>VMDO01002012.1:13716-138367 GCA_007922755.1 Pedetes capensis
CGGTATCCGACTCATAGCGACCCTCTGTACAACAGGGGAAACACTATTGTCAGTGCTTCTCTGCTGTTCATAGGGTTTTCAATGGCAGATTGATTTTTGGGAGGGGGTTGCCAGGTCCTTCTCCCAAGCCTACAGCTTCTGGTGTTCCCAGGCGGTCTCCCATCCAGGTACTAACCAGGCCCGGCCCTGCTTAGCTTCCAAGATATGACGGGATCGGATGCCACAGGGCTACCAATGCAGGCAACCATTCTGGAAGGCAGCCATAATTATTTCTATAGGAAAAAAAAACAACAACAAAAAAACCCGACAAAATCCTACATGTCCATATGTAGAAGCAAAAAGAGTTGATTTAATTGAAGTATCGATTAGAACAGTGGTGACTGGAGGTTAGAATGCCTGCAGCTGTACCACTGTGTTGTCCGATACTGTCAGATCTTGCAAGGTAAGCAGGGTCCAGCCTGGTGAGTACTTGGATGGGAGCCTGCCTGGGAACAGTAGATGCTGTAGGCTTGGGACAAGGACCTGGCAGCCCATTCCTGAAATGATCAGCCACTGAAAACCCTATTAATAGAAGAGAAGCACTAACAATAGTGTTTTACCTGTTGTACATCGGGTCACTATGAATCGAACACTGACTTGACAGGACCTAATAATAACAGAGGGAAGAAAGGGGACTGTTAGATAACCAGTAGATAGCAAATACAGTTCCATAGAAGGAATAGGTTCTGTTGTTCTACAGCACAGTGTGGTGACTATAGATCACAACAATTTATTATATATTTTATAAAGAACTAGAAAAGAGGAGTTTGAAAACTCCAAACACAAAGAAATGATAAATGCTTATGAAGATAGAAATACTAATTACTCTAATTTGATCATCACAATTCTATACATATATCAAATTATATTGTACCCCAGAAATATGTACAGTGATTATATACTAATGCAAAAAATAACAGAAGAATGGAAGCACAAAAAGTTGTCTTTGCTGTTGGTTACGGAGCTAGTAGGTGGTATAGCTTGCACTTTTACTTAGTCTGACTCAAGAATTTATTCTCTTAACCACATTGCTAACCTGCTAACCTAGTTTCAGAAGTTTTAAAGTTTGATTTACTAGGCAAGTTTATTATAAATGATAGTTGTCTCAAGGCATTATTTAGTCAGTTAAGTAAAAAATTTGTTGTTGATTAGATAAATCCAGTATTGTTTCATTAGATTCTTAAACTTCACCATGGATTTATTCCTGTTTTGACTCATGATTTTCTTACTTAATTTAAAGATAATATTTATAACCTTGTAGCAGTATTTGGATTATTAATCATGGTGATAACCTGTGGAGAAATCATTAGCTTTACATGAGTTCTATTTCCCCTATTTTAGAGCATGTAAATATATATACATCCATTATATATAGACTCTCTGACCATCCAGGTTTAATCCCTAGCACCACAGAAATGGGAGAAGGATGTGGCAATCTACTCCTGTATCAGTCCTGAAACAATCAGCCATTGAAAACCCTATGAGGGTTGCTATAAGTTGGACCCAACTCCATGGCACCTAACAACAACACATACATAGACATTATACACAGTTAAGATTAATGATAAGGGGTTGGATTTAGCTCAGTTGGTAGAGTCCGGTGCTGCACTCTCTGAGGCCCTCAATTCTATCCCCAGCAATGCAAAAATGGGAGAAGGATGTGGTAATCCTAAAGCAGTCCTGAAACAATCAGCCATTGAAAACCCTATGAGGGTTGCTATGAGTCGCGTTCTACTCGACAGCACTTAACAACAACAAAACAAAAAAACAAGATTAATGATATTGGCAGAGTATTATACAATGTAAGTAGGAAGTATATAGCCTGCAGTCGTACCACTGTGGTGTCCAAACTTGTTAGATCTTGGAAGCTAAGCAGGGTCATGCCTGATTATTACTTGCATGGGAGATTGCTGGGGAACACCAGATGCTGTAGGCTTGGGAGAAGGACCCGGCATCACACTACCAAAAAACAATCTGCCATTGAAAACCCTATGAATAGCAGAGAAGCAGTAATAATACTGTTTTGCCTGTTGTATGTAGGGTTGCTGTGAGTCGGATACCAACTCCATGGCACCTACCAACAACAACAAGGAAATATATAAAGTAAGAGGAAGATTAAATAGATTTTCTTATTTTATTCAATATTTATTTATTTATTTATTTATTTATTTATTTTTTGTTTTGTTTGTTTGGAACAGGATCTTGGTACGTAGCCTAGGCTGTCCTGGAACTCGCTATGTTGCTGAAGCTGGCCTCCAACTTATGATCTTCCTGCCTTGGCCTCTCGAGTATTGGGATTACAGACATACACTACCATAGACAGCTTAGGTTATTTTTTTAACAATTGAATTTGTACTGCCATCTTGGTCAAGCCTTATTACTGACCTTAATGCTTCAGTTACAAGTAGGTTTCACACTTGTTTTTTTTGTGTTTTTGTTTGTTTGTTTGTTTTTGTTTTTTTTAGAATTTCCAGAGTCTGAACAACCTTGTAACTCTGGTTTTATAATTTCCTGGTTTTTACCATTTAACTTTTTATATTTGTGTGTTAAACCACAGATTGGTTAGAGCTCTTGAAATAATGTGTTATTCAACTCAGACATTATTCCTAAAACAGACCACAAATACATTTCCATACTCCTTGGAATTAAAGTAAGAGAAAATGTGAAACCCAAGTCAAACTGTCCGGGAGCTGTCTAGTACTACACAATTCAGTTATATCAGTGGTTTCATAGTGGTGAGGAAAGTAGTTTAGTTATGTTATCTCTATTTAAAAAGAATTTTTATTGGAAGATGATGTAAATGCAATTAAGCATACATTTCTTGAGCTTGCAAGTGCAGCTCAGAAAAAAACTTATGTTTATATAGCTCTGTAACCACAGCCCAGGTCAAGATCTAGGTTCTGGAACATATCCATCATATTATGTCTATTTTTAATCTATGTCATATTTATTGTACAGTTAATGGGGTAAATCATTGTTGGTTTACTTTGATAATAATCGGTATACATAAAAATTAATGTTCTTTAAAATTAAATAGTCAAAATTACTTTCAAACACAAGAAACACAAAGATTATCAGAAGAAATCTTACTTTTGGAACTACATGAGAACTAGTAATTACAATAATGTGCTCATAGACAGTTTTTTGTTCCTGACAGTAATGTAGACTTTTTTTTAGCATGTGGGAGGAGCTTCAGTTCTGCTAGGAGTCTTTCCAAGACGGGTTAATAAGTGTAATGATACTATACATCCTGGTATTGTTTTGGTTAAAAAGAATTTTTTCCCTCCATTTAGAAACTGTTTTGAAGGCATATGATAGATTTGTAAATAAAATCTAACCCTTGAAAACCTACTGTTTGAGGGATTCTTGCTATGAATAATGGGTTGATTTATAATATTAAGTTATTGGTAACATTTAGTCATTATTTCTTATTCTGCATTGGTATCTCATTACAGTGAAAGTAACTTTTCTCCCAAGTTTAATGAAAAGGATGGGCATGTTGAAAGAAAAAGCCAGAATGGCCTGTATGAGATCGAAAATGGAAGACCTAGGTAGGTACTGGGAAGGGAGGATCTTACAATAATTTATTTTCAAAAGGTAAAAAGTTAGTTAACATTTATTGTATAATTGTATTGCTAGACATTGTGTGCAAATTTACATATGTGATCTAATTAAATTTTTGCAGCACTCTGTGGATGCATGTTTTTAGTTCCATTTCACAGGAAGAGTGTAAGCAATTTGCACACAGCATACAGAGAGAAAGAATTCATTGAGTAAATTACTAGAGACAGGATTGACAACTGGATTTTCAGTTGTTGTTGTTGTTAGGTGCCGTCGAGTCGGTATCCGACTCATACCGACCCACATAGGGTTTTCAATGACTGACTGTTTTGGGATTGCCTTGGGAGTGGATTGCCAGGTCCTTCTCCCGTTTTTGCGGTGCTGGGAATTGAACTCGGGACCTCAGAGACTGCAGCGCAGTGCCCTACCAACTGAGCTAAATTCCAGCTCCGGATTTTCAGTAGTTATTGATTAAATGAGATAATGGCTTAAGAACTTACACAAATGTGAAAGATTGAAAATGGAACTAACTCAATAATTTTAACATCAAGGATCTTTTTGTACTTTTAAAAATGATTTCTCTGTTAGATGTGGAGGCAGGTCTATAACCCCAGAATTCAGGAGGCTGAGGCAAGAGGATTGTGAGTTTGAGGCCAGCCTCCTTACATAATGAGACCTGCTCTCAAAACACAAACAACACTAACAACAAAAATGATTACTTTGCACAACTTCAAAGGTATCCATTTACTTTAAGAAGACACTATAAAGTGAGAAAGAAGTGTAAAAATTACTGTGTTCCAAATAAAATAAGAGAAGGATCACAGTTGTGGTTATCCACCTTATAAAGATGTTGCAATCTGTATTCTTAGTTCCTGTAGGACAAGGAAATATAATGTTCTTCCCCCCACTCCCAACCTGGTCCTTCAGTTTTGCTAACTTCTTTCTTTGGTCATAACTTATTCACTTTTCTCCTTTATTAATGTCCCTCACCTTAATCTCTCTGATAGTAGCTCTTGGTATACAGAGTAATCTTTCTTTCTTCTTTTTCTTCTTCATCTGCTGTCCCCATGGCTACTGGACAGTCACAATACTTTAGGAAGGGTTGGAATTGGAACTCCATCAGGACTCTCTCTCTACCTTATCTCTGCTTTGCTCTATATGTTGGTTTCCTTTCTTTCTCTGCAAACAACCTTCTGTGTTTCTCAAGCTCTAGGATAATCTATATGTTTATTTCACAGTTTCCAGTTTACAAGACATAAGCTTGGACATCTATACAAACTAACATTTTCTCTCTTAGTATTGTCTTTAATCATATGTATTCAGGAATGTGTGTTTACATGGGATAAAAGATGGCTGTTGGCCACCCTATTCCTTTTCTTGGGAATTTGCAAAGAATTATTGTCGCCTGGCCAGGTATCTTGTCTTTCTGTTTCTGTTTGCAAGTCTTGCTGAAATATTTCTGAGTCTAGTACAAAGCACTATAAAACTTCATTCAGTTTTAATAAGTCATAGGGAAGGGTTTAATAAAAAGAGATGACTAAAGGGAAATTTTGGCAAGTTGTTTACCTACTTTTACTTAGTGAAAGGACAAAGAAAATAGTATTAAAGAGATAAGATTACAGATTAGGGCATTTTATTGAACATAATGGAAGTTGAACATTTAAGGAATGTTGAATAATAACATGATGCTTAAGTGCTGATTTGTTTATCTAACAGACTTTTTAACGCTGGATTATGCCTTTAGATTAAAAAGTTAGTTGACATTTTAATAAAATTTTTAGTACACTTGAAATCTATGAACTATTAACTAATATTATCTCATTATATGCTGTGGAAAATATATTTCTAATGATAAAAATCCAGAACTCATTAAGGAAAAATGGACTTAAAAGTATAACATAAATTACTAGGTTGTAGGAGAGTGGAATAGAAAAAAAGGATGATGAGAAAGTAGAGAATTGTGGGTCTCCTGGGAGATAAACTGCTGTAGGGATAGATAATTAGGTGCACAGATTTTAAGAGTCCAGTAAGGTTCTACTTTGAATTTAAGAGGAGAAGTGAAAAGTAAAATAAATTCTTATATTGTAGAACCAATTTGGAAATGAGATCTTATTATGGATCAAGCCCAAAGCTTAAGACATGTAGAAAAGAAAAATTAAATAACAGTATAATGAGATTTGTGATTTCAGTGCTAGATATGCAATAACAGCACTGGATTTGGAAGGAAATATTATTTGTGTGTTCTTGCTTATAGTACCTTGTTTTGAGCTGTATTAAGTCAGTTAAAAAAGATGAACACATTCAATTGACTTTACATTTTTCCCCCCACAGAAATCCTGCAGGACGGACAGGACTGGTTGGCCGGGGGCTTTTGGGAAGATGGGGCCCAAATCATGCTGCAGATCCCATTATAACCAGGTAGGGACCAAATAAAGTATTTCAACAGCAAACAACCATGTGAGTGGAAAAATATGGACTGTAGCTCTGTGTGTGTGTGTGTGTAGATACACATACATGTGTATATATGTGTAACTTCATATATATACACGTGCATATATGTGTGTGTGTGTATGTGTGTGTGTTTACTATATTGTTGTTAGGTGCTGTTGACTGGGATTTGACCCATAACGACCCTCATAGAGTTTTCAATGGCTGATTATTTTCAGGATTGCTTCACGAGTGGATTGCCATGTCCTCCCATTTTCGAGGTACTGGGGATTGAACCTGATTCCTCAAAGAGTGTGGAGCAGCACTCTACCAACTGAGCCAAACCCTGGCCCCATATACATTTGTACACACATATAAATCTGTATTTTCAAGGGACTCACTATAAAATTATGGTGGTATAAAGCTGTAGTTTTAAGTTGTTGTTGTTGTTGTTGTTGTTGTTAGGTGCCGTCGAGTCGGTGTCTGACTCATAGTGACCCTCATAGGGTTTTCAATGGCTGACTGTTTTGGGATTGCCTTGAGAGTGGATTGCCAGGCCCTTCTCCCATTTTTTCAGTGCTGGGAATTGAACTCGGGACCTCAGAGACTACAGTGCAGCGCTCTACCAACTGAGCTAAATAAAGCCCAGCCCCTAGTTTTAAGTCAGGCACTGTCTAAACAAAGTTGATTTATTAGATATTTTTGACGATCTATTTGTTTTTAACATTGAGTAAGCACGTTAGAAGATATGAAAACATATAAGGACTCAAGATTTTGGTTTTCTTCCACTGAAGAGCTATGCTTGTTTACAAGATGGAAAATTCACAATAAGAAAACACATCAAATATAATCAAGTAAAGTAATGTGTTGCTTGACAATGGAGACATTTTCTAAAAAATGTGTCATTACATAGTTTCATCATTGTGTGAATATCCTATAGTGTACTTACACAAACCTAGATGGTGTAGACTAATCACTCAGTGCAGCCTAGTGAAACAATCAAAGATAAGAGTGTATACAAGATGTGTGAGACTGCTACTGGAGTGACATGGCATACTGTTTTCTAGTAAACTTTTTAATAAGTAGAGGGAATACATTCTAATATAGTGCTGAAAGTATACTATAGTAAATACATAAACCAGTTATGTGATTATTTGTTACTATTATCAAGTATCATATACTGTACATAATTCTATGTCTGTACTTTTATATGACTGGCAGTGCAGTAGGTCTGTTTATACCAGCATCACCCCAAACATGAGTAATACATTGCACTATGATATTACTAGATGATAGGAATTTTTCAATTCCATTATAATCTTATGGGATCATAGTCATACATATATGTGTGTGTATATGTGTGTGTGTGTGTGTGTGTGTGTGTGCATAATCTGTGGCCATACCACTGTGGCGTCTGATCCCGTTAGATTTCAGAAGCTAAGCAAGATTGGACCTGGTTAATACTTGGATGGGAGACTTCCTGGGAACACCAGGTGCTGTAGGCTTGGAAGAATGACCTGGCAACCCACTCCCAAAAAACAAGCAGCCACTGAAAACCCTATGAATAGCAGAGAAGCAGGACAATAATGTTTGGTCTGTTACATGTTGAGTCACTATGAGTTGATACCGACTTGACACAAGTAACAACAATAACAACAACGTATAGATAGATAGATATACCACTGACTGAAACGTCACATTATGTGATTTATAACTAATATGGGTAATACAGGATGCTTGAAAAAATTAGAAGGTTGCTTATGAGCATAATCATGGTAAACTAGTACACTCAGGAATGACCTTAAAAAGAGGTAGATCTGACTTGAACTTGAATCTTGGGTATAGAGACAGGAGGTGACCTAAGAAGAAGGTTTGTAGTAATTTCTGTAGTCAGTTCTCCACATCCTTGGGATTCACATCTGCAGATTCAACCAAACTTGACTGAAAATATCTGAAATAAAATCACATCTAAACTGAACATCTAAAATGAAACTTTTTTATTTGTTATTTCCTAAATAATACAATATGTTGTTATTGTTGTTCTTGTTAGGTGCCATCGAGTCAGGTCCGACTCATAGCGACCCTCATAGAGTTTTCAGTGGCCAATTGTTTCTGGATTGCTTCAGGAGTAAATTGTCACATCCTTCTCCAATTTTTGTGGTGCTGGGGACTGAACCTAGTTCATCACAGAGTGTGGAGCAGCACTCTAACTGAGCTAAACCCCAGCCCCAAACAATGCAATGTGTTGTTGTTGTGGTTGGGTGCTGTCAAGTTGGCTCGGACTCATAGCAACCCTATGTATAGCAGAACAAAACCCTCCTGATTCTGTTCCAGGCACACAATCTTATTTATGTTTAAATCCATTGTTGCAGACACTGTGTCAATCTATCTACTTGAGGGTCTTCCTTTTTTTCATTGACCTGCCACTCTCCATAACATTATGTCCTTCTCCAGGGATCAATCCCTCCTGACTACATGTCCAAAATAAGTAAGATGCACCCTAGCCATCTTTGCTTCCAAGGAGTACTCTGGTCGCACTTCTTCTAGGACAGATCTGTTGGTTCTTTTGGCAGTCCGTGGTATATTCAGTATTCGTCTCCAGCACCATAATTCAAAAGCATCAGTTCTTCTCCTGTCTTCCTTGTTGAGTGTCCAGCTTTCATAACTATATGATGCAACTGAAAATACCATGGCATGAGTCAGGTGGACCTTTGTTTTCAGTGTAACATCTTTACTTTTCAATACTTTAAAGAGATATTTTGCCACAGCTTTTCCCAAAACAATGCAATATAGCAACTATTTATATAGCATCTACACTGGATAAGATATTATATATAATCTAGAGATGATTTAGGGGCTGGGGCTTAGCTCAGTTGGTAGCGTGCTGCTCTGTACTCTCTGAGGATCCCTAGCACTGCAAAAACAGGAGAAGAATGTGGCAACCCACTCCCAAAGCAATCCCGAAACAATCAGCCATTGAAAACCCTATGAGGGCTGCTGTGAGTTGGACCTGACTCCACGGCACCTAACAACCACAACAGCAAGAGATAACTTAAAATATACAGGAGGATGTGTTTAGATTATATGCAAATACTATGCTACTTTATATGGGAGATTTGAGTATATTCAGATTTTCAGACCCATGGGGGTCATAGAACCAATCCCTCATGGATACCAAGGGATGACTATTGTTAGGTTTGAATCTAAAAAGTCCCCCAAAAGTCACCTTGTTTGAACACTTGGTTCTCAGGTGATGTTGTTGTTTGTGGAGCCTGTGGAACTTTGGGAAGTGGGACCTAGATTGTGGAAGTAGGACACTAGGGGCAGACCTTTGGACATTTTACCCAGACCCTGGGTTCTAGTAAGCTCTCTCTTCTCCTTATTTACCATGATATGCAGTCCTCCACCACAGACCCTGCCACCAGCTACTCCACCTATGCCTCCCTGCCATGATATACTGTGATCATCTAAACCATGAACTGAGTAAACCCAGCTTTTCTTCTTAAGTTTATCTGTCAGATATTTTGCTACAGTGATGTACATGCTGACTAACACAGCTGTATTTGGGTATTGAGCAGCAATGAAAAGATTAGCTGCTTGAAACAGAAGATACTTATAGGAGAATAGTGAATAATAAATGAAACTTATTCTATTAAATGCCAAAGTTAAGAAAATAATAAATGGCAAAGTTGTTGTTGAGCGACCCTCATAGGATTTTCAATGGCTGACTGTTTCAGGGTTGCCTTGGGAGTGGGTTGCCACGGCCTTCTCCCATTTTGCAGTGCTGGGAATTGAACTTGGGACCTCAGAGACTGTAGAGCAGCACTCTACCAACTGAGCTAAATCCCAGCCTAATGGCAAAGTTAAGATGTATCAATTTGAGCCATTGGAGGTTTCAGAGCAGGGGAAAGGCGATCTCTTCCTTAGGCAGGCCTATCTGGTAAGCTAAACAGTATTCGAAATCAGAAGGTCCTTTGGTAATCAGGATTCAGAATAGAGAAAGTAGGTGAATTCATGTTTAGATGGACTTAGCCATTTCCACAGGAATCATCTTAATACATCTGGAATATTATGTCACAACTATCATCCTTTTTATTTTTTTACTTTAGCCTGCAGCTGTAGCCTGATGGCACCTGATCCCGTCAGATCTCAGAAGCTAAGCAGGCTCGGGCCTGGTTAGTACTTGGATGGGAGACCACCTGGGAATACCAGGTGCTGTAGGCTTGGGAGAAGGACCTGGTAACCCACTCCCAAAAAACAATCAGCCATCGAAAACCCTCTGAATAGCAGAGAAACACTGACAATAGTGTTTCGCCTGTTGTACATAGGGTTGCTATGAGTCGGACACCCGACTCCATGGCACCTAACAATAACAACAACAATTATTCTTTCATTTTTACTTACTATACTCGTCAAAAAAACCAACCAACCAAACAAACCAACAACAACAACAAAAATTTACTGGTATCTACTACACACCATGCTTGCAGCTGTAGCCCTGTCGCGTCCGATCCAGTCAGATCTTGGAAGCTATGCAGAATCAGACCTGGTTAATACTTGGATGGGAGACTGCCTGGGAGCACCAGGTGCTGTAGGCTTGGGAGAAGGACCCAGCAACCTACTCCCAAAAATCAATCCGCCATTGAAAACCTTATGAATACCAGAGAAGCACTGACAATAGTGTTTCACCTGTTATACGTAGGGTCACTATGAATCAGACACCACTCAACAGCACCTAACAACAACAACTACTAACCATATGCAACTTCACGCCATATTTACTATACTCATCAAACTTATGATTTTTTGTGTTACATTTATAGCTGTATTGTTACATTTATAGCTGAATTCTTTTGGGGGAGGAATTGTGGGCTAGATAAGAAAGTCAACTACTATATAAAGGAATTAGGAGACTCATCCATACTAGTATACTTTTCAGTCTCATCCAGAGTGATAATTAGATTACAGACTCTGTTTTTGATTTAGTATTTGAAGTTCAAAATCCTTATCTTTGCCTAAGATACCATTAGAACAATTCTTAAAATTGGGGGTATTTGATGTAGTAGAGATTAGAAAGATGAAGGAATGTTTATCATTGTCTCTAGGAAAAAGGATGTGGTTAGAAAAAGTGTACTCTTAAAAAGGAAAAGAAAAAAAAGAAAAAAAAGAGAAAGTATTCTGAAATTAATGTTGCCTTGATAGTTTTTAATGAAACCATGTTATTCAATTCAAAGTATAAAATTAAATTAAAAGATGGAGTGAGCTTTTTATTTTTAAATCTAAAGAGGGCATAAAAATTAAAAAGCACTATTTTAGACAACAGCTGAAACTATATCATGTCATATGCTTTTCTGAAACAGGGTAAACTGTTAAATGTAAACATTACTGGGTCTTTTTAAATACTTTTAAAAAAATTATCTTTGGATTTTTAAAAACTTATACAGCTCTCTTTAAAAATTCTATTATGCTTTTAAACTTTTAAAAATAATATTTTAAGAAGTAAAAACTATTTATATCCTGAATTTTTATTACAAAAAATATAGTATTCTTTATGCAAAGTCGACTTTCATCCTTGTTTTCAGTAGTGCTAAATGCAGAATATTTCTGCTAAAAATAGTTTTTTAGGGGATAAAACTAGCTGATGGGAGAATTAGTATGCACTCTCTTACAAAGATAAATGTATGTTTCTAATTTTGGCTCAGTTTGAGATAGAACCTTGGTTTTTGTTCTAAATCAGTAATGACATTATATAATTGTTCACAGGTGGAAAAGGGATAGCAGCGGAAATAAAATTACCCACCCTGTTTCTGGGAAACACATTTTACAGTTTGTTGCAATAAAAAGGAAAGACTGTGGAGAATGGGCAATTCCAGGGGTGAGCATTACAACTAAATCAAATTAATGTTTGAATTATTATAATTCCTTTATTTACTACAAGGTTATTGTGTATGCATCTTTATTACTCCATTTCTTCAAACATTGTCTTTTATCACTACAGTGAAGTGTCATTGTCAATAACAAGTTTATGATAATACAAGGCTATTAGAATCTGAGTTAAATTCTCGTATCGATGGAAAAGAACATGGACTTTGGAGTTCGATCTAGGCTTGTGTTCTGGTCTTTCCACTTGCAGCTGGGTGATAAGGAGTTCAGGCCCTCATCTTTAAAACAAAATAATCATATCTATGTCACTCAGTTAGCAAATAAGCATCTTTTATATAGTAGGCACTCATTAATGTAGGGTCTCATCTCCACACAAACTCCAAACCCAAGGTAATATTTTTAGCATTATTTGTTGAATTCTGATAATTTTAGACATAATGAAAAAGATGTTGTTAGGTGCTGTTAAGTTGGACTCATATGACCCTAGGTCCTACAGAATGAAACACTCCTCAGTCCTGTGCCAGGCACATGATCTTACTTATGTTTAAGCCCATTGTGCAGACACTGTGTCAATCCATCCAGTTGAGGGTTTTCCTTTTTTTCATTGACCTATCACTCTCCCAAACATGATATCCTTCTCTAGGGAATGGTCCCTCCTGACTATACGTCCAAAACTAAAAAAGATAGTTATTACTTACTATTCCTTACAGCTTAAAAATTTTCCATATGATCATCATCAGAGTCTTCTTTTAGCCTGTATTGAATTTATGCTAGTGAGATATTTAAAGTGACTTTGAAATACGTGTATGCATTAGGAGGTTTTACGTTTTACGCCATATTGTGAAATGGAGATAGTTTGATGTGAGGATAACTTTTATAAATATACTTCTATCTCCAAGAATGTTTTTTTTTCTTTTTAGGATAAAAATGGAATGGAATTAAAGATCTTAGCTGACTCTGATTAAAGATTGAGCTAATTACTATGAGTGTGATGACATAACAATGATTTCATCATAGGCGCTTATATTTTTATTGTCATTTGAAATTCTGAACAATGAGGCAACTATTGTCACTAATATAATTTTGAGAGTTTTTCCAAATACTCAGTGTAATTTGAATGTCTACCTTTTGTCAGCTAATATTTCAGACATTGAGAGTACAAAAGAGCAACATAAACATCCCTGTCATTTGTTGTTCACATTCGAGTGAGAGAGGTAGATAATATAAGATAAATAAGTTAAATATATTTTATCTTGGAAGGTGATAAGTATTAAGAACAAAATTAAAGCAAGAGACTAGGAAATGTTTGAGAATTTGCAATTTTAGATAGTGTAGTTAGAAGAGGTCTCTCTGAGAAGGTGACATTTGAGTAAAGATATGAAGAAGTGAATGAGTGAAACATACAGGCATCTGAGGAAAAGCATCTTGACCAAAGATAATGGCACATGCAACAGCCCTCAGATAGGAGTATGTCTCGAAGTTCTGGGAGCATTGAAGAAGTCAGTGTTGCTGAAATGAAATGAGCAATGGGGAAGAATTACTTTACTATATTCTTTCTTTCTTCTAGTTTGAGTTTAAAAAGTACCAGGAAATGAATTTGATTGGCTCAGTTTGTCATAGGTTAACTTTGGGCCAATCACTCGGATGATAATTTCATAAATAGAAAGGTAGATTATTCTTGTTGAGTAAAGGAGATCTGTAAATAAAACTGAAGATTGAAATTTAAGCTATTAATACATGAAAACATTTGGATCTAGTCATGTAACACTAATGTGAGAAAAAGAAACCTGACAATGCAGGAAAAAAAGTAGAAATCCTACTTAGAAGGTGAAGGCAGGAAGATCATGAGTTCGAAGCCAGCCTGGGTTCCATAACAAGTTCTAGACCAGCTGGGCTACATGAGGTACATTTATTAGCTGCTTCTACCAGAAACAAGTGCTTTAGAGAAGAACATATCACAGAGAAATGGGGATTGCTTTTATTGCAATAGAATAAGAAATATCTACTGTACCACTCAGTAAATTCTTGTTGAATAAATCAAAGGTTGTTATTTATTTATTTATTTATTTATTTATTTATTTATTTATTTAAAATGTGACTTTAGGGGATGGTAGATCCAGGAGAGAAGATTAGTGCCACACTGAAAAGAGAATTTGGTGAGGAAGCTCTCAACTCCTTACAGAAGTCCAGTGCTGAAAAGAGAGAAATTGAGGAACAGTTGCACAAACTCTTCAGTCAGGAGCATCTAGTGGTAAGAGATGGTGGTTTCTAGGAGGGATTTAGTCCTGTGGATTAATGAAAGTAGACTTAAAATTCACCTGGAAATTTGGTAGATCCTTCTCTAAATAAATTGGAGTACTTGTATATTTGAAATATATATATTTATAAAAAGCTTAAGTTATAGATCTTTACTGTAAGTAGATTTCTGGGTAAAGTTTTATAGATCAAATTTAGGAAAACTTTTATCATTTATTATTTTTTTCCTCCTAGTTTTTCTGTGGTCTAGGTATAAGGTAATGTGACAGATAAGCTATTTTCTTACATCCTGAATACCCATCTAATAGAAAATCTTTTTTTTCTGATGTTTACATGATTTTGACTCTGAAAGGCCATTTACATTTTAAATTCTGTTATGCAGTTTTTTTCTGGCTGATAACCATTTAAATCTCTTGTCTATGTTATTTATATACTCTAATTAAAATACACCTAATGAGAGATGAATATTCTTTTCTTTTTGTTAGTTTTCATTTGAATTGCTTTGTTTCCTTTCCGAAGTTGGGATTTTTAGGTTTAGCTCAGTTGGTAGAATGCTGCTCTGGACTCTCTGAGGCCCTGGATTTGATGTCTACCACTGCAAAAATGGGAGAAGAACCTCACAACCCATTCCCAAAACAATCAGCTATTAAAAACTCTATAGGTCTCTATTAGTTGGACCTGATTTGAAGGCATCTAACAACAACAATTGCTTGTTTTCTTTTTTGAGACAGGGTCTTGACATATAGCCCACCTGGCCAGGAACTTGTTAAAAGTAACTCTAGGTAGTCTCAAACTTGTGGTCTTCCTCTGTAGCCTTCCAAGTGTAATTTCTTAATTTTTTTTTTAACCTGCCTTGTCCAGATTTTATTTTCTAAATCATATTAGTGTTGAATGACTAGATCCAAATGTTCTCATGTCTTAATAGCTTAAATTTCAATCTTTAGTTTTATTTAGAGATATCCTTTACTCAACTAGAATAACCTAACTTTCTATTTATGAAATTATAATCAATACAGAAAAGTGCTTAAGTTATGAACCTTTTGAAAAATCCTATGGCCCAAATCTCATTATGCTCTTCTTTTTTAAATTAAGTACACACAGTACCACTGAGCTTTACCCCCACTCCCTCTCATATTTTGAAATTAGGGTCTTAGGTAATGAGGGTTTTATGCATTTTAAAGCCACCTTAAAAGAGAATATTTTCCCCTGAGAATTTTAAAACAAGTATATTGAAACTACACTAAAGGTTCTATGATATTTACATTTCTTTTTGTGAAATATTGGTAAAAGCACATAACAAAATTTGCCATTGAACCATTTTTAGGTGTACAGTTCGGTAGTGTTAAGTATGTTCATACTGTTGTGCAACAGGATATTTACCTTTCTGAATCTAGTGAAAGTAACGTGCTTTTGTTCTACCCATTCCTTTTTCACGCTAGACTTTTTTTTAATCTGCCTCTTTTTAAAAATAGATATATAAGGGATATGTTGATGATCCTCGGAACACCGATAATGCGTGGATGGAGACAGAAGCTGTTAACTACCATGATGAAACAGGTAATTTTATGCTTATATTTACTAAACTGATTGGAATTGGAAGATTGATTTAAGCTAAGCAGTCTACTAGAGCATGATTACATCTAGATGACTATTTTAGCATTTTAAGCTAATTAACTATTATTTTAGGATTTATATGAAAACAAAGTTAGAGTACATAACACAAAGCTCCAAAAGTGTTACCACTAGTGATTAAAATTTCTCTAATCTGTTGGTAGCATATGAATTAAGGTTGAATTTATGGGCTAAAATGATGTGCTTTTAAGTTGTCAGTTATTTGTATAGTGATTCAGTTTGTTTAAAATAAAAACAGCAGTGCTGGTCATGGTGGCACATGCCTATAATTCCAGTGGGCTCAGGAGGCAGAGGCAGGAATTGCAAGTTCGAGATCAGAGGCAGTCTGTGTAACTTAGTGAGACCCTGTCTCAAAATGTAAAAAGATGGGCTGGGGATGCAGCTCACTGGTACAGCACTGCAAAGCATGCAAGCGCGAGGCCCTGGGTTCAACCCCCAGTACCAAAAAAAACAAAACAAAACAAAACAAAAAAACCAGCAACTGGGAATTTGGGTGGGAATATATGGCAATGATGGGCTGGGATTTAGCTCAGTTGGTAGATCGCCATCCACAGTCTCTGAGGTCCCAAGTTTGATTCCCAGCACCACAAAAATGGGAGAAGGACATGGCAACCCACTCCCAAGGCAATCCCAAAACAATCTGCCATTGAAAACCCTATGAGGGTCGCTATGAGTTGGATTCCGACTCGACAGCACCTAACAACAACAACAACAACAATATGGCAATGATAAAGGAAAGGGGATTTATATTTATCTTACTGCTTGAAATATTTTTATAATAAGCCTGCATTATTAAAGCACAAAACAATACCACAGAGATTCTGAGTATTACAAATACTTACAATGAGCCGGGTGCGGTGGCACATGTCTGTAATCCCAGTGACTCGGGAAGCAGAGGCAGGAGGATTGCAAGTTTAAGACAGAGGCAGTCTGCATAATTTAGTGAGACCCTGTCTCAAAAAGGTAAAAAAAAAAAAAAATGGGCTGAGGGTTAAGCTCAGTGATACAGCACTTACAAAGCATGCAAGTGCGAGGCCCTGGGTTCAAACCCCCCGTACCAAAAAAAATATATATATTTATAATGAATACTTTTTCTGGTCTATGGATTTTAAGATGTATTGGAGGAGTGGAATCTGTTACTACTAAAAGGGGAAATCTGCTATTGTAATTATAATCTTTACACATCAAATGACTTCTCTTGAAACATATTTTATTACTAAATTGGATATGTTAAATTTTTGTATTCACCTGTAGCATGATGATCTGAGGACATCTTTTCAGAGAACCCAATGTTCAACTCTCAGTTCTTGTGAGCTGTGTAATCTTGTGCAAATCACTTATCCTCTTGAACTCAGTTTATTCATTTATAAAATGGGTTAGAATTAGAAGATTTGTCACTTTTAGACTCTGTGCTTTTGCTCGTTGATGGGGGAAACCCTCAGCACTATTTCCATTCTTTCTATACGATTCTTAAGACACTGAAAGAGTTCATCTTTCTGGTATTGAGAACTTGGAAGAAATATGAAAATGTCATTTAGAATGAGGTTTATATAACTTAATTGCTGACACATTAGGTTTTTTTGAGGGCATTAAAAACAATGACTGCCTGCAGCTGTAGCCTTGTAGCATCCAATCCCGCCCGTCAGATCTTGGAAGTTAAGTAGGGTCGGGCCTGATTAGAACTTGGATGGGAGACCCCCTGGGAACACCAGATACTGTAGGCTTGGGAGATGGACCTGGCAACCCACTCCCAAAAATCAATCCACCATTGAATACCCTATGAATAGCAGAGAAGCACTGACAATAGTGTTTCGCTTGTGATACATAGGGTGGCTATGAATCAGACACTAACTTGACAACAATAAAAACAATGACTAGTCCTCTAAGAGTTGATTATTTTGTTTATGGGTTGTTCACGATTTTCACCTTAACCCTTTCTCCCTTGAAATTAAAAAAAAAAAAAAATCCATGTTCATAATTCTGAAATCTTTGGCAAATCTACTTTTGGTTCTGTTTCTTTTCTTTTCTCTTCTCTTTTCTTTTCTTTTCTTTCTTTCTTTTTCTTTTTTCTTTCTTTCTTTTTTTTTTTTTTTTTGCCCCAGTCCATTTTTAATTTTTTTTCTTTTTAGTCAAGGTCTGCCTAAGTTATGCAGACTCCCTCTGGCCTTGAATTTGGGATCCTCCTGGCACCTCCTCCCCAGTCCCTGGGATTCCAGGCATGGGTCACCTTACCTGGAATGCTGGCTATGTCTCATCAAACTATGTTTTTTACTTTTAGCATACCTTGTAGAGTATTTTGAAAGTTGGATGTGGTTAATCTGGTGAAAGGAATCAAGGCAAATAGGCCCTTAGTATGAGGTGTTTATCTGATCAGGAGTTAAGCTGTGTTTATTGTTTCCTATAGCTATAGGTAGCAAAGGCTAAATTTTCTTCTAGTATTCTTGTTTTTATCTCCCCTGTTATCTTGGGTTTCTCTAGAGACTTTTTAAGGTCTGAGTGGTGCCCTTTCTTCAGTTTTATCCTGTTATGGTATTAAGTTTTGGGGCTTGGGAAGTGATAGGAGAATCCTGTGACTGAGTCTCAATCTTTAGTGAGCCCATATCTCTGGGCTGCAACTTTTACAAGTGCTTCTCAGCCTCTCTTTCTCCTTTTTCTCTCTTTAGGTCACACAGGAAGGCCAGTTGTTGTTGGGTCCCATGCATTGGGTCCGGCTCATAGAGACCCTACATACAGCAAAAGGAAACACTTCCCAGCACTGTGTCATGCCTGGCACTGTGTTAATGCTTCTCTGCTATTCATAGGGTTATCAATGGCTAATTGTTTTGGCATTGCATCAGGAGTAGGCTGCTAGGTCCTTCTCCCATTTTTGTGGTGCTGGGGATCAACCCAGAGCCTCAAAGAGTGCAGAGCAGCAATTTACCTTTGGATATTTCCATTCCCCCAGTTGGATATGGCTTGGTAAAATTATTTTACATGAGGGCAGTAATTTCTGGGCCTATTTCAAAATGTTTGCTTTTCCCCTCACTCTGCTGGAAGGGAGGAGGGGATGTTCCTCCAGAGAGGGCATGGCAGTGTGTCTTGTGACCTCAATTCCCAATGGGCCTAAGAATTGTTAGTTGTAGTTCAGCTTTTGTTGTTGTTGTTGTTGTTGTGAGGATGGGGGTGATTCCTAAGCTCTACCTATCAGACCACCTCTCTTTAAACTTTTAAAAATTTTGTTTTGTATAATTTATTAAGTGGCCCCATGGGTGAATAAAAGAACCTTTCAGACCATATTAGTTCTGATAAAAAAAAAATGATGTTAGAGGAAATTGTTACTTAGATAACCCAATACCTCAATTTAACTTCCAGATTCAGTTTTATTTTTCTTTCTCCATGATGGTTAGATGTTGTAGTTGAAATGAGGGTAGACATGGAGCTATCATATTAGAATTGAAATTTAGAAACTTGTATGCTAAAATATTAGATTATCTTTTTTTTTTTAAACAGTAGCTTTAATATCTTCTTATAAAGGGAATTATTGTACAGCCAGAGATTATGGGGCACAACTGTAGTCCCAGTGACTTGGGAAGCCAAGTTAGGGGATCTGAGTTCGAGGGTGGAGGCAGCCTGCACAACTTAGACATTGCCCCAAAAAGAAATTAAAAGGGGGCTGAGGGTGCAGCTCAGTAGTCAAGCACTTACCTGGCATATGTGAGGCTCTGGGTTTAACTCCTAAGTACTGCAAAAAAAAAAATTATAATTATATAGGTAAACGTGATTGAAAGTTATTTATAAAAGAAAATAAATGTAGTGAAGAAGAAAATATAAAAAATACTGGTTGTTTCATTACCTAAAGAAACCACTGTTAATTAACATTTTGGTTTCTCTTTTGCCAGACTTCATATAGCATTTTTTAAAAATAAAATGAGCTTAAATTCTACATTTTGTTTTATTACTTCAGGTTTCACTTAAAAGTATGTTATGTTATCAGGTGAGGTGGTACATGCCTATAATCAGAGCTTCGTGGGAGGTGGAGGCAGGAGGATCACCAGTCTGAGCCCAGAGGCAGCGTGCATAACTTAGACATCTCAAGATAAATAATTAAAAATGGGGTGGGAGTGCAGCTCAGTGGTAGAGTACTTTCAAAGTATGTGCAAGGCCCTGGGTTCAACCCCCAAGTACCGCAAAAAAAAAAAAAAAAAAAAAAAAAAATTATGGAAATTATTCCATGTCAATATATATATAGATCATCTTCATTTTTAATGTTTATAGGGGAGTCCATTCTGTATCTATACCATCATTTATTTAATCTATGCTGTAGAGCTGGAAAGTTTATGTCCATTTTTTTAAAAGTAATGTTTAAATACATTATTTAACAACATAGAAATAATGTTATCTTAAATACTTTAACAGATTTGTCTCTTTATTCCCTTTGAATAAATTCTTCAAAGTGGAATTACTAGACTGTTATTTTATCTTTAGTGCCCTAGTACAGAGTCTGGTGCATAAGACACATTCTGATAAGCATTTACTTTGTAAAATATTCAGTAAACATTGCCACATTGTTCTGTAGAAATATGCCATTTATGTTCCTAAAAGTGATTGAGAGCACTTTTTAATAATCATAACCAGAAATATTTTAATAAATATATTTGCATATATGTATCTATATAAATAGTTTTATTATGGTTTATGATTTGGTAACATGCTTAGGAAAATCCACTTACTTTAAGGCTACAAAATAAGTCACTTGTTTTTTTTTTTTGTTTTTTTTTTAACTTTTAAGGTCTTTAAACCCTCTGGAATTTGTTTTGAAATACAGTTCATTTAACGTGATAACATGATATATAGCTCATTTAACATGATAACTTTTATTTAAGGATAATACTCATGCTTTTTTTTAAAAGAGGAAAAAAGCTTTTTTTTTTTTTTTTAAAGGAGTGAAAGAAGGCTTTCTAATTGGTGTCTCCACCTGATATCTAGAACTTAATTAAAACTCGGACATTTTGGAATATTCCTCCTCCCCTAATACAATAATAGATTGTTTTTAGTACAAATGATTAAAGATACAGAATTATACTGAAAAATAAATAGATAAATGGATTCATTTTCTGGTGATGTTTCTCTTTAATATGTAGGTGAGATAATGGATAATCTTGCTCTGGAAGCTGGAGATGATGCTGGAAAAGTGAAATGGGTGGATATCAGTGATAAACTCAAGCTTTATGCCAGCCACTCTCAATTCATCAAACTTGTCGCAGAGAAACGAGATGCACACTGGAGTGAGGACTCTGAAGAGGACTGCCATGGGTTATAGCTCAGCTCCATGTAAGCCAAAGGCCAGCAAGCGGCATGTACTGAAAAGAAGGCAATACCCCAGAACTCATCCTATGGAAAGGCCACTTGTAGATACTTTTATTCACTTTCAAAATGTTTGTATTTAGGTTTTACATTAGAATAAAATGAATAAGTGTGATGAGGAAGAATACAGAATTTTCAGCTTTCTTCAAAAGGGTTAGAAATAATCTCATTTTGTATGTATTCTAATTAGGCATGGCTTAAACCAAACTTAAGTAACTGGCACTCTTTGGAGAATCATAATTAGAATAAAAATAAACTCCCAGTTGGCTGTGACTTCTGCTTTCCAATTAGTTCTTGTTAGTTCTTTCCTCCTACTAATCTTCTGAGGCCTGAAGGATGTTCCTGTCACATCAAATTCTTTTGGAGAACGAACACCACTGGATGTATAGTTTAATGTCTAGTCTGCTTTTCCTTTAAATTATTTCCCTCACATTTTGCTTCATATGCTTGTTGAATCTGATTTTAAAAGTGGAAACTTTATGTTCTTGACTTTGAGTCATCAGTTTTATAAGGAAATTTTAGTTACTGTTTTACTTAATAAAGATCAAGATTAATGAATAAAACCTCTTATTCTCATTTTTAGAAATTCTAAATTTAAAAATATTTCCCGGTAGTGATATATGGAGGTTTTACTCTACTGTAATTACTGTATGTGGTTAATCAATTAAAAATAGATGTGAAAAGGAACAAAAAGGAATTGAAATCAGGCAGGGATAAAGGAAGGTCTTTGTAAGTTAAAATATTTTTTGTTAGGAAGGGAATGTTAAAGATTGAAGTAGTTTTTTGAGAGATACCTGATTAATAATATAACTCACAAAGAAAATGAGAATGTGGGTATGCTAAGGTCTCTTGGAGATGAGGAAGAGGAAGGGAAAATAACACTGCCTTCTGGCTGAGGATGTCCATTAGAAAGTCCCATGATATTAACTCCCATCAGCCTGAATTGGGGATGTCGTAATTCCTTCATTCCAGTGGGACTACAGGTGGGACAGCTGAGGGATTGCAGGTTTAGAGAAAAAGGATATGATAGTTTTCTTTTATATAAATGTTTAAAAAAGAAATTAGGCTTACTCTAGCTTTGTAGCTAAGGAACAGAACTAGGGCTAAAGGGAATCAAAAGGGCTTTTCTTCTTGTTTTGGTTTTTGTCAATTTGGTGTCAGAACATTCTTGATGGTAAACCTGAACTGAATGACAGTAGGCCTTTTCCCCCTCAGTGACTGTTTTGCTGAGACACATTGGAATGTTTGACTTCAGGATAATTCGAGCCCTTCTGGAAGAATTATAAGGCTTATATGTGCTAGTAATTTTTAAAAATCCAGTAAATCCTAGTGCCTAGGATGTCATAAAGGCCTTATACTTGATGAGGATGACCTGCTTATTGGGTGAGAAGCTGGATGATCTGTCAGCATGAAAGAGTTAGCTTCTATTTTTACTATTTGGAAGGAAGAAATTGCTTCTTCCTGGCACTAGATAGAATTCTCTGAATTTGAAACTACTTACAAAAGCTCTCAAGAAAGTTTGAGCAATTGTACAAAAAATAACACTTATGTTTAATATTTTTGATAAAGACATTAAAATTTTATTTAAAGTACTTAAAGCAGATGATCTGAAGAAAATAGATTTGTTGTGATATTTTGGAGTTTTCACTAGAACCTTTACAGAGTACACAGAATGATAAAACCACAGTCAACTATAGATAAGATAGAAACAGATAATCTTCTGATAAATGTAAATAACCAGTACCATCTAGAATAGAGAAAAACCAGATTAATACATTAATTTAAGGCCTTCCTGGAAGAACATCTGCTCCTGTCATCACTAGGTAATATTTCTTTCATACTTGCTTTTCTTATGCCTTAGGCATAAGGAATATATATATTTTTAAATTCTAGAGACATTTAGGAAAATAAGTAGCAATAATAGATATGTTTTACTGAATATCAATATGGAAAGACCCCTAAAAAACCCAGAAGTGAACATGGAAAAGTTATCATCTGTTTCTTTGGTGTGAGAGGGATTATACACTCAGAATTTGTTCCTCTGTGTCAAGTGGTCAACCAGAGTTTTTACTATCTGGACCTCTTGAGAAGATTGTATCACAATTTGCAGAAAAAGCATCCTGATTTTTAGCAAACAGGTGACTGGGTCTTCCACCATGACCACACACCTGCCCACACCACACTGAGTATTCAGCAATTTTTGACCAAAAATGACATGACCCCTGTGACTCATCTTACTCACCTGATCTCACTCCCTACTTTTTTTGTTTCCCGGAATGATTAAAGTCCTCAAAGGGAAACAATTTGCTACTGTGGAAATGAAACAAAAAATGGCAGAAGCACTAAATGGCATCAAAATTGATGAGTTCAAAATCTGTTTTGAGTAGTGGAAAAAAATGTCTGGATAGGTATATTGTAGCAAAAGGAGAGTACTTTGAAGATGACTGAAATTAGTACGTGTCAAAATAAATACACAAGTTTTTATAAATAAATTCCATTTTGGGGGGGTCCTCCTTTTTATAGCACTTAATCCTCACAACAATCTTTTCAAGTTAGGTGGTATTACTCGCATTTTACCAAAAAAACCCTTGATATTTCCAAAGATTGCCCAAGGTTTTATTCAGTAAAGGACAGAGCTTGGATTTGAATCTCAGTCTACCTAATTTCAGAATCTGTTCTTTATTGGATTCCATACTAAAGTTATGAATCATTTGTAATTTGTTACTGTAAGGGTACAGTTTGGAAGATTATATGCTATATAAGCAGTACTCATGTCAACCAAAATAATGTAGTATGGTGTGTGACTTGAAATTTAAGGGCCACACCTGATTTGGCTTCTTGTTATTGTCAGGTGCTGTCCAGTCGGTGTCTGACTCTCATAGTGACCCTATGTACAACAGGCGAAACAGTATTGTTACTGCTTCTCTGCTATTCATAGGGTTTTCAATGGCAGATTGTTTATTGGGAGTGGGTTGCTGGGTCCTCCTCCCAAGCGTACAGCACCTGGTGTTCCCAGGCAGTCTCCTATCCAAGTACTAACTAGGCCTGACACTGGTTAGCGTCCGAGATCTGATGGGATTGGACACCACACTGGTAGGGCTGCAGGCTAGCATTGTTGAAATTGTTTGCATAATTTTGGCCCAAAGACTGTTTATTTGGTAATATCTATAAGAGTAAATGACCACAATCAGTATTTGTCTTGCATCTAGGCATTCTTGAAAAGCATTTCCAACTCAAATAGAAGCATATACCAAATTTACTTAAGGTCACAAAAGCTAAACAATTGGTATCTAAAGAGGGAACTGGAAAGTTCTACCTGCTTTTAGAGGCTACTCTTTTTTAAAAGTGTAAGTTTTCTTATGTTCAGAACTCTGGTGACTGACATTATGTTTTGAACTATTTTTAGAGTTTTAATAAATACATTTTTTATTAAATTTTTTTTTTTTAATTTTTGAAACTCTTTTGCAATGCTGGGGATCAAACCAAGAACCTTGCACATGCTAGGCAAGCACTCTATCACTGAGTCACTACCCAGGCTACTAAATAAATCCATGTAAAAAGTACATCCTGTGAAGAAACCCTTTGTAATTAAGTTGGTCTTATTTAAACTTACTTTCATCATAGTATTTCCCAGTGTGGATACAATCCGAGGCAATAAAAATATTTTAAAATAGAAAATAGTGCTTGAAAGATATTTGGAGATTTTACTAATTGTATAACTTCTGGCATAATAGTGACAATTATTTCTGTTGATATAGATAGTATGGGTTATAGTTATTATATGAAGGTATTTTCACTGTAATTCTTTCTTTACCTCTACCCATCTATCCCATTTTATGGTAATTTTATTGTGATGTGTTAATACTGGTGTGATTGTGTGGATTGGGGATGGAAAATAATATAGTTATGTTATATTTAAATGTTGATAGTTGTATCTTCAACTGTTTTGTCTGCAACATGGAGCTTAATTCTTTTTTTTCCCATTTGTCCTCTGATGGGCTGACACAAGTACTTAAAATAGTCACTTTAGGGAATAAAATTTGTTAGAAAGGAAACTGTTGGGTGAAAACCCAATTTCTTCCTCAAAATTAGGATTGAAAATATTTTGATTCATCACTTTCTCTCAAGGTAAATTAAAACAAATACTCCATAAAACTTTAATTACATTGATTTACTTATTTTTAAAAAAGAAATAAAACTTTTTGGTCTCTGCTTTTTTTTTTTTTTTTTGGTATATATTTTAAATTAAAACAAATGAGTGGAAGTCAGAGCAGAAGTCCCAAAATTGTAGCTTTTTCTCCAAGCAAGCTTATGGTCTTGTGTAAAGGAAGTGGGTTAACTTGCCTTGACATCAGGCCATAACTAGATTGACTAATCTTATAGTAGGCTTTCTCATTATTCACTGTGAATTGTCAATAAGACAATAACTATAAGTCTGAGATAAGCCTTACTGTTTGAAAGTTCTTAACCTACCTTAGTATATATTTCTATAAATAAATTTTTTGAAATATTATGACATTGTGAAAAGACCTTCCTAAACATGCAGAAATTTTTGTTTAAAGCTTCTAGAGGAAATTGAATTTATAACTCATGAATTCTAATCATGCAGATCAGTTGGGTTGATTCTGTTGTATATTTTTATAGTTCAGGAGAGTTATTCTTATTTTCCCTGACATTGAGTGTCATTTACTTTTATCAGTTTAATCAGAAATTGTGGGGAAAAATTGGGAGGAAATTGGCAAAAACTCCGAAACCAGGAAAACGGCTTTTGGATACCTGGTTTGTAAATTAGAAATCTAGGGAAAATGAAAGTAACTTGGTTGCAAGTTTGTACAAAACCCTTCCTGGTTGGACAATTGGACTGAAAGCTGATTGGCTCAGGCCATTCTGTGGGCGAGCTATATAAGGAGCTGCACTGTGGCAGCTGGATCCCTTTACGCCTTTTTCACCTTTTCGCCCAGACCATCGTCTAAGCAAGATCTTCTCACCCGTTCCTGCCCGGACCACCGATGAGGAAACAGCTTTCCTGCTCTCTCCCCAACCTTTGGTGAGGAAAGAATGCTCTCTCACTGTGACCATCAACAAAGAAAGAACCCGCTCTCTGTCTGATCACTGACGAAGCAACAGTTGTCTCCTCATGACCACCGAGACCACCAACACGGGTGTTTGTCCCTGGAAGGCAAAAGCGCCCGAGGCTTTTCCTTTCTCCCATTTTGGCCGGTGTCCCAAGGGCTGCAGGAGTCTGTGCCCTTCACCCGAGGGTCCTAAGTGAATTGTGTTTATCTGTGTGCACTGCAGCGCCTCCCGTCTGAACATCCAGGCTGGACGGGAGGTGTTCGCCCCACAAGAAATAGAATCTTTCCCCAAGGAAATCCTAAAAATAGAAAATCATTATTAAGATATTATCTTCAATCCACTCAGTAAAGCTGTAGTTTATAATAGCATCAAAATAGAGACTTACCCTCAGTGGGTTCAAAATAGAATGGTTAACTGTAAGAAGAAATATGAGCAATTAGTATTATTAATGGTGTTATTTTTTAACTCTTTTAACATAGTATATTTGAAAGTTAAAATATTTTGTACATGAAAATATTTTTATTGAAATAATTCCATTTTATTGCTTGGTATTTACAGATGTAAGATTTAAAATGAAGATGCACCATCTAGGTTTGTTGTTGTTAGGTGTCATCGAGTCAGGTGCGACTCACAGCAACCCTATGCACAGCAAAAGGAAACACTCTCCAATTCTATGCCAGGCACATGATCTTATTTATGTTTAAGCCCATTGTTGCAGACACTGTATTGATCCATCTACTTGAGGGTCTTTCTTTTTTTCATTGACCTACCACTCTCCGTAACATTATGTCCTTCTCCAGGGATTGGTTCCTCCTGACTACATGTCCAAAATAAGTGAAATGCAGCCTAGCCATCCTTGCTTCCAAGGAGCACTCTGGTTGCACTTCTAGGACAGATCTATTGGTTCTTTTGGCAGTCCATGGTTATATTCAATATTTGTCACCAGCCCCATAATTTAAAAGTATCAATTCTCCTGTCTTCCTTGTTCAATGTCCAGCTTTCACAACTATATGATGTGACTGAAAATACCACAGAATGAGTCAGGTGCACCTCCATCTTCAATGTGACATCTTTACTTTTCAATATTTAAAGAGATCTTTTGCCATAGCTTTCCCCAGTGCAATGCATCTTATGATGTCTTGACTGTTGCTTCTATGGGTGTTGATTGTAGAACCAAGTAAAGGAAAATCATGGTCAACCTCAATCTTTTCTCCATTTGTTGTGAGGTTGCATACTGACCCACATGTAAAGATTTTTGTTTTGTTGGTGTTGAGTCGCAATCAATGCTGAAGGCTATGTTCTTTGATCTTTATCAGTAAATGTTTCAAATCATCCTCACTTTCAGCAAGCAGTGATGTGTCATCTGCATAATGCAGGTTGTTAATGAGTCTTCCTCCAATCCCAATGCCATGTTCTTCTTCATAATGTCCAGCTTCTTGGATTATTTGCTCCTCATAGAAATTGGAGAGATATGGTTCCACAGCATCTAGGTTTAATTCACAGAAGTATTTTCTTCTGTCTTTTATCTATTGTATATTCACTATATTTGAATGTAAGGAAATTGATTTGAAGAAACATATTGTGTACACTTAATGCTTTGATCAATCATGCAAATTGCCTGTTGAATAGTACTTAAACTAAAATTTTAGTATAACTGTGTTTTGTTTTGAGGCTTTGTTTACACATCTGTTTTCCTGGAAAAGTGTTGATTTGTAGTTTCTATGTGGTCCCTCTGTTTTAAAAGCTCAGCAGCTTGCTCAAGAAATTAACCATTCTGTGTAAATGATGAATTTTTTTCTTTTTTCTTTTCCTTTCAGTACTTGGAGGTTGAAACAAAGGGCCTTACACATACTTTCCAAGTGCTCTACCACTGGGCTGCACCCTAGTCCATTTTTTAATTTTTATTTTTGAGTCAAGGACTCACTAAGTTATGTAGGCTGCCTCTGGCATTGAACTTGCAATCCTCCTGGCTCTATCTCCAGAGTAACTGGGATTACAAGCCTGTGCCACTGTGATGAATTTTTCTACTTGTAGAGCTGTCTGTCTCAAAACATATGCAAGAAGACTGAAGCTAAATACTGCCCAACCTTGGCAGTTCTTAGGCATGAACAATGCACTGGGTTTTTGGATGCCTTTTCTTTCTTGCTCTCTCAACTAGGACCCCTGAGAGGAAAAAAAAAACTTCCTGTCACATGTAGATAGGACAGTTCTGTAAATTGTTATTCTGTCAGAGTCATTTTCCAGGATGGGTTGTGGCCAACAGTGCTTTAAAAAGTTCTGGTAATTTGAAGGAGTCAAATATCTCTACAGAGTCAATATTTATCTTTCAGGTAGATTCACTAAGGCCACATGGCTAATTTAATTGTATAGATGAGATTAGGATCCAGGTGCACCTACAGGCCTGTAGTCCTTTAGCCGTGCTTGGATGTAAAGGTGAACGGCTAATTTTGTAATCATCAATAACCAATTATTAAAGGTAGTCCCTTAAACATGTTTAAAGGTATGCTACCAATATTTTGATTTGCCCTTTGGAAATGGACTATAATATTGTTTAAAAAGAATGAGTTGTGGGAAGAGTACCCACTATTTGAACTGAAAAGACTTATGTGCTTATTCAGTTAGGCTTAGAAGCCACTGTTTGACCTTAAACTTCCCGGTACAATTAAACATAATCAGTCTATATTAAAGAATCTTCAAAAATTTTACCTCAGACACACAAATGATTAAGGCCTAACTTTCCTCCTTTAAAAAATATGTCCTTGATTTTAAGACACTATTAACTGTAGAATGTGCTATTTCATTAATAATAGCATTTGAAAGGTAAACAAGATCATAGATAAGATGTATTTTGTTCACTGTGAAATGTCTTGATTTCAGAAATGTTTACATGTGAAAAGTGTAGTTCAGACAGTGAAATGGAAATTTTTAGTGTTACCTTTTGCAACTATATTCAAGTATTCCTCCTATGTTTTCCTTAACTAAGGTTCTGAGTAACTTACTGTGCCAATAAAGGATCTCATTAAAAAGTTGAATTATGTGAAGTTCATTAAAAAATCTTTTGTGATTTAGATTTTATAATGTGCTCACGGGGCTGGGATTTAGCTCAGTTGGTAGAACACTGCTCTGTAGTCTCTGAGGTCCCGTGTTCAAATCCCAGCACCGCAAAAATGGGAGAAGGATGTGGCAACCCACTCTTGAGCAATCCTGAAACAATCAGCCATTGAAAACCCTGTGAGGGTCACTATGAGTTGGACCTGACTGCATGGCTCCTAACAACGACCACAACAATGTGCTTATGCTAATTCTCCTTTAGTAAAGATATAATCAAATTTATTTTGTCTTAACTAAAGCAGTTTATTCTGTAACCCTTAAGTCTTCTGACTCTTTGCTCTCACTCATCAATAATAGAAGAATTTTTTTAATTATAGTTTGGATGAATTGAATAAATGAACATAGATTTCTCCTCATGCATTGAGATTGTTTTCTGGTTTTGAGTTTAACAGCTGTGCTTTATTCTGTGTCTAAATGCATTGGACTAATAAAGATAGTAATTTAGCATCAACTGGCTTATCTAATATAGGGTAGTGAATTCAATATTTTTATAGACTTTATAAATTAACAGAGAAATACATTTACTGTTATAAAGTCATTAGGTGCCATGGCCTAGAATAAAGGAAAAAAAAATCAAGGAGTCGTAATTCAGTATTTAAATTTTTTTCTATGTTCCAATTTTATATTAGCTTGGTACATGAAAACATGCTTTTTGGATTCTTAGCATTTCTAAAATCCTATTAGTACATTTCATGTTCACTAATATTTTAGGTGCCCCCTCCCTGGTACTGCTTTTTCAAACCTATCTCTTGGAAACATTATCCATATTTTCTTTTGTGGGCTCCAAACAGAGGAAGGACTTCTTAGGAAGATCATTAGACTTATGCAGTTATTAGGTTGGAAAATATAGTACACTTTGAGATAAATTCTTTATGAAAGGAAACTTCAATAGTTATTTCCTATGATTTTAATAGAAGCATCATCTGAAAACTTAGAATTAATATGCCATAATATACACAGCTTTGTTTTTTGATTTGTAGCTGAATAAATCTCATCATATGTAATTATCATTAATTTAGTAAAATATTTTAAAAAGTAAAATTTAAACACACCTTTTATACTATGATAATAATCTTAAAACCAGATCAAAGACTTCTAGGAGATATTACATTTTTTTGATTTTTGAGACAAAATCTCTCTATTTAGCCTGGGCTGCTCTGGAACTCACTATGTAATCCAGGCTGGCCTCAAATCTGCCTCAATCCTACTGCCTCTGCCTCCACCTCCCAGTGCTGGTATGTTCTCTACTTCCACCCATTTTGCTGCAGATGGCATAATTTTATTCTTCTTTACTGCTGTGTAATATTCCATTGTGTATATATACCACAATTTCTAAATCTCTTCTTTTGTTGGTTGGTATCTTGGTTTATTCCATATTCTTGCAGTTGTGAAGTGTTGCATTACATATGGAAGTGCATGTGTCCCTGTGGTATGGTGACTTATCTACCTTTGGGTATATTCCCAGGAGTGGTACAGCTGGGTCACGTGGCAATTTTAGTCTTAGTTTTCTAGGGTACCTCCATATGAATTTCCAAAGTGGCTGACCTAATTTACAGTCCCACTAGCAATGTAAAGCCTGCAGCTGTAGCCCTGTGGCATCCGATCCTGTCAGATCTTGGAAGCTAAGCAGGGTCGGGCCTGGTTGGTACTTGGATGGGAGACCACCTGGGAACAACAGGTGCTGTAGGTTTGGCAGATGGATCTGGCAATCCATTCCCCCAAAACAATCTGACATTGAAAACCCTCTGAACAGCAGAGAAACACTGACTATAGTGTTTCGCTTGTTGTATGCAGGGTCGCTATGAGTCAGAAACCAACTCGATGGCACTTAACAACAACAACAACAGCAGCAGCAATGTAAAAGTGTTCCTTTTTCTCTGCATCCTTGTCAGCATTTGTTATTATTTGTTTTGTTACTCTTGGTCATTCTTACTGTAGTGAGATGGAATCTCAGTGTTGTTTTGATTTGCATTTCTCTAATGTCTAGGGATGTTGAGCATTTTTTCACGTGTTTATTGGCCTTTCAGGAAGGAGGACCAGGCAACCCACTCCCAAAAACCACTCAGCCATTGAAACTCCTATAAATAGCAGAGAAGCACTGACAGTAGTGTTTCAACTGTTATACATGGGGTCATTATGAGTCAGACACCAACTCGACAGCACCTAACAACAGCATTGGTTATTCATATTTCTTCTTCTGAGAACTATCTATTCAGTTCCATTGTTGGGTTATTTGTTATTTTGGTGTTTGATTTCTTAAGTTCTTTGTATATTCTAGAAATTAGTCTTCTGTCAGAAGTGTAGGATGTGAAGTTTTTCTCAAGTTCTATGGTTCTATGGGCTCTCCTTTACTCTCTTGTTTCCTTTGCTGTACAGAATCATTTTAGTTTTATCTAATCCCATTTGTCAATTCTTGGTGCAGTTTTCTGGACAATTGGAGTCTTGTTAAGGAAGTACTTGCCTATACTTATGTGTTGGAGTATATTCCCTATCTCCTAGTAGTTTTAAGGTTTCCAGTTTTATGTTGAGATCTCTGATCCATTTTGAGTTAACTCTCATACAGATTGAGAGATATGGGTCTAGTTTTATTCATTCACTTATCCTCTATCTATTCATCCATCCATGCAGTATGTGTTAGGCAGTTTTTAATTTTATTTTTATCTATTTATTTTTCCAGACAAGGTCTCACTATGAAACCCAAGCTGGCCTCAAATTCTCAATCCTCCTGCCTCAGCCTCTTGAGTCCTGGAATTCCAGGCATGTGCCCCCATGCCTAGTTTAAGCAGATTTTACATGTCTAGGAGTGGGGACAGGAATAAACAAGAGATTCCCCGTAGAAAGCTCAGGATTATATTTTTGTTGTTGTTGTTGTTGTTTGTTTGTTTCAGGAACAATGATTATTAGGGAAATACAAAGCCTAGTAATCTCTGTTTTGGGTATCAGTGCTGATAATTCTTGCAAATCTACCAGTTTCTCTAGGGTGCCTTTCAATACTATACTGCCATCTGGTGGTAGGAGTTTACATGTCAAATACTAGTGATTTTTTAAAAAAATTATTGCCACATAAACTTAATTTAAATATAAGATGTTAATGGGCCAGAAATGGTAAGTAATAGTGAATTTTATCATTACATTGATGATAAACTTCTCTAATTCGTTGATATTCTGGATAACCTATTTGTTAACATTGGTTCATTATGGGAATAATTCCTATTTGACTACACACAAACACACAAGATGTTAATGAGGACTTGTAAATTCCAATTATAAACCAAGAATTTAGAGTTTTTCACAAATTTAAAACAAATATCAGTTTCAGCAAAATTTCAAAAAAGGAAAACAAAGCACCCAGCCCTGACTAGAATCAAAATAATTAGCAATAAATTATAAATGCAAGTACTTAGAAATTAAGCAGCTAAGATTTGATATGTGAAAATGCTAAAGAGAAGTAAATATTCCATTGAGGACAAATTTAGTGACAAATTTCCAAAACCTACTTATAGTGGAGAGAACTTTTTTTTTGCATTTGTGTGGTACTTGGGGCTGAACCCTGGGCCTTGTGCTTGCATGCTTTGCAAGTGCTGGACCACTGAGCTGCACCCCCAACCCACTTTTTTACTTTTTGAGACAGGGCCTCACTAAATTATGAAGACTGCCTCTGGTCTCGAACTTGTGATCCTCCTGCCTCTGCCCCCTGAGTCGCTGGGATTACAGGCATGCGCCACTGCACCTGGCTCCTCACTTTGTTAATATAAGAGGAGGTGTTCATTACATTTCTATATAAAACTCAATTGTGCAAAACCATGTTTGTATTTTAAGAATTTTTAGGGGATCAGACAAGAAATTCAGCAAGTTGCTATTTTAAAATGTGTGAGAACATTTTAAAACATTAAATTTGGTCCTGACTTGTGTTGCAGCCTTATTGTACTAGTCATTTGTCCCCCAGATATCCATGTGCTTTTCAGGTCTGTGCCTGTGTGCTTACTGTTCCTCTGCCTAGAATGCCCCACTCATTCCTCGTTCTGTCGTTCCAGATCCTGTCTCCTTCGTGAAATCTTTGACCCACAGCCTAGCCAGCTTTGTATTTGCTAGGAACATTTACCAAACTACACTGAATTTGCATTCATGAATCTCTCTTCCTCGTCAGATCATGGACTTATCTTATGCTTTTTGTAATTCTAGCACTCCTCATTGACTATAGAGACTCAGTAATTAGCAAGATAAATGTTTTCCCTACCTGAAAAAGAGTTATATATACAGAAAGGGAACTTTATCATGTATTTAGCATTGTTATATATTTATATATTATATATTGTATATATAATATATGTGATATTTTAATTGAAAAAATATCAAGATCCAGATAATAGGAGCGACTGAAGAGAGTTCAGCAAGAAAAGTAAAGTAATTTTATTAAAATTTTTTATGTTATTCTTAATAAAACACTTTCAAAACATTATGTACACTCAGGCCACTCAGAGCTGTATTACTTTTCTATAAACGTGATTTATTGGTAGGCATGGTGTTCCTGTACAATAGATACCGTTACTATAAGTATAAACTGGCAAAGGTGAGTCTAGAACTCTAATTCATGCCATAGCTTAGAAAACATTTCAACCCATAAAACTAAACTTTGAAACTGTGTTGTAGTTTTTTCCTTGGGCAAATGATTACTTTATGAACAAATATATGTATATATCATATAGAAAGAATACTTTGACTCCCCAACTCAGTCGCCACCATGCGGCTGATAGGATACATGACAAGGCTTCTCTCAGGCTTCTGTTTTCAAAGTGCCATTCGAGCAAAATAATTTTATTGTTCGGCCTTTGGGAAAGAGTTATAGAATGCTGGGAAAAAATTTTATAGAAAAAGTAGCAAGATGATTTAGTAAAAGCAAAGAAATGGATGTTATAGAAAGACGTTAGTGTTTGCTTCATGAAAAGTAAAGCTTATCATAGTCAAAGTAATTAATTCAGCATAAACACTTGATGGTGTCATGAGACAATGGAAGAGGTCACTGAGGTATTAGGGGCAAATTTTGTAGTCCCTTGTCCCACACCACCACAAGCTATTCAGGGTGAAGAATGTGAATAGTTGATGCTTTTCCTTTTAAAGCCTCATATTTCTGTATCAGAATTTGGAGAATTAATAAATTTGAGCTCTCCCAAACCCATGCTTACCAGGGGCAGCTGTGCAGACTGAGGAAATGGGTTCTGAAAAAAAAATAGTTGTACTTGTGGTGAGTAAAAGTTAAATTTCTATAAAAAGAAACATGATGCCAGTCCTTTCAGACAATTGTACACTTAATATGATGAATGGCTGGGGTTAAGCTCAATCGATAGACTGCTGCTCTGCACTCTGTGAGGTCCTTCCATCCCCAGCACCATGAAAATGGGAGAAGGACTTGGCAGCCCACCCCCAAAACAATCAGCCATTGAAAACCCTATGAATAGCAGAGAAACACTGACATAGTGCCAGGCATGGCACAGTGTCAAGTGGCGCTTTGTTCTGTTGTACATAAAGTCGCTGAATCAGACTCAACTCTATGGCACCTAACAACAGATATGATAAATGTGCCACTTGAAAATACAATTAGAACTTTACCTGTCCACTGGAACTTCCTCCACATTGTTCAAGCTTATAAAATCAACAAGGTAAAGTAGCACATGACAATACATCATCCAATAAACAGAGATTTAGTTTTAAATGAGAATAAGTAGCAAGCCATTATTAGCATTGTAACTGTTATCGATGTAGCTTCACTTCTAAAATAAAAAGCAGTTGAATATCTCATAGGGAAAGGGTGAATTAATTTTGTTCAATGATGTAGAACCTAAGTATTTTGCCTTTATACTTATATCTAGAGAGTGCTTTTATTTACATTTCTTAAGGTTAATTACATATTGTATACTATAAAAATACTTGAGATCAATAGTGTTCTCCATTTCGTTTTCAGTATTTACGAGGTCAAAGTGGAGGGACCATGGGAGTGGAAACTTAAATTTGTCTCCCCAAACATAGGGTTTGGAAGGTTCCTCACTCTTTTGGAAGTGCTTTTGTTACAAAACACGCAGGGGAGACTTTCTTGCGTAATTGGTTCTCTTCATATTCCGATGACAATAAACACAAATTGGACCTACAGATCTTATTTATACAGATATGGAACATATAGCTATAGTCAATTTATGGCAACAGGTGTATATAGGTGAAGTTAATGGTCTTCTGAGATTACTGCATTTCATATATTCTAAGATGCCTTGTTGTAAAATGCCTTATTTCATATATCACTAAAAAAGAAAATGCTACTATTAAAGTGCCACAATATCACATCATGTTTGTAAGACTGATCTCAATTTCAAAGATAACAATGTGAAAAAGTACATATTAGAATTACTGAAATATGCATACTGCAATATTTTCAGTAGCATAATAATCTTCACAGGGTTGGGGTTTAGCTCATTGGTAGAGTGCTACTCTGTGCTCTCTGAGACTCTGGGTTCGATCCCCAGCATTGCATAAAGTTGGAGAAGAACCTGGCAGCCCACTCCTGAAACAATCCCAACACAACCAGCCATCAAAAACCCTATGAACAGCAAAGAAGCACTGACATAGTGCCTGGCATGGCACAGTGTCAGGGAGTGTATTATTCTGTTGTACATAAGATTGCTATGTCAGACCCGACTGGACAGCACCCAACAAGAACAACAGCAAGAATCTTAAAGAAACAGCACTATGAATTGCTGAGAGCTTTAGACCATAGTCTCCAACTTTTTGGACACCAAAGATAGTTTCACGGAAGGCAATTTTTTGCTGACTGGGTAGTGTGGGACATGGTTTTGGGATATGAGCTGATGGGAAGCAGCTGTAAATACAGATGACGCTTTGCTCCCTGGCTGCTGCTCACCTTCTGCTGTGCAGAGCAGCCCAGGACTGGGGGGTAGGTGACCCTTGCTTTGGAGAACAAACAGTACTTGTCAGGATGGGGGATATAACTCAGTAGAAGAAGGCCTGGGTTTGATCCCCAGCACCACAATAAACCACCAAAACAAAACAAAACAAACAAATCAACAATACTTGTCAACTTTGGCAAAAATGACCATGGACTAAAGAATCAAATTAAGTTTGTTATCCAGGGCCATACAAAATTTTATTCGAATCTGGATTGTATAAATAAGGCATAAATTTTTACATCTGTAACTTAGTAGTGAAGTGTGCTTAGTCTGGTCCGACTTATTGTGATCCTCATAGTGTTTTCAATGGCTGATTGTTCTGGGATTACTTTGGGAGTGGATTGCCGTGTCCTTCTCCTGTTTTTGCGGTGCTGGGAATCAAACTGAGGGCCTCCGAGGGTGTGAAGCATCACTCTACCAGTTGAGCTAAACCCCAGCCCAGTAATCAATGCAGGTAGTCTTAAATATTTTTTTATGTAAAATCAAATCTAAAAGGATATAGATAATCTTGATGTCAGAGCATCACTGCAGAAGAGCCTTTTAAGAAAACTTGAGAAGGTTTGTTGTTGTTGTTAGGTGCTGTCAAGTTGTGTCAGACACATACCGACCCTTGTAGGGTTTTCAATGGCTGATTGTTTTTCAGGATTGCCTCAGGAGTGGATTTCCACATCCTTCTCCCATTTTTGTGGTGTTGGGAATTGAACCTGGGACCTCAGAGACTACAGAGCAGCATTCTACCAATGGAGCTAAATGAAGTCAATTCAATTGCTTAATTTAGACATGGGCCAGGAGGATTACTTGTTCTATGTTGCTAAGTCTGCTGAGAGATTTCTGTGTTTTAGTTAAGACTTTTAAGTGCTCTAGATGCATTTTATCATCTCCACACCACTTTGGTGGGGCTGGAGTTTAGCTCAGTTGGTAGAGTGCTACTCTATGGTGTCTGAGGTGTTTGGTCCCCAGCACTGCAAAAATGGGAGAAGTTCCTGGCAACTCACTCCTGAAACAATCCCACATCAATCAGTCACTGAAAACTCTATGACTAGCAGAGAAACAGGGACAGCACCAGACATGGCACAGTGTTGGGGAGTGTTTTGCTCTGTTGTACATATGGTCCTATGAGTGGGACATGACTTGATGGACCTAACAACAACAACTCACCACTTTGAGGTTATTCCTATTACCCTTTCTTAGACAGGGAAACCACAGGTTAGTTCCTTGCTGAGGTCTCTCAGCTAGCAAATGGCACAAGGAGCCGTGGACTGAGGAAGAGTGGTAAATTCTTAGCCCTGTGGCTTTCCTAAATTCCACTTTCCTCTTTTGTGAAACAAAAAGAGGGGGAGACGCTTTCCAGCCCAGAAAGACTAAGGCTGTCAATGTGAAGTTGAATTGACATTTGAGGAGCCAAAGCTCACAGGCATGTGCAGAGTGGTTAAGGTGCCCCAAAGGCAGCCAAGGTGAGAGATTTCATCCTGAGTGCAGAACCTGAAAGGGAAGGCTGAGGAGGTCACTCCTAGTTTTCTTCTAAGTCCTATTTCCATTGTAAATAGAATGTTAAGTGAAGGGCAATGAGAAACATGGGAGCCTTAACTAATAGAGAAATTTAGGTTTTAAAGTTATTAATAAATAATAGTTTCATTTCAAAATGAAAATTATTTTCAAATAAAAATTTAGCACATAGTCAGATGTGTTAAAATAACATTAAAATTATTTTTCCTTATTTAAAAATATTTAAAAGCGTTGCCTGAGTATAAAAGATAATTTAGATTTAATTGACACCTCCAACTATTATTTCTAATTATAAAACTTGGTTTCTAAAACTTAATTTCTAAAACTTGATTTCTCTAGTTGAAAAAAATAACAAATAACTATATTTTGGTTAATCAAATTGAATTTCATTACTTAGAAAGGACATGGTTTAATGTGGTTTTGGTTAAGAACAAGTGACTTATTGAGCTAAAAAAAGGGATAAACATAACTGAAGATTATTGTGTTGATATCTTCTATTTCAGATAGGAAAATTTGTAAAACAAACTGTTTCTCTCTCTCTCTCTCTCTCTCTCTCTCTCTCTCTTTTGTGGTCCTGGGGGCTGAACCCAGGGCTTCGTGCATAATTTATGACTGCTCAGCCACTAAGCTGTATCTTCAGCTCTTTCTTATGTTTTATTTTGAGACAGGGTCTCGCTGAGTTACTCAGGCTGCCTCTGGCATCAAATCTGTCATCTTTCTGCCTCAGCCTCCTGAGTTGTTGGGATCACAGGTGTGCGCCACCGCACCTGGCAACAAACTTGACTTTCTTTCAAATATTGTAAGTGGAATAAAGAGGATGACAAGTCCTTTAACTGAGTTGCTTCAGACCTTGGGAAACTATATGATGTCATTTATATTATTGTGATCTAGCTCTCTCCATAATAATCATCAAGGAAGAAATCAAATTGAAAAACAAATTTTCAGTGATGAATTTTGGACTATCCATTTACATTAGCAATGCTTGTCTTCTACTACATTGACTATCACAATACTCTACGGCTCTCCACCTGCCTGTTTTACCTTTATATTATCTTTATTTTGAGAAAATGAAATGTGTAGAAATTTTGTAGAGCCTCTCTCCCCAGCACACAAATACAACTGCACAAAAGCTGAAGTTTGGTGGATCAAGCAAGTAAAAAGCACTTGAATTCATTTCCCTGTCAGGGAAATGTCTGTTTCCCTGTCAGGGAAATGTTTCCCTGTCTGTTTAAACTCATAATGACAAAGGACATTCATAAGCACTACTACTTTACTTATCAATTTCCCATAGGAAACATCTCATATTTTTTCTCCAACCATACTTACTTTTTTCCCCCAAGTAGTGAGGTCTAGAAGCACAATTATAATGTAATATGAAGTGTGAGCCCTGAGTTGGTCTTTCACAATTGTGTAAATAAATAACTGGAAATAAAATTGAGCAGGCATTTAGAATTTTATGGACTCTTTATTAGGATATTAAGATATTGAAAGTACAAGGTAACCACAAAAGAGCAATATTCTATTTCTTGAAGCACACATAATCTTATGGACAATAAGAACACATTATTTTTTTCAAGTTTTATAATTAGTTATTATCTTAAAAATTGATTCAGAGAGTGCAGTTACAATGAGTTAAACTCCTGTTCATAATCAGTATACAGTATTGCATATATTGAAATTACTTAAAGTTTTATTTCCTAAGTTAATGCTAAATGTCTGATACATATGTATTGTTATTAAGCAATTACTCTCATTGTCTTCTTTTACATGCAAACATTTTTCTAAATATAAATCTATCGGTATCATGGTTGCATATATTTCAGAAGTGTTTAGAACAGAGGAGGATGCTGTAAAGTTTGAGCTCTCTCAAATCTTAATTCAAAACAGAAGGTTTTCGTCTATGTCCTCTGTAAAACACAAAAAACAAAACAGAAAACATTTTTAGAAAGCACCAGAGAAGTAGCATAAGCAAACAACACAAGAGCTGCAGGATTTGAGAAATCACCTAATAAGGCAGCACAATGGTGATTCTCAACTTTGGTAGGGCAGCGACATCACCCATGAACTCTAAAAAATACATATTCTTAGACTTCACCACTGGCCTCTAGAATCAGAATCCCTAGGGGTGGGCCAATGGCATATAAACATGAAGAAGTCTGCAGGTACTTCTGATGCAGTCGAGAACCACTGATAGAGAAAGGGCAGATCAAGCGCAGACTCAACCAGGAAGTGCCAAGTATTTATAAGGACATCTAAATAGAAATCAGCTGAAGTATAGTGCTGATTTAATCAAGCTTTCAACTAAGTAACTTATATATGAATTTGTCACACAGAGGGAAGAAGAGAACATCCTCTAGTGGAGATAAGACCACTTCTTATATATTTGGGTATACTTGGGTATGTTTTGCCAATAATTGTTAAATAATTATTTATAGTAGATCAATTTGAGTCATACTAAATTAAGCATCCCTACTCCTAGATAAGGATACTAGATAATTTTACTGTTCAGTGTAAGTCTTCATCTAGCTAAGAAAGCATAAAGATTATAAACTTCAATATACATCCTTTGAATACAGATTTCATTTGTAAAATGGGGATATCTAATTTTATTACTTTAAAATTTATATTTGCAAACACACTTTTAGTCTTCTTTCTGTGGTTCAGATGAGAGAGGTGATTTCTGTTGACTTTAAGGTTAATTTCTCTACTTCTGACCTCAGGATTCTCATTTTACTCTTTTCTTTCCTTTCCTTTTCTTCTTTCTTTCTCTTTCTTTCTTTCTTTCTTTCTTTCTTTCTTTCTTTCTTTTCTTTTCTTTCTTTTTTTTTTTTTTTGTGGTACTTGGGGATTGAACCCAAGGCTTCGCATATACTTTGCAAGTGCTCTACCATTGAGATGCACCTCCAGCCCATTTTTCACTTTTTATTTTGAGTCAGTGTCTTGCTAAGTTATGCAGGCTACCTCTGGCCTTGAATTCGCCATTCTCCTGCCTCTGCCTCTGCTTCCTGAGTTGCTGGGATTACAGGCCTGTGCCACCTGTGCATGGCTTCACATTTTTCTAATATTCCCAACCTTTACTTTTTTTTTATGGGACCATTTTCCTTAGCATTTAATATACTGTATATCCAGGAAAGTGAATGTTGAGTGAATAAACGAGTGGATGGATTGTTCAAGCCTCTTTTATTCAAAAAATTCTTCCTCAATTCTCTATCTCCCTCTAGCTCTATCCTGCCTTCCCATATTCACATTTACCCTTTCTCATCTCCTATTCTCTCTGAACTTACAGAATTTGGCTTCCATCCATGCCATCCCACCAAAATTGCTCTTACCAAGACCACAAAAGATCCTTACTTCTACATTGAATGAACATTCTCAGTCTTTTATCCTTTTTCCTGTGGGCACAGTTTATCTCTTCCTCCTCTTTGAAGCACCTCCTGGGACATGGGATTGTCCTGGTTTTCTTCCTCCATTTCAGGAGGGACTGTTCATTCTCCTTAGTGAACTCCTTCCTCTTCTGTCCATTATCTAGATGTTGTTCTTTGGTGTTTGACCCTAAATCCTTTTCAGGGAACTCAACAAATTTCCCTTGGAATAATTAATTGCCTTCCCTTGTGCCAGCTACTGTCTGTAATCCTCAAATATGTATTTTAATTCCAGAACTCTGTCTTGAACTAAAGACTCATATATTCAGCTACCAATGGAAATTTGTCTACCAAGTACTTTAAAATTCAATGTATCTAGGTGGAATTTGTCATTGTCTCCAAATCTGCTTCTGTCCTTGTGTTTTCTGTCTCAGTGGAAGGTGGCCCTGCTTACCCTGCTTGGGCTGAGCCAGGAAACTAGGCACTGCGCTTTTCATCCTGTCAATCTCTCCACTGTCTGTTCTCTGCCCCCATGGTCCTTCCCAACCATTGCCTTCCTATTTCTATATGCTACACATCTCCAGTATGCTTATGTTTTAAACTATATCTTGAGCATATTACTTTTCTATTTCCCCCCAGTCCTTCCCCTGGATCAAGTTCACATCAAGTCTCTCCTGGATTTACTACAACATCCTCTCAACTGTTCTTTGACCTCTTCACTATGTGACCAGAGGACTCTTTCTTAAATGAAAATCCGAGGAAATCACTCTCTTGTTTGGGGATGCCTCAGTACTCTTAGGATAATGTTTTTGAATGGTTTAGTAGGATCTGTATGATCTGACTTGTTTACCTATTAATCTCACTTGGAAAGTTTCTCTAAATAAGTTTTTTTTTTAAAGGATTACTATGGATAGATATTGATAGATAGTATGTCAAGGCACTAAATAAATGAAGACTTCTGTGCCACTTAATTGAGCCCCATTTGATATAGGTAAAAAAAAAACCAAAACCAAACAAACAAAAAAACCCCGAGACTGAGGATAAGTAGCATGCTCTAATGTACATAGCTGGTTAATGACAGAACGGAAATATTTGGACATACATAGTTCAGATCACAGGGCTGGGATTTAGCTCAGTTGGTGGAGGGCCTCTCTGTAATCTTTGAGGTCCTGAGTTTGATTCCCAGAACCACAAAAATGGGAGAATTCTGTGGCAATCCACTCCCTACGAAATTCCCAAACCACCAGCCATTGAAAATTCTATGAGGGTCACTATGAATCAGACAAAACTGGACAACAGCTAACAAATAATAAACTGAAGTAGATATTTGTTCACTACAGTTGTGTTTATTTCACAGAATAATAAGGTAGAGGAAAGGGATTTGCCCTTTCTGCTGACCTATTTATCAACAAATAACTAGGTCCTTATATTCTCTGTTTTTTTTTCTCTAGTTTAAAGCCATTATATATTAGGATGAAGAAAAATTTTAAAGTGAAGTTCACTCATGTTACCTTTTCTGAGGAAATTCTGACCTTTGATGGACTTGCTTTTCTTTATGGATTGGCTCCATATTCATCTTACATCTATGTTTAAAGCTTCTGCTTTAGGGTTTTGATGTTTACTATTGATTTACAGTCTGTGAACAGTTTCAATACTCAGTTTTTGGACACATTTCATAACTTGACTATTGAAACCATGTTTGTACATAAAAGTCAAATATAACTTAGGAAAAGAAAAGGATGTAGATTAAGATATAACATAGCATCTTGTTGTTAGGTGCCATTGACTCATAACAACCCTCATAGGGTTTTCAGTGGCTGATTGTTTTGGGATTGTTTTGGGAGTGGATTGCTATGGGGGCTGGGGTTCTAACCCAGGGCCTCAGAGCACACAGAGCAACACTCTACCAACTGAGCTAATCCCCAGCCAATAACACAGCATAACAATGTCTAAATTTGAATTCCTCTATCGCAAGAGTATAGGAAGAAACCATCTGCTCTCTCCCCTTATCCCAGTCACTAAAGACATGGCCATGTATCAATTTTGTACTAAAGGAGTAATATCTAGGCACAGGCTGTGATGTAAAAGCCAGTTTTCAGTGGGTTGGTAGTGAATTCTAAGGTGTCTTCTGACACTTCCCATTTTCATAAGGTGGCTTGCTGTTTTACAATTCACATATGATTTTTAAAAGTTTGACCCATACTCAGATTAAGGAAGGATGTAAAATAAGGAAGGCTATAAAACCCTTTTGAGATTTGTCACAACTCTCCGAATTCACATTGCTTTCTTAAGCTTAGCCAACTGCTGAGTCCTCAAGGTCTATTCACCTTTGCTATCCTGCGAAAGTCAATGGTCATAAAGACAGTAAAAAATAACCTTGCAATGACAGTCTGTGCATGAAGCAGTCTAACTGAGACACTGCCACCTTATTGTCTCTTGGTTTCTATGACAAGATACAGCATGACTTCTCTATAGCTATTGTTAGGTGCCATTGAGTTGGTGTCTGACTTAGCGACTCTACGTACAACAGACAAAACACTATTGTTAGTGCTTCTCTGTTATTCTTAGGGTTTTCAATGTCGGATTGATTTTTGGGAGTGGTTTGCTGGGTCCTTCTCCCAAGCCTACAGCACCTGGTGTTCCCAGGCAATCTCCCATCTAAGTATTAACCAGGCCTGACCCTGCTCAGCTGACGAGATTGGATGCTACCTTGATACAGCTACAGGCTGACTTCTCTATTAGGAGAAGTTTATTTGAGGAGGAGGACACTGCTCTCCTTTGTCTGTTGATGAATTTACCTTCTTTAATTCCAAAGCAGTGGCCCCACTCCTTCAAGGTGATATGTTTATCCTTGTTGGGGTCACACTCTTCAAAGAAGCGGGTTATGCAGTGCTCCATAGGTACCAGGGATGCTCGCAGAGGAGCAAGCTCAGAATGTGTCAAGACTCTGCAATGACATAAATATCAGCTTGTTAAGTGAGTACTTTACGTAGGAAGATTTAAATCTTAGGACATCCAAGGAGTTTTCGTCCACAATGTTGCTGTGTATACCAAGTAAATAATACATGGATGAAAAGCTGCAGATGAAAATAACAGTTTTTGGGGATGTCAATTCCCAAGGTTTTGCTCTTCATGGGAATTGTCCTCCCTTCCCTCAAAGTATGGGTGTGTACCCAGCCATCATGCTTGTGCAACCTGCTTCTTACTCAGGGGCCATATTTGATTGTTCCGATAAGTAGGCACTTTACCCAAATTGGGCCAATCAGATTATTTTGGGAACTGAGGATTAAGAATGAGAAAGTTGAAGGAATCTCTGTGGAAAACTGGGCCTAAACATGTGAACTTGGGAGCTGTGGTGGAACCATATTCTGTTACTTTCAAAGCAGTTTTGTGTTTAGACTCCTAACCACAATTGTCATTTTGTTAGCCTAAAATGGAACTGGGAAATTTCCTAATTGTGTTTTGATTTTTGTTTTGCATAGGTGTCATCACATCAGAGATACCTGGGAATGGGAAGGTAAAGAGTTTTACCTGTCTGTAGGATGGCGGTCAAGTTCATTAAACTGCCAGTGCACAGGATACACGTACATATGGTAATTTTTCTTAAAGTCCCTTAAGAGAAGTTCAATGGGATGGTCCCCAGCCAAGAGTCTCTTTTCATCCAGGTAAATTTTCTTGACCTGTGATTAAGAAGAGAGAAGATTGTCAGAGCATCAGACAGATGTGATGGAATTGCTACTTGTTAGAGTTTACTTGGAGAGTAGCAATAACATGACAGAGGAAAACATGCCCAAGACATCATGCCCAGGACAAGTTCAGCACCTCCTAAGCAATACTACGGGCTGGGATTTAGCTCAGTTGGTAGAGCGCTGCGCTGCAGTCTCTGAGGTCCCAAGTTCAATTCCCAGCACCACAAAAATGGGAGAAGGGCCTGGCAATCCACTCCCAAGGCAATCCTGAAACAGTTGCTATTGAAAACCCTATTAGGGTCACTATGAGTCGGATACCTACTCGATGGCACCTAACAACAACAACAACAAGCAATACTACAGCCTTTCTTAATGTCTGCACAGAGTAACAGGTGATGTAAGAAACTGGTTGTTTTCAAAAGAAATTTAAGTCCCTTTTGATTTTTTTCTTATAACCAAATAAATGTCTACCATATTCCTTACAACTATGAGAAGATTTTAATGAACAGGGATGAACTGACTTAGACAAAAATTCTTATTAGTTAGTGAAGAGTCCTGCTTCACCCCACATCGGCATATTCCATTCTTACTCCTCTCTGTGTTCCACCCAGTTCCTGCTCAGCCTCACATAGCTCTGGTCTGTTGCTGCTTGGCCACCCCTGTGGGAACTCCCCTGTCTCATGCCTAATGCTTTTGGGGCTCTTTGTGACAATGTATTAAGAAGGGAGGATAGAAATTACCCATGAGTAACATATATGAAATTCTCAGATTGTGATGTTACATATTTCACCAAGCAACTCTAAGCAATCAAAAAGAACTTCCTCCTGTTCCCATGACCACCTCTACCAATTTCCCTCCCTGTTACCAGTGATGAATTTCCTATGCTAATCTAGGCCTCAGCCTTCTAATCTGGCTGGAACACCTACTCAAGAACATCCGCTAGCATGGGGCACATTCTGTCCTCCTCACTCATATTTCTTCTTTACATTATTTCTAGGAACATATAAACATCCTCTACCATTTCCCACTGATATAGGTGGTACTCTTGAACTCACTTCCCCCCCACCCCCTGCCATTTCCATTCCATTTTGCTTCACCATTTTATAGCAATCCTCCTTGAAAGTATTGTCCAATATGAGGGGGGGCAGGGATCAGTGGGAAGGAGTAGAGGATGGGGAAGTGGGGAGGAAAAGGGGAACAATGCAGAGGAAGAGAAAAAAAGGCAAAATACAAGATGCAACTCTATGAAAATAAAAAAAGAAGAAAAAGGAAAGAAAAATAATCAATCAGGGTATAACCTATGGTTGCATATGACTGTCATTACATGTTAATTAAAATTCTTACTTGTTTTTCTTTTCTTTTTTTCTTTTTTTGTTCTATAAAATGTTTAAGGAGATGGAAGGGCAAGCAAAACTGATTTAATAGTTGCAAAATGGATATATCAACTAACATTACTCTGTACCCCACTAACATGTATAAATAAAATACTAATTAAAAAATAGAAGGTATTGTCCATACTTGTTATTTCCATATCCTTCCTCTTATTCTTTTTTTAACTCTTTTCCTTTAGGCTTCCCTCCCCTAGACTCACTCACATGGAAACATCTCCTGGCAAGGTCAACTGTGATTATAACATGCTCAATTAGTGACATAGTGAATGCATACCTTCCTTCTTGTTTTATTATACAAGAGATCTTATGCAAATATTTTCTGATTTGATTAAATTTGCATATACACATACATTTGAATATGTTTATATTTGCATGTACATGTTTATATACAAATACACACACCACACACATGTATATTTATTTGCTTAGAGTCTTTCTCTGACTTGAATGTAAGCTTGTGAAAGCGGCAATTTTATTTGGTTCATTGCTATATTTCTGGCACTTAGATCAATTTCTGCCACCTAGGATACACTTAGTAACTATCAGATGAATGAAATTTCCCCTGGAAATTTCTGGAATAACTATTCTACACCATTTAATCTTAATAGATTACTGACATTGTTAGTAATAATTTTCCCTTAAATCATGTATCTATGTCTGGCCTATGAAGACAAAAAATTTAGGTTTAAATAATATGTTTGGACCACTATAATTTGACTCTAATGTCCTCCGAGGCCCATGTGTTAACGGTTTAATCCCCAGCACTACTGAGATGTGGTGGAATCATTAAGAGGAGGGGCCTGGCTGGAAGTTCCCTGGTCACATGTGGCCATGCCTTGAATGGGACACTGGAATCCTGGTCCTTCCTCTTCCTTTCTTTGCTTCTAGGCCCCCCATGGACTGAGCAGCTTGCTCCACTGTGTGCTCCTTGCCATAATGTGCTATCTCATCCTGGCCCCAAAACAACAGCGCCAACTGATTGTTGAGTGGACTCCAAAAACTGTGAGCCAAAAGAAACCTTTTTTTTTTTTTTCCTTTGGGAGTGCTGGGGATCAAACTCAGGGTCTTGTATGTTCTAGGCAATCACTCTAGCGATGAGCTCCACTCCATCCCCAATTTTCTCTTTTTAAATTGCACTATGTCAGGTATTTGCTACAGTAACAGAAAGCCGACTAACACAGGGCCTGACTATATAAATGTGGGATTTATGTTAACTTTGTTTAATCACAGCTTGTTCTAGGTATGAGTTAAAGAGCACTTTTTCAGACCACTGACCCTTGGGTAGGATGGGCAGTTTGATGTGTTCCAAACCTTGTGACATGCAGGATGACCACTATTAGGATATTAATCTTTTGGGGTTAATCAGGTGTGGGCAGACTGGGTGGCTTCTATTGCATAGCACAGGCATGTAGCCCCCATACACACCTTTTTCCTTAAGCCCTTTAAACAGATACTTAGGCAGCAGACGGATAACTTACTTTACTTCTCTGCTTCTCATTTAGATATCCAGTGTCTTTAGGGTTATGTTCATAAAGCTGCATCAGGATATTCTTTAGCCAGTCTCTCATTCGTAGAGGAAACTGAGCCACTTCAAAGTCCGTACAGGCAGGAATAGCTATTAGAATCAGAAAACATATTGTGATCTTTGGGCCTTATTTCTGTCCTAGGATAAGTTCTCATAATAGGAAACTTAGTAATTTCTGGAGACTGACAGAGCATTCTTATCGCCCATTATTACAGCAGTGGGCCTTCACCTTGGTGGTACAACAGACTTGCCTGGAGTGTTTTAAAAACTTACCAAATGTCAGGTTTTATTTAAAGAAATTCTGATTTGATTGGTCTGGTGGGATGCCCAGGCATCAGAAATGTTTTGAAAGCTCCCAAAGTAATTTTGATGTGCAACGAGGGCTGTAGAAACAAAGAGCTGGAATTTGGAAGTCGGAGGGGCATGAGAGTTATTGATTAGAGATAGAAGACAAGGTGGTAGAGCTTAATTTACTCGATGGTAACAAATAATGCTAAATCTCAGTGGCTTAAAAACACAAAAGCTTGTTTCTCCATCCTGCTACAAGTCCAGTTGGCAGGAGGGCTCTTCTCATCACAGTCTTCCCCAGCATCACCTTTGCATCTTTCATCTCAGCACAAGACTTCAAGGTTGGTGGTGACAAGGGGAGAGAGTGCGGAGAATCAAACACGAGCTCTTACGAGCTCTTGCCCGAACACACATGGGTGATTTTGCTCATTCTGATGGACAAAGCAAGTCATGTGACCATGCCTCACATCAAGGGGGCTGTCAAGTTTAATCTTCTTGTGTGTCCAGAATGAGTGCAGGACTGGAAACATGAATGAGCTCTGCTAGTGTGGAGAATTACTTATTAGAAAGGAGAGTCAAACACAATTGAGAGTATCCTGGAGAAGGAAGACAACTTTAAAAAACTGGAAGAGTATGTTTTCATAAAATTTCTTAGGGAAAGGGCAAATAATTTAGCAAAATTCCAGTAATTCATCTCTATTATTTAGTGGATAATGTTATCATAGTGGTTTTGATCCCTGGCTGCACATTAGAATTCCTAGGTTACTTGAAAAACAGACTACTACTACTACTACTACTACTACTACTACTACTACTACTACTACTAAGTTAGGGTTCCAACCCAGTCCAATTAAATCAGAATCTCCTGTAGTTAAGGCCTGGGAATTTTTATTGTTTGTCCCTCTAGTTGATTTTAATGTATACCCTTAGTTCATAACTATATTAGCTTTTTCTTGTTTGCGTATATAGAACTCAGGCAGGTGCAAATTCACCCCAAACCCTCCCAGAAATGGTGGTTGGTAGTAGTGATGGCATGTTACATTTGCAGGCTCCAAAATAATCCAGTTGCAGTTGGTGTCCCTTTTTGGTCCTATCCAGCCTGCACTTAGTAGCAAATAGATGGCAGGAGCTCGCATAGGTCTGGTTGTCAGTGCCACAAGCCTAGGAGAGACAAACAAGAGAAAAATCTGACAGAGGCAAATGCTCATTGGAGAACACTCTGCTCCTGGAAGCTTATAGGATGTATAATAAATGGTACTGTGTCAAAAATGTGGTCAGGTACATGGGATTATTAAAATTGTGATTCTTTAATTTGGCACTAAAAAGGCCAACCAAATTATTTCAATGGTGATGACAGTTTAGCTCCAGAAAAGCTTAGTACAATGACTACTGCAGATGTTCCAGGAGTAGAATGAGTTTTAATGTGAGTTGGTTACCTTTTTTGCCACTGTTGAAATACTTTGATTTAGTTGGCATTTGTTCCTGTTCAATATTACTTCAAATATTAGAAAACCTGTGTATCTACTTAAAATTTTTTTTCACTCAAATCACTACCTTTTTGATGTGCCTTGTTGTTGTTGTTGTTAGGGGCCATCGAGTCGGTATCCGACTCATAGCGACCCTCTGTACAACAGGGGAAACAATATTGTCAGTGCTTCTCTGCTGTTCATAGGGTTTTCAATGGCAGATTGATTCCTGGGAGGGGGTTGCCAGGTCCTTCTCCCAAGCCTACAGCTTCTGGTGTTCCCAGGCGGTCTCCCATCCAGGTACTAACCAGGCCCAACCCTGCTTAGCTTCCGAGATCTGACAGGATTGGATGCCACAGGGCTATAGCTGCAGGCTTGATGTGTCTTAAGGACTACTTTATAGCATACTTACTTGGTCAAGAACTTTTGCTGGAGGACAAGTTGCTGGATCTTGGCAAACACAGTGAGGTTTTCCCTGTTGCTCTGCCTTGCAGATGTGTCCCCTTTTACATGGGAAGTTCAGGCAAGAATCTAATGGAAAAGTTTGCAGGAGGAACATGGACAAAGTGAAATTGAATATATAAAAGCAAATTCACCCAGACAATTAGCTTCATTTTTATTAACAAAGCAGAAAATCCTTGAAATCTGAACATTTGAAAGTGTTATTAGAAACCACTTTAATTGTGTGTTAATTTCCAGATAGAACTTTCTAGCGTCAGACTTATGTATGAGAATATAGATTTCTTCTTGTAAAGTTTGGATTGGAGATGTAAAATGAACAAACAACTCTTCTTGGCTTCCCTGAGATGGTCAGAGTCTGAAGTGTATAGGACAATTTTGTGCAAATTGGTCAGAAGTTAAACAAGCTATGCGAATTTTACTGTGTTGAAATTCAAAATGTTTGTGATTAGAGTAGGAATTAGGCCATTAATTATGGGATTGATATTTATCAGTAATTTATGGATTTGAGAACAAATAGCATAGAATAAGGTAATTCTCAGAAGAAAACGGATGTAGGGAAAAAGAATTCTGGCTTTGCCTAATATCTCAACAGGACTTCCAGTCTGTAAACACATTGATCCATAGTTTATCAAATATGCACAAGATCTATCAACACTTTATGGGAACATTTCCTTGGGAGGCCTGGGGAGAGGAAATTTTCTGTGTCACACAGGGAGGGAGGAACATGCTCAAAGTGGTAGATTTCATCTTTTCCTGTCACAGACAGCTTGTTTAGCCCACACTCACCAACATCATGCACCATCGTGTTGCCTTCACTTGAAGTTTCGTCTTCATTTGATGAACTCTCAGTCTTCTTGGCCTTTAACATAATAAGAACAGAAGTTAAGCTCTATTAAAAGGAGAGCTAGTTACCTTGATTTATATTCCCCACTATGCAAATCTTCACAGAGCTTTTCATGTCCATGTAATATCAGATCTCAACAACAGAAACCAGCCACAGTTGCAGAGGTGGGCAGTAACTTTTGGATAACTGGAGCCTTTTCTACTTTCACCACCTGGATTCAGTGCTGTGTCTCAGGGGATTACTCAGTGTGAGTTAGGATCAACCCTTTGGATATGGGAAAACACTAGCAATGTAGTATTATCTTGCCATTCTGTAGTTAGTATAAAGATACATTGGTAATTCTGTAGCTATTGATAAAGCTTTCTTAGCAGGTTTGTAAAGTGTGAGAAAACTCCTATGTTTGAATGGCCAGGGAGTTCTGGGACTTTGGATTACTTACTGAAAACTGGGTTGGTTCCTCTTGCCAGGGTTTTGGATGAAAGCTCCAAATGATTAAACAGCCAAATAACAAATCCTTCCCCTTGCTTCCCACCACAGATTCTCATTTTGGCATGTGTTTGCTTAATAAAATAGCATCTTTGTCTTTATTGCTAACTCAAACATCACTGGCTCTCTTACTATGTCAGAGGCATTTTGTGAGATACCAACGATACAACTGGAATTCAACACAATACCTGCTTTGAAGACACTGCAGCCACAGCTGTCAGTGCCATACATTCTTCAGGGCAGTCGGAACTTATTTTGGCTGGCTCCAGGAAGTGTCAACTGCCACTATCTAAGTTTCTGGGCCTGGAATACTATGGAAATCAATTTGGTCTGCTCAAAGGACAGACTAGATGAGCTGGGAAATTAATACTCCTCTAGTAACTTCCAGCCAAAGTAAATGCCCCAGCTCCCTTACTCTCCAAATAGAATAATTCTTAGGAATTTTCTTCATATGGATTTAATGAATGGATTTAATGAATAAAGCTTCCTTTATTTCCCTATATTATTTCTCTACTTCTCTATTGTTTTCAGTACCAGGGGATTGAACAAGGGCCTTGCACATGCTAGGCAAGTGCTCTACCATTGAGTTGCACCCCAACCCCTTTTCAATTTTTATTTCGAGACAGGGTCTCATTAAATTGCACAAGCTGCCTCTGGCCTCATCATGCTTCTGCTTCAGCCTCTCATGTCGCCCACTCCTCTATTGTTGTTCCCTGCACTTCTCACATAACTGTCACTCAAATCCAAGGTCTGTTTCTAGGGGTCCCCATATAAAAAAGGTTTCTCAGTCTCATGATGGAGACGGGCAGAAAAATAAATAATTTTCCAGGTTCAAACATCCCTAATCTAAACATTTGATATCCCATACGCTCCAAAATCCAAAAATCCAAAAATTTTTGAGCACTGGCATAATGTTACAAGTGGAAAACTCAACACCTGATCTTATGTGATAGATCACAGTAAAAATGAAGGCATACCTAAAATATTGGATAAAGTTATCTTTGTTGTTGTTGTTAGGTGCTCTCCAGTCAGTGCCCAACTCATAGTGACCCTATGTACAACAAGTTGAACACTACCATCAGTGCTTCTCTGCTATTTATAGGGTTTTCAATGGCTGATTGTTTTTTGAGAGTAGGTTGCCAGGTCCTTCTCCCAAGCCTACAGCACCTGGTGTTCCCAGGCGGTCTCCCATCCAAGCACTAACTAGGTCCGACTCTGCTTAGCTGCTAAGATATGATTGGATCGAACTCTACATTAGTATGGATACAGATCTAAAGTTACCTTTAGGCTATGTATGTAAAGTTATATATGAAACATAAAGTTATATATGAAACATAAATGAATTTTATGTTTAGACACAGGTTATATTTCCAAGATATCTTGTTATACATACGTATGTATTCCAAAGTCTGAAAAAAATGATATCTGAAATACTTCTGGTCATAATTACTTCAGATAAGGGATACTCAACCCGTAATATATTTTAGTAATGTGTTGATAGAAATATCCATAGGAGACTGAGAAAACACAGAGAAAAGTCGTGGCTGTTTACTGACAATTAACTTTATAGGAGGGGCTGAGGTTTAGCTCAGTTGGTAGAGTGCTGCTCTGTGCTCTCTGTGGCCCTGGGTTCCATCCCAAGAACCACAAAAATGGGCAAAGGACGTGGCAGCCCACTCCTGAAATAATCTCAAAAAAATCAGCCATTGAATAATGCTATGAGGGTTGCTGTGAGTCAGACATGACACAGTGGCACCTAACAATAACAAACAACAACTTTTTAGCAAAAACATCATTGTGAATAATCTCACCCCTTGGTAGTCTCCAACCTCACTGGTATCTGCATTCTCATTCTTATGAGCTCTCTCTCTTTCTTCCTCATATTTGAGGGGATAGGCAATGGATTGAGATCTTTCTGCCTCTATAAAGTCCTGGCTTGGGATGAAGTCATCATCACTTTCACTGTCTTCAGGATCATCATTACCCACATCGTCATCAGCCCCGTGATTTCTGAGCACGATGTTACCATCATCAGTCGGTTCTATGGAAACAGTCTTTTTGTCCATGTCCTTGTGGTTATCAATAACTTCAAGGCTGACTTTTCCTTCTTGGCTCTGCCACTCAGTCTCTTGAATGTGCTTGCTGCTGTTTGATGTGTTGTCCTCTTCCATTTCTGCATTGGGGTTGTCTGCTTGCTCTTTGTTACTCTGCTCAAGTTCATCCTTCTGAATCTTGCTTATTTGAGTTGGCTGATTGGACTCTTCCAAAATATCATCAGATTGATTACTGTCTTCCCCCTGCTTGCTGTTAGAAAGCTCCTTGAGAAATTCTTCTTCCTTTTCATGGTTATCATTGAGGGTATCAATGTCCCCTGGATCCTTTCCCTCTTCTTCTTCTCCATTGGGAATATCTGAACTCTGCTCTTGGTTTCCTTCACCTGTTAGGTTGTGACTATGTGTACTGTTATTGTTGAAGTGATGACGTGAATCATTTGTAGGTTGTTCTGGGTTTTCCTCTCCCTTTGTGATGTTTTTCTGTTGGTTAGAATCCACAGAGGAACTAAAAGCAGCAGTAGGAAAATCAATATTCTCTGGGAGATTTATATTTTGAGGTTCACCTGGATCTTCTTTTAGGTCCAAGGTACCTTCAGTTGGTGAATACTCCAAATTCACACCTAAATCACCATCACTATCTTCTTGATCCTTCAATCCCAGCTCATGGCTATAAGTCTTGCCCTGTTCTGCTGACTGTTCATGGTTTTCTTCTTCTGACCTTAACATTGAAGATTTTCCAGCCTTAAAATAAGAAAAGTGTGTTCTTGAAACAAAGGATGATATGATCATATTTACAATTCCCAAGCTAATATTAAATATTCATCTTCCCATTTTCTTCATACAATGCCATGCAAATGGTTATCATGGTGTTTGTCACATTCTATAGCTTCAGGTTCAACCTGAATTTGAATTATGTAAAATGAAACAATTATACACTACCTTAGCCCAAGAAGTAAACTCACTAATCTACATAATTTCTAATGATTAGAGGCTATTGATGCGATCATGGTATTTGAAGAAATGAAACTGAAAAATGAATAAGGTAATCTCTTTGACCATGCTTTGATATTGAGTTCTTTGGAGAAGTTAAAAATAATATTGATATAATAATGTTTCCTTTACCTTATGGTTGGGATGGTTTCCTATGGATATTGTTTCCTTTCCATTTTCTGCAGCTTTGACCCTTATGATGGGGATTGCAGTATTGTCAGGTGTCACCAATATTTCAACAGTTTGTTTGGAATGATTAGATAAAAACCTTACATTTGTCTGAAAACATTAAAAACTTGTTTGTGCTTTACATAGCTATATGCCAAATTTTAAAATTGCTAGTTACTCTTTTGTTACTATCATTATTAATAGCAGTGCATATCATTCATAATGTCAATGAAAAGATATTCTCTAGAATTTTCGAGGATATAGGCAAGTGCCCAGAATATAATGTGACATGAAAGCAGAAATCCAGTTATGTTTAAGAAAAAGTTATGCAGCGACTTGGTAAAATTAGAACAAGAAAAAATTTCATTAATGATTATCTTGGAGTGTTACAATTATTTTCTGATTTTCAAACTGTCACAAAGCATTAGTACTTTATAATTTTGAAAACTCATTTAGCCAAAAAGTTGAAGTCAAATAAAATTAACCATAGAGTATAGTACTGTACATTTCCTTAATTTAACATTTAAGTACTTACTGATAATTAGCAGAAAATCTTATAAAGCTTTTATTGAATTTATATCTGGATTCTTAACACTATTCATGTTGACACCCATCAGGAAATCTTTTAACAAAAACAAGTTCTAGAACTTGTTTTAATAAAAAACAAGTTAATCTAGAACAAATTCAAACAGGATATTAGGCCTAGTAGGGGAAGGCAGTTATGGAGTATTATTTCAGTGAGAAGACGGTTGACTTGAGACATAGGCAAAGAGCTGGACAAAGACACATGATGGGGAAGTTGAACAATTAGACTTCAAATCAAGAGGCTTCCCTTCAGATCTTGACTCTGCTATTTGCTTTCTCTGTGATTGGAGAAGTTATTAACTTCTACCCTGCCATCTCTCAAGGTAAAGTGAGCAGAAATATTGAGATAAAGTTATGTACAGAAACTATTGTGTAAATTGTAAGGAGTTACATGAGTTTAAGTTATTATTACTAATAGTAACATCATATGGTGGTAATAATGTGAATGTGAATGTGTGCAACATCTGAGGCAGGTATTCATTACAGATCTTTATTATGGAGATGCCGTGGATACTCAGACAGCAGACATATGCAGGTGCAAGTATAAAATGCAGACTCTGTCTGGATTGTTTCATTTGACTCCCTTAGCAAGTCCTGTTGTGCTGAGTGTGTACTATGAAGAATGCCATGGGGTACAGAATCTATTTTACATTTGGTTTGTTCTTTTGCTTCTTAAGTAAAAAAGATCAATAGTTTTTGAAAAAGTTTCAAAATAAACCATCAAAGAAGGGCAAAAGGAGAAAGAATGGTAGCTATTTTGGTGAAATGCCAACAGCAGCATCTTGGAAGGCAATGGTTGGTGGTGATACTAGCCTTGTTAGTGGGTCACTGTTCTCCCTCTCTGCTCCCTTCCTTCTCCACTTTATCATCTCTTGCCTGAACAGGAAGAAATACACAAAAGTAATGGCAGCTCATCTGCTTTCAGAAACATATGGTAATTAAAATTATGTTTTTATCATTGGCCCACATATATATTTGTTTCACTATGCCCCCTGGGAATCCATTTGGCATATCCCACTTACAGAAAATCCACTTGATTCAGGAAAATCCAAGCATGTGAAGAAAATGATAGATTTTTAATAGGTCAATTCTGTGAGAAGATATTTAGCTTTTCAGCGTTTGGCTGGGTCTACATATAGCAAATTGACCTAGAAAGGAAACATCTGGCATGTGTCTATATAGAGGCATGTCATTCAAATATTTGGTTCAAAGACACTTTTGATGTCTATTTACAAAGCTGCAACCATTGCAAAGACAAAACACATTTAAAAAAAAAAACAATGGTTCTGTGGGAACTCTTTCTGTGTTAACTTGTCCCAGTTTTGTAATTTCAGAGTACAATGTGTAATTTCAGTTGGACCAGCTCCACACTACTTAAGCACGTTTCTTAGTGGTGGTCATAAATTCTTTTTCCTAAGAACTGCTCTATCAGGGTGGCATGGATTTTTTTTTTTTTTTTTTGAGGCTACAGCTGTGCACCAGAAGCAACCAAAAGCAAGAACAGACTTTTAGACTAGAGAGAAAAGAAAGAAAGGGACAATAAAGAAATCGCTTTATCTGTGAGGCTGACTCTTCCATTTGGTGAAAAAGAAAAAATGGCACAAATCTTTTGGTTTAATTAAGGGTGGTAGAGATCATTTGTGGAACATTTGAAATAATCATCAAAACCGTGGTTCATTTTTTGTTTTTACCTTTCAGGGTTTTTTTTTTTTTTTGAGGTTTCTGACAATGATCTGATTTGTATGCAGGAGCTTTATTGCTTGTGAGTAGTGGGGCTGGTGTGCCTGAGCATGAAGTAGAGAAGGTTCCAGTCCTGTCTATTTTCAGTGCACTTGCTTGGATACACCTCCTCCATTAGAGATCAGTTAGAAGCCGATTTGTGATTACCATAGCATTGGTAATTGGTTCCTGTCTTTATTTACAGACTGTCGGGATTTCTCAGCCGGCATATATTTCATCTTGAAGAAAATGCTGATGAGTGTGTTCATCCACTCCAAGTTAAATCCTTAGATCTCTCATACAAATGTGATGAGATCCATAAAGAATTAATTTCTTCCTTTCTTTTTGGTATTTGGGTATATTCTATGGTCAATAAGCTGATAGCCAACGCTTCAACACTTTCAACTGCATATTTATTGCATCTTGTTGAACTAGACAGTTCTGAAAAAAAAATTTTTTTTAAGTATCTTACATTGACTTTTTCTTTTTCTTTAATCATGCACTCACTGCTTGGGTAATAAAGAATGTAATTAAAATAAAAAACATACTTTCAAGACACCATATAAGAACAAATTTTACATTTTTAAATTTTTTATTATTTTGTTTTTATTTGTTTATTTTGTTGAAACAGCATCTCGCTATGTAGCCCAGGCTGGCTTTGAACTTGCTTCAGCCTCCTGAGTGCTGGAATTATAGGCATGCACCACCACATCTAGCTCAAGAGCATTTTCTTTTAAATGGAGAGTTTCTAAATTAAATGTCAGGAGGGAATGATGTAACAATAGAACAAAGGAAATTTACCGGGATTGCAGCTGCAGTTCCCAAGATGTACAGGAAGAAAACCACAGTCTTCATGCTTTGTAGAGCTGCGAACCAAGAAGATAATTTTAGTACTGGGTAAAAGTTTCCTTGAGAAATTTAAATGGTAGTCTTAGCCAATGCTGAGTTTGATATTATCCTTTTCATTTAGAGGTGACTATTGTTTTAGTGGACTCATGTGTCTGAAAAGACAGGTTAATGAAAATTATTACCCAAATTTGTCCCTGTGAAAGTTGCTTCTTGATTTTTTGGCCTTTACAGTGAAAAAGTCATTAAACTGTTGGGACACCTGGGTTCTGGCTCCAGCATTGTCCAAAACTGGCCAAGAGACCTCTGACAAGTCATTTACCCTTTATGACATAGTTTTCTCATGCAATGAAATATAAAGAAGGTGAGCTAGGTGATCTTCAACCTATAATGTTTTAGGATTATAAAACTGAAAACTATGAATTTTGTAAACCTCCAAATACTGATGTTTTTCCCTTTAAACTTTAAAATTTCCAAGCCTTCTAAAATATATTCTATGATTATTGTGTAAAAAATATTTTTTATAGAGATTTTAGTGTCTAGAGTGAATATGGGAGAATGAAAAAGAGGAAAACTGTCCACCAGATGGATTGACACAGTGTCTGCAACAATGGACTTAAACATAAATAAGATCGTGTGCCTAGCACAGAAGCAGGAAGTGTTTCGATCTGCTGTACATAGGGTCACTATGAGTTGGACTCAACTCAACGGCACCTAACAACAACTCTTCTATCTCTAATGTTGATGATAATCTAAAATATTTTATTCTCTTAGTGAATGCTAGGGCTAGGATTTAGCTCAACTGGTAGAGCGCTGAGCTGCAGTCTCTGAGGACCCGAGTTCAATTCCCAGGACCTCAGAAATGGGAGAAGGGCCTGGCAATCCACTCCCAAGGCAATCCCGAAACAATCAGCCATTGAAAACCCTATGAGGGTAACTATGAGTTGGATACCAACTCGACGGCACCTAACAAGTGAATGCTAATTATAAGAATCATTGAAAATGCAGTTTTTTCCTCTATAATCCAAAATTTAACATTTATTTATTTACTTATTCATCCATTAATTCCAAAAATATTTATTAGACTTATGAAACTATTGTTGTTGTGAGATGCTGTCGAGTTGGTGTCTGACTCATTGTGACCCTATGCACAACATGTGAAACACTATTGTCAGTGCTTCTCTGCTATTCATAGGGTTTTCAATGGCTGATTGTTTTTTGGGAGTGGGCTGCCCAGTCCTTCTCCGTATGGAACAATAGTCACTTATATTTTAGGTAAGTATATTATTACTCTTCAACTGCTTTTGAAAAGTATAGAAATGCAAAATACTGTAGTTTAATGAAGGGTTTCTTTATCTTGGTGCTGTTAACCTTTTGGTGCTGGATTATTCTTTCTCATGGGGGGCTGTCCTGCACATTGTAGGATGTTTATCAACATCCTTGGCTACTACCCACTAGATGTCAGTAGCAATCCTCTATCACCCACTAGTTATGACATACAAAAATATCTCCACACATTGCCGTATGTCCTATGGTGAACAACATTGCTTGACAGAGAATCACTGGGTTAATGGAAGGAGAAGAGTGGTTTCAGGTTAGAAAGATATGGTCTTAAACTCTAGACCCACACTTGCCATCTCTGTGATCTTTGGCAAGCACTTAACCCACTGAGCCTCAGATCCCCCATCTAAAAGTGGAGTTAACATCTGCAGTGGTTAATTTTATGTGTGCACTTGACTGGACTATGGGGTGCCCAGATATCTGGTTAAACATTGTTTCTGTGTGTGTGTGTGTGTGTGTGTGTAGGGGTGTTTTTGTAAGAGAGAAGCATTTGAATCAGTAGTCTGAATAAAGTAGATTTTCCTATCTAAACTAAGTGAGCATCATTCAATCCATTGGGGGCCTGGATAGAACAAACAGAAAGGAGGATTCTCTCTTTGCCTATTTGCTTGAGCTGAGTCATGGGTCCTCTCTTGTTCTCAGGCTGGGATTTATGCCACCAATTGTCCAGTTCCCAGGCCTTCACATTAGGGCTCAAATTCAGACTATCAGTTCTCTTGACTAGGGCACCTTCAGAGTTAGATACCATTGTCACTCCTGGGTCTCCAGGTTGCTGAATGCAATTGTTAGAATTTCTCTGCTTCTATAATTGCATGAGCCAAGTCCTCATAACTAAACTCTCTCTTTCTGTTCTATTTTTCTGGACAACCCTAATGCAATACCTAGTTTAGTTTTGTAAAAATTGTATGTGATATTTGTAAAAATGCCTGATACATAGCAGTTGCTCAATAAATTTTAATTCTTTCTTTTCTCATCTTCCAGAAAAGTTAAGTTGTGATTCTTAAATAAATAATGGGAGTCTAAGACAATAATTTAATTTTTTCCCATAAGGCCAGAAAACTTTTCCTGTAGAACATTGAAAGTCCATTTTGGCCACACATTTACCAAATTCCTTTTTATCTCTGTTGTTGTTAGGTGCCATCGAGTTGGGTCCCACTCATGGCAACCTTATGTACAGCAGTTTGAAATATTCCCCAGTTCTGTGATAGGTACATGATCTTATTTATGTTTAAGCCCATTCTTGCAGATACTGAGTCAATCCATCTAGTGGGGGTTTTTCCTTTTTTCCTTGTCCTGCCACTCTCCCAAACACAATGTTCTTCTCTAGAGATTTGTCCCTCCTGACTACATGTCCAAAATAAGCGGGACACAGTCTAACCATCCTTGCTTCCAAGGAGCACTCTGGTTGCACTTCTCCTAGGACAGATCTGTTGATTCTCTTGGCAGTCCATGGTATATTCAATAATCGTCTCCAACACCATAATTCAAAAGCATCAATTCTCCTGTCTCCCTTGTTCAATGTCCACATTTCACAACCATATGATGTAACTGAAAATACCATGGCATGAATCAGGCACACCTTCGTCTTCAATGTAACATCTTTACTTTTCAATACTTTAAAGAGATCTTGTGCCACAGCTTTTCCCAAAGCACTGTCTTTTAGTGTCTTGACTGCTGCTTCCGTGGGTGTTGATTGTAGAACCAAGTAAAGCAAAATCATGGACAACCTCAATCTTTTCTCGATTCATTGTGAAATTGCATACTGACCCAGGTGTAAGGATTTTTGTTTTGTTGATATTGAGTCTCCATATTGAAGGCTATGTTCTTTGATCTTTCAAGGATCTTTGATCTTTGATGTTTCAAATCTTCTTCACTTTCAGCAACCAGAGTTGTGTCATCTGCTACACTCATTACAAATAACAATGTTGTTGTTGTTGTTAGGTGCCATTGAGTCGGTATCTGACTCATAGAGACCCTCATAGGGTTTTCAATGGCTGACTGTTTCAGGATTGCCTTGGGAGTGGATTGCCAGGCCCTTCTCCCATTTTTATGGTGCTGAGAATTGAACTCAGGTCCTCAGGGACTGCAGCACAGCACTCTACCAACTGAGCTAAATCCCAGCCCATAAATAACAATAGAGGTAGGCTAAGAGAATATTTCCACATTATCATATAAGTGGGGATCAAGGCCAATAGGTCCTAAGGCTGATTTCTTTTGAGTTTTGTTTTTTCAGTGATACAAACAGCTAATTAAATTTGAGAAAATCTTCCCCTTTTAATTTGACAGCTGGATATGACAAGTTTCCTCCAATTATTAATCTCAATGTAGCTGAATGTGCCAAGAAGAAATGTATCTGGTTGGTCAGAACTTGTATCACTCATTCACTTTTTTATTCATTTATTGAAGGCTTTCTAAATACTACCTAACTGCAGGGATATATAGCTTCTGCCATAAGAGTTACAAAGGAGGAAGTTAAATAATCAATGAGTTTAATAAATGTGATGGCTGTGTATATAACACAATGGAAAGAGTCAAGCATTTACAATTAGGTAGTCAGTAATAGCTGACTTTTGTTGTTGCTGTTAGGTGAGGTCAAGTCAGTGTCCAACTCTTAGTGACCCTATGTACAGCAGATGAAACACTATTGTCAGTGCTTCTGTGCTATTCATAGGGGTTTCAATGGCTGCTTGGAACTTTTTTTTTGGGGGGGGGGGTTGCTGCTGGGTCCTTCTCCCAAGCCTACAGCACCTGGTGTTCCCAGGTTGTCACTCATCCAAGTACTAACCAGATCCAATCCTGTTTAGCTTCTGAGATGTGATGACATTGGATGTCACAGTGGTACAGCTGTAAGCAGCAGACATTTACAAAGTACTAAATACTCAGTCAGTGTTCTGAGGTCTTCATGCATACTTTAAAAATCTTCCCTACAATCCTATGAGGTAAATACTTTGGTGTAATCATTTCAGTAGTAAGGACACTAAGGCGTAGAAGTTAAGTAATTTGTTCAAAGTCACACAGCTGAGAAGTAGCAGAGTAGATATTTGAGAGCTGACTACTTGGTTTCAAGGTCTATGTTTTTAACTATTATGCAATACTGCCCCTGTACACAGATGACTTCCAGGGAAGGTAATTCTTGAGCCGAGATTTGAAGACTGATAAGTAGTAGTGTCTCAGTCCTTTTTTATTTGCTGTAGCAGCATACTTGAAACCAGATAATTTATAAATGGCGTCTGGTCAGCATCAAGTGAGGACCTTTTTGCTGCATCATAACAAAGAGCAGAATATCACATAGCCAGACAGAGCAAGAGTGCCACAGAGAGCTACTTTTACAACAAAGCCTTTGTTTTGATCATTCATTCATTTGCTCATCTGTTAATCCATTCATGAGAGCAGAGCCCTCATGATCCAACCTCCTTCCATAGGTTTCATTTCCAAATACAATTAACATATGAATTTGAGGATTAAGTTTCCAACACATGAAATTTGGTGCACAAATTTAAAACATAGCAAGTTGTTGTCTCCATGAAGTATGAGAAGTGCAGTGTAGGTGGAAACAAGTTGGAAATAGCATGAGTGAAGACCCAAAGGCAAAACCCCTCAACTATACGAGTTGGTAGGGTGTTCTGGGGGAAGAAGTGAAATAAAGATAAAAACTAAGGCAAATATCCAATTGTGAAATTTCTTGTGCAATAAACCAGAGATTTTAAATTCTAGCTAGAAAACTGTGGGGACTCAATGAATAATTGGAAAGGCAGAAGTGATATAATCATATTTGCTTGGCCTTGGGATATCTGTGTGAAGAACAGGCCAGTAGAAAGGAGACATTTTCAATATCAGGGTTAGATGTGTTCAGAGGCTTGAGTTTTGGCTATGGCTTTGGAATTGAAGAAAAGAGGAATAAATTCATCTGATACTGTTTTATGAGAACTGATTGTTACATTTCAGAAATTTTGTGAGCTGGTTGTTCATCTTAGTAATAAAAATTAAATTATATGCACTTATAAATTAATTATATTAAAATAAGATAAAAGGAAATAACTCAAACTGGATCATTTCATAAATATTCTATAAGATTTTTATAAGTATCTACTACATTGAAGTTATTTATACACATATCTATAGGTTGCCTGCAGCTATACCACTGTGGCATCCGATCCCATCAGATCTCGGAAGCTAAGCAGGGTGGCTGTGGTTAGTACTTGGATGGGAGATCTCTTGGGAACACGAGGACTGTAGGCTTGGGAGAAGGACCTGGCAACCCACTCCCCAAAAAGCAATCAGCCATTGAAAACTCTATGAATAACAGAGAAGCACTGACAATAGTGTTTTACCTGTTGTATGTAGGGTTGCTATGCGTTGGACACTGACTCGACAGCACCTTAACAACAACATGTCTATAAGTGGAAATAATATATAATTTGTGTTACTACACATCTCTTCCTAATTCTATTCAGTGATAACATATAGATAGCTTAAAAGAGCCATGACGGAGGGATTACAACATGGAAAACATCAAATGTTATCTATCTGCCATCCAGAGAAGTGGGTATTAAACATTTGTCCGCATACCACTAGTTCTAAGAAATACTCTAAGGAAGAACAGATGAGACCTAATGACTAATTAGATATTGCAGGAAGATAAAACGGAAGAGTTTTCAGTTATTACATTGCTACTTTGGGCAACTGGGTAAATCATGGAGATAATCATAAACATAAAAAATTTATAGGAGGAAGACCTGGCTTTAGAAGAAAGATAATGAACTAATTTTAGACTTGAATTTGAGTGGAGCTATCTACTAGACACTTAGATAAATTCATCTGGAGCTAAGTGTAGAGTCTAAGGTATAGTTTGGGTGCCATTGACACAAGAAGTTATACAGCAAATAGAGAAGGCTGAAATCAGAGCCCTGGTAAGTGAAGACTATTAGGTGTCATCAGAGGATGGGAAGAGGAAAAGGTACAAAGAACGAGAGAAAGGAGGGTCACATAAAGAAAAGAAAATGTTAAATGTACAGAGAGGTCAAAGCAAATAAGAACAGGAAATTATCCATTGCCTTTGAAAATACAGAGTTTGGTTGGGCATGGTGGTACACACCTGTAATCCTAGTGACTTGTGAGGCAGAGGCAAGAGGATCACAAATTTGAGACCAGAGGCAGTCTGCATAATTCAGTGAGACGCTGTTTCAAAAAGAAAGAAAATGGGCTGGGGGTGCAGTTGGTGGTGGGTGGGGGTGGGCTGGTGAGGCAGTGTGCCAGGAATATTCATTAAGATGAATTTAATTATGTCTTCCTTCCATTTATGCAAATTCAGTGGTATAGCACTTGCAAAGCATGCAAGCGGTGAGGCCCTGGGTTCAACCTCCAGTACTGCCAAAAAAATTAAAAAAAAAAAAAAAAAAAAAAAGAAAGAAAGAAAGAAAGAAAAGAAGAAAGAAAAGAAAACAGAGTTTACTAGAGAGGTTAGAGAGAGGTGGTTTTGTTTTGTTTTTCTCTTTTTCTTTTTTTCTTTTTTTTGTAATAGTTTTGGTTAAAAACCAGTCTCTAATGACAGGGGAATATGAAGTGAAGACTTTTTTTTTTTTTTAAACAGATTTTTGGCTATGAAAGGAAAGAGTAAGATGGTAGCTAAAGAGGAATATAGAGTCATGGTAAACTTTTATTTGTGTTTAAACATGTTCATTCAAGAATTTTATATGCTGAAGGGAAAGCATAGGTAAAGAATGAGAAATCAAAAGTAGGGGGTAAGAGGGATGTGGTAAACATTAGTGACCCTCAGTGAACCACAGCATTTGTGTTGGATGGCCCTATGACTCTGGGCCTTGACTTTGTGACTTGGTTGGGCCAATGTGACATTAGCAAGAATGATGCTGAAAGAGGCTTCGTAAAAGTTGCATCTTGGGTTTTGTTCTCTTGTAGAAGCCATCCCCTATGCTCTCCAAAAGTTTGGACTGCACTACTGAGTGCTGAGATTTCATGTAGAGAGAACCCTGGAGGCCAAGAGACCATCTTGGAGGGTTCAGCCTCAGCTGTGTTCCCAGCTTACAGGAGCTGTGTGACTCCAGACAAAAGCACTAGGACTGTTCTGCTGAGCCCAGTCCAGACTGCAGAATCAGGAACAAATAAGGGGATATAACTTAAATCCATTTTACTTTGGGGTGAATTTTTACACAGCAATAGATAACTGAAATAGAGGAAAAATAGACAAGTTGCCTGAGCCATTGGCAGGACAATACTGCTCGGCTTTCAAGGGCATCGGCTCTGAAACAGCAATTATTGGGCTGATCCTTAATTTTCAGAATCTTGGGAAAGTTTAACTTTTGGGGGCCTCAGTTTCTTATGTGTAAAATGATGTGAACATTAAATGAGATGATATAGCCCCATTAAGCCACTGAGAAATATTTGCTTGTCCAATATTAAAGAATAGAGAGAAGGTTTAACTTTGGAAAGAAGCAAGAATTCTTTATTCTTTAAGACAAAATGGAGGAACACTTAACATTAAAGATATGGTGAGGCAGTGTGCCAGGAATATTCATTAAGATGAATTTAATTATGTCTTCCTTCCATTTATGCAGCGCTTCACAGTACTCTGCCAAGTACCAAATGCTGCCTTGAGCAAATTACTTAAACTGTCCAAACTTCACCTACAGAGTGGGAATAATAATTCCTTCAATGTCAAAGGGAGCCATTGATATGGGGAAGCTCTTTGCAAGCTCCCAAATACTGCACATGTGTGATTATCATTTTTATTGCTCTGCCTGTTGCTTCTCAACAATATTATCATTGACATTTTGTATTCAGTTTGATATAATGCTAATGAATATGTCTTAAATGTGATATAAGGAAAATAACCTTGCTTTTTCTCCTACTTCCTTCTATACCTTGCTCCCCTAGGTGATTTCAAGCTGCCCATGATTCCTAGTTCTAGAACATATTCGCATGTGGTTTACTCATTAAAAACCAATTTGCCTGTCTTGTGTTCTATACATTTAAATTTTAGTTTTTCTTTTGTATGGATCTAATTGATACCTTAGAGACAGGAATATTCTTGAATTAGTGTCTTTCTAGTTTTAGGTGAGAGATGATTTCACATTGACTTTAATTCTAGGCAGCAACTGGAATGCGGAGTATCTTTCTACCCCTTCCATAGCTGCAGGGAGGTATTTAAAGACATAGAACAAGTCTCAAATTTGTCATATAACTTTAGGTGGGTGGGTAGTTATACAGGTTTTTTTTTTTTTTTTTTTTGCGGTACTAGGGTTGAACCCAGGGCCTCGCACTTGCATGTTTTGCAAGTGCTGGACCACTGAGCTGCACCACCAGCCCCCTCCCCCTACTTTTTTTTTTTTTTTTTACTTTTTGAGACAGGGTCTTGCTAAATTACACAGACTTCCTCTGGTCTCTAACTTGCGATCCTCCTGTCTCTGACTCCCAAGCTGCTGGGATTAAAGGCATGAGACACTGCGCCCCACCTATACAGGCTTTTTTGTGAGAGCCCATTATGTCCTCCATAAGCCCCTGATTGTTTACTTGTGTCCCAGGATGGAAGTGTTTTTAAATTTTTTAAGTTTTAGGAGTCTTGCATTTATTTCCATTCTGAAGTTTAAAAGAGAGTTTAAAGACAGAATATAGCCATGTCATTTAGAGTGATTCAAGCAGGAAACTGCCTCAAATTTCAATTATAAAGAAGAAGCCTGAGTTGAATTTCTAATAATGGCGTTATGGGGCAACCTGGGGCTGGGATTTAGCTCAGTTGGTAGAGCACTGCACTGCAGTCTCTGAGGTCCTGAGTTCAATTCCCAGCCCTGCAAAAATGGGAGAAGGGCCTGGCAATCCACTCCCAAGGCAATCCCGAAACAGTCAGCCACTGAAAACCCTATGAGGGTCGCTATGAGTCGGATAGCGACTCGATGGCACCTAACAACAACAACATGGGGCAACCCAATATCTACAATTTAGAAGATGCTGAGTTCTTCTGTTGTGTTCTACTTGGTCTTTCAGACAAGGCACTAGCAGTTTTATCTCATCAAGCTAACCGTATTTGCCACACACTGATCAAAATAATTTCATAGTTTTCAATTCTTATTTGAAGTACTGAACAAATGTGCTGATTTGTATAAATAAGATAAAATGTAGAACTTTACTGGGAAATGGGGGACATTTTGAAAACAACTCCCTGGCTCATACTGAAGACGCAGGGAGCCTTAATTTGCTGATGTTTGCAAAGTACTTTGAAAATGAAAACCATGATGTCCTTGCTCAGTGTGAAGAATACCATTTATTTTGAATAAGTAAAAAATCATTTATTTTGAGACACTCTAATTTGGTGTGCTGTCTCTACAAAATGCAGATTGTTATTTTGTAGAAAGAGAAAATTAAACTCCAGATGAAAAATGCAGAAATAAGACAAATTTTTGAATAGATAAAATTATTATTCTTGAAGACACAGCATTGATGTGAAATTAGATTCAAGTTATAGCCTCAAATGTACACATTTATTCAAAGCATAATATTTGAAACAGCATTTAGAATGGAATTGGTAGGCCTGAAATCCAGACCTGAATTGCCTTTCATCAGACATGAGACTTTGGTCAAGTTTCTTTATCTACAACACAGAGAAAATAATAGTCCCACTTATTTTCTAGGATTGTTTTGAGACTCAAATGAGATCATTTAGTCATTTGGTAATTACACCAATTATAAAAATGAAGTGTTTCTTAAAACATTCTAAGGCAAAATAATGGCTTAATAACCTTGATCATTAATAACTCATGGAGCCTTTAAGTCATCTTGTTACTTAAGTGTCTGTAAGTTCTGTCCTTCCTTCCTTTATACCAGTGTTTATTTTTATGAATCTAGAGAGGCTGAAGATGAGGGATGGTGGAGGACTTCAGAAAGGCCTTTTCCTTCTGCTAGGAACAGGGTGTCTCATTACTCTACTTCCAACAGAACTTTAACTGAAACTTTAAAATAATGCCATCTTGATTGCATTTTATAGGTAAGGCTTAAGTTCTTCTGTTGGCTGGCCAATGTGCCATTAAAACAAAAATCTGGATGAAACACTTGGTATGGTAGAAAAAGGCCTCTTACTAAGAACTAAACACTCAAGAAGTGCCAATTTTACTCTAATTCACATTGGGAAGCTATCTGGAGACAACTTCTTGTGTTTCACATTTAATATATATAAATATTGTGGAAAAGATGGCTCCAAATTCTTTGCTATTCCTCCCATTGAGAGGTGGAGCCTAATTCTCATTTCCTTGAATCTGGACTGTCCTTGGTGAGTTACTTGAGCAAATGATTGAGGTAGAAGTGATAATTTGGGACTTCTGAGGCCTGGTTACAGAATCCTTGGAGTTTTTATCTGGATCTCTTGGGATGCTTGTTTTGGGAGCCCTGAGTCACTTTTAAGAGACTGTCATGCCACCAAAGACACCATTTAACAGTCCCTGATGATCACAGCTTTCTATGTACCTTGACAAGGCACAGGCACATGAATCCAGCCATCTAAGGCACTTCAGCTCATTTGCCGGCTGAGTACCCCTGAGTGACCTACCCAAATTCCTGACCCACAAAATCTTGAGACATCGTAAAATAGTTATTGTTTTAAGTCATTAAATTTTTATGCAGCAATAGGTGATTGGAATAAATATTAACTATTTTAAGTGGAATAGCATTCAAGTCACAACAACAACAACAACAATTTAGGTGGAATAGCATTGAAGTATATTCTCTAAGGGTAGAATCACTCATGTTCACCAAAATATCTTTCTGTTGAAAGAGTACATTTTTATCATTTACTGTAATAATTGTTGTTGTTAGGTGCTGTTGAGTCAGGTCCTACTCATAGTGACCCTGTTTAAAACTGAATGGAACACTATTTGACAGTGCTTCTCTCCTGTTCACAGGGTTTTCAATGGCTAATTGTTTTAGGAGTGGGCTGTCAGGTCCTTCTCCCTACTCTGTCTCTTAGTTTGGATGCTCATCTGAAACCTGTCCACCATGGATGGCCCTGCTGGTATCTGAAATACCGATATCATAGCTTTCAGCATCACAGCAACACGCAAGCCCTCACGGCATGACAAGCTGATAGACATTTGGGGGGACTTTAATAGTAGCTAATACTATATCCAGGCTGGGATTTAGCTTAGTTGGTAGAGCACTGCTCTGCAGTCTCTGAGGTCCCGGGTTCGATTCCCAGTACCGCAACAAATGGGAGAATGATGTGGCAGTACACTCCCAAGGCAATCCCCAAACAATCAACCACTGAAAACCCTATGAGAGTTGCTATAAGTTGGACAGGACTCTACAGCACCTAACAACAACAACAATACTATGTCCTGGGTACAGTGGCAAGCACTTCCCCTCATACCACTCATGCATTTCCACCTGTGAGCTCACCTCCATTTCATAGCATAGCCATCCAGTGAGAGCTCCTGAGCATCCCACTTTGCCTATGTGCACAGTCTTTGGCACTATGCCTATTCCAATCATGGAAATCAAGGAACACCCTTAAGGGGTGGCCTTTCAGTGACTTTTTAAAAGAGCTCTCTCTCAGTTGCGTGCCCATTCTTCACCACCCCCATGTCTCTCCCAGAAGAAACCAGTACCTTCTCCCTCTTCTGTGACATGTAATTGAGGAATTACTGTAATTATTTTGACAGTCTCACAGGCATCTCAAAGGCAAGATTGTGCAATAATCACCTTTCAACACCACTTCATCATTCCTTTCAGAGTTCGTCATCTTACACCACATGCTAATCTCACTGTATCTCTTTCCAGAACTCCATAAGGCATGGATCCATGTAGGCAGGCAGGTTTTCTTTTCTTTTTTCTTCTTCTTTTTTTTTAACTCAAGTATGTGCCTTCCAAAAACCTCCAGCAGTGCTCCAGGCCCATAGTGTAGTGGAAGAAATTATTTTGCCCATATTTATTATTCATTCTCAAGAACTGTTATGGTATCTGTCCTTCTATTTCTTTTTTCCATGTGACTGCAGAGTTTTCTCATATTTACATTTATTTACCCCCTAGACTATTTTCTTCATATTCTTTGGGGTGCAGAGGTTTGAGTGTGCCTAGAGTAATGTATCACACAACTAAGAAGCTCAAGTTTCAGGGTCTCACTTGCACAGGATCCATGCAAACTCTAGTACCTAATTTGACTCTTCTAGTTTTTAAAAGCCTGCAGCCATAGCCCTGTGGCATCCGATCCCATCAGATCTTGGAAATTAAGCAGGGTCAGGCCTGGTTAGTACTTGGGTGGGAGACCACCTGGGAACACCAGGTGCTGTAGGCTTGGGAGAAGGACCCAGCAACCCACTCCCAAAACATAATCAGCCATTGAAAACTCTATGAATAGCAGATAAACACTGACTGTAGTGTTTTGTCTGTTGTAGAATTGCTATGAGTAGAACAATGACTAGATGAGACCTAACTACAACAGTTTTTAAAAAGAAACCCCCACATATTGTAAAAATTCCTGCTTTGCAAATCCTATAACCACTCTTAAGTATGGCTCACCTGAAGGCCTGTGACATTTGTGATGTTATGGGACTTAGTAATCTATAAATGACTTGCTCCATATTGTTAATAGCATGGCAATTCCCATTCTGAAGTCTAGCCTTGAATTAATCAGACAGATTATTCCTATACTTTTTCTGTCTTTAACTCTTCTTTCTTCCCCCTAAAATTTCTTTCCCTTGACTGCCTGGTTCCTAGCTTTCTACTCTGATCGCTTTTATTTAAATTTCCCTTATTAGTTAAACTCTACAGGATAAAATGAATGTCTTTGGATTCAGAGGAAATTGTCTCTCTTTTGTTAATAGAGCAAGTCAGTTGTTAAAGTCTGCTAGTTAGGAGAGGAAATTCAAGTGCTTTCAGCTCTGTGAATGGATCAGGAATTATTCATTGGGGGCAGTTCTCTTTCAGGATTAAGAAAAACAGCAAATAATACCTAAAAACAGTTCCAAGAAGCCTGATTCTCATGGTACTGGGACCCTTTGGGGAACAATGATGTGCTTTGAGGGGTTTTTAGCTCTTGTATGAATCTCAAATGGAAGCACTCCAAGCAGAAATCCCTTCAGGATTCAGCCCATGGTCAAAGCTTCTCGTGTACCTTGGTTAGGGTCAACACTTTTAACAGGGGAAATAATTGTTTGCCCAGTGGTGTAACATTACTCATTACCTGCCTTCTCTGAAATGCAGATACAATAAATCTAAATGGAATTTATGGCTGAAGTTAAAGGAGTTCTTTGAAAACTGGGCAAAAAGCTGTAGTTTATTTATGCCTTCAGAGGGAAAGCTCCAGGAAGATTTTCCCAAGCAAGAAAAAGACAGCTGGTCCCCAGCTGGTCCTTAGATGTTCATTCTTCCCTTACCTCCCTGGGAGTAGATCACCCACCTCCCGCATATTTAGATATCTTCCATTTGTTCCTCCATATCCACTGTCTCTTCCTCTAACCTAAGCTGTATGAATGGTATCTTGTTCTCTTGCCAGTGGTTTCTGTTGTGTTCAGATAACGGGGAGCCTTGGCAAGGGAGATTTGAGGGACAGAGATGGGCTCTGGTATATATTTTCAACTTCTTTCTTATGACTGTGCTCCTCTCCTGAAGGTCATAACCTCTCTTGGTGACCTCTCTCAGGGTTCGGAAAATTTTCCCTTATCTCTCAGGTACAGGCTTAGCTCATTTACTAGCTTATTCCTACAAGCCCTTGTGACTTCTGCATACCCTGCCCACACCTTGGTAAATAGTCCCTTAATCACACTCTCCTCAAGTCCCCAACTTTGAGTTTCCAGTCTCAAACCATAATTGTCTTGCCTGGTTCTTGATGGATATAAATCTTGATTCAAAATTTAGGATTCATGAGTTTGAATAACTTCAGATCCCCTGCCAATGAAACTGCCTCTCATTGCTGGGGATGCCCGGTTATAGACCTATCTAGAGTTGCTGTGGGCTGGGGTTTAACTCAGTTGATAGAATGCTATCCTGCACTCTCTGAAGCCCTAGGTTTGATCCACAGCACTGCAAAAAATGGGCGAAGGACACAGAAAACCATTTCTGCAGCAATCAGCCATTGAAAACCTTATGAATAGCAGAGAAGCACTGACATAGTACCTTGGGAGTTTCGTTCTGTTGTACATAGGGTCACTAAGAGTTAGATCTGACTTGATGAGACCTAATAACAACAGAGTTGCCTTAGTAGGTGCACTCTGTTTAGTACTTTGGCTCTTTTCCTTTTCTTTCCAGCCCTTTTTCACTCCAAAGAAAACCCAACTCATTAGCTCAGAGTGGCTGAATATTTTAAATATTTCTCTAAAAACACCATTTTTGGATAGGCCTAGAACATATAAAATTTATCTAATTAAGAATAATAGAATCTGTTAAATTGAGACAAAGTTACATTTTGGATGAGTAATACTGTACAGAGAATCTGTGGTTAATTTTTTTGTGTAATGACTACTTTTGATTGCAAGACACAAAAATGTACATACTGGATTTAAGTAGTACATTATGGATCCCTTGACCTATTAGCCCTGTTACCAAGATGCCAGGAAGCAATGAGGTGAGTCAGCCACCTCTGCCATGACCACAAGCCCAGACCTTGCCGTAGCACCATTCAAATGCCAAAGATTTGAGAAAAACAAAATGGCAAAGAACAAAACATAATGCAAACATGGGGTGGCTTTTCATGTGTCATTTTATGGCAAAAAAAGAAATATACACTATCTAGGTTTTAGGCTCTAGTAACCATAAGCAAGCTGTACCACTGTGAAGTCTGATCCCATCAGATCTTGAAAGCTAAGCAGGGTTGGGCCTGGTTAGTAGTTGGGTGAGAGACCACTTGGGAACACCAGGTACTGTAGACTTGGAAGGAGGATCCAGCAACCCACTCCCCAAAAGCAATCAGCTGTGGGAAACCCTACAAATAGCAGAGAAGCAATAACAATAGTGTTTTGCCTCTTGTACGTAGGGTCACTATGAGATGGACATCAGCTCCACTGGCACCTAACAATGACAACCATAAACACTCTATTCAGCATATTTTTCAAATTATAAGAACACTTGCTTTTGAAATCAATCACTTTAAGTTACTTTCAGATGCCAAGAAGACACCAGTCAGCTATTTTTTACCAGTGAGCTGTTACTACTTCCCTTTATCTTCCCTATCCAAAAAGCTACTGAATATAAGATAGCTGGGATTACTAAGGTTTAAATAAAAGTTTTTGTAGGTTAAAACATAATTTTCTAGTATTGTACTCTCTACATATTTTAGAAAATCACTGAAAAGTTTTTCTTGAAAGAGATTAACCTGTACTCCACTATGAGATCTTTAAAATCTACTATTATGTTCTGAAGTTGGGCATCAGGGAGCAAAAAGGAAAAGAAAATATTTTGGGTTCAGGATTTGGGTTTTCTTTCTTCTGAATTCCAACAGAATGGTACAATGATTAGAAAGAGTTCAAAGTTCTTTGGTCATAATAAAAGGTTGAGGAATTTATTGAACATTATAGCTAAAATTGATTCCAGTGTAATAAGAGCTCATGAACGTCAGATTAACATGGCGTCTTGAAACCAGTCATAGGTTTTCACTGACTTGTAAATAAGGGGAATTCTTCTGATTTTTGTAGATCTCAGGCTACCTCCAATAGAATTCTTATCATAATAGCAATTAGGTAATTCAAGGTAAAAATAGTTTGTTTTCAGTTATTTGTTGTATTTATTCATTCATTTATTTATTTATTTATTTATTTATTTAGTGTGTGTATATTTCTGGTGCTAGGGCCTGGCATATGCCAGGCAAGTGCCCTACCACTGACCTACATTCCCAACCCTTGAGAGTCTCTTAGAATGGTGGATTCATTAAGTCTGTGGGTGTAACACTTTTATTGAACCTAGGGTAAATCTTACTTTCTTAAAAAAAAGAAAAACAATTTACCACTGCACACTCCATTTATCTTCAATGAAAACAGAGTAGTTGACTAGATGCTTATTTGAAAACTGCTGACTTTTTGTTTACTAGCTGCAAATCTGGATGTTATACTTTTTCAGTAGAGTGTACCGATTATGTAGTAGTGGTAGAGATTTGAATAGAATGCATAATTTTATTATTTCAGCAATTATGGACTTGTGCCAGCTATTGATAAAACATTTATTTCCATAAATTACTATTTTGAGAACTATCGCCATTTATCTCAGGTATTAAGAATTTAGGGTGAAGAAAAGACCAAATTACATGGCAAAAGAGACTCTGAAACTTGCCCTGGAACATAGAGCAGCTAAAGTAAAAGGAAGACATGATAAAAGTAAGGAACTACACAGAAGATTTCAAAAGGCAGCTTGAGAAAAAAAAGTATTACAATGACATGTGTAAAGAGCTGGAGACATAAAACCAAAAGGGAAGAACATGCTCTGTGTTTCTCAAGCTTAAGGAAGTGAAGAAAAAAATTCAAGCCTTGAGAGGCAGTAGTGCAAGATTCCACAGGGAAAATATTAAACAGTGCAGGAAACATTAAAAGAACATGGAAGGAATACACAGAGTCATTATACAAAAAAGAATTGGTAGATGATCAACCATTTCAAGAGATTACATATGAAGAGAAACCAATGGTATTGAAGGATGAAGTGGAAGCTGCCATGAAAGAATTGGCAAAATACAAGGCTCCAGGAATTGATGGGATACGAATAGCGATATTTCAAGAAACAGATGCAGCACTGGAGGTGCTAACATGTTTATGCCAACAGATTTGGAAAACAGCTACCTGGCCAACTGACTGGAAGAGATCCATATTTGTGCTTATTCCCAAAAAAGGGGACCCAATTGAATATAGAAACTATCAGACAATATCATTAATATCACACACAAGCAAAATTTTACTAAAGATCATTTAAACATGACTACAGTAGTATAAAGACAGGGAATTGCTGGAAAATCAAGCCAGATTCAGAAGAAGGCGGGGAACCAGGGACATCATTGCTGATGTCAGGTGGATATTAGTCAAAAACAGAGAATATCAGAAGAATGTCTATGTTTTATTGACTATTCAAAGGCATTTGACTGTGTGGATCAGAACACTTTGAAAATGGGAATACCAGAACACCTAATTGTACTCATGAGGAATCTGTACATGAACCAGGAGGCAGTTTGAAAAGAACAAGGAAACACTGCCTTGTTTAAAGTCAAGAAAGGTGTGCATCAGAGGTGTATACTTTCACCCTATCTCTTCAATTTATATGCTGAGCAAATAATCTGAGAAGCTGGACTTTATGAAGAAGAATGCGGTATCAGGATTGGAGGAAGGCTCAACCTGTATAACAATCTACATAACTCAATCTGCATAACAACCTGTGTTATGCAGATGACACAACTCTGCTTGCTGAAAGTGAAGAGGATTTAAAACATTTACTGATGAAGATCAAAGATCACAGCCTTCAATATGGGTTGAGAGTAAACATCAACAAAACAAAAGTCCTTACAACTGGGTCAGTATGCTACTTCACAATAAATGGAGAGAAGATTGAGGTTGTCCATGATTTTGCTTTGCTTGGCTCCATAATCAACACCTATGGAAGCAGCAGTCAGGAAATCAAAAGACACATTGCTCTAGGAAAAGCTGTGGCAAAAGATCTCTTTAGAGTATTGAAAAGTAAAGATGTCACATTGAAGACGAAGGTGTGCCTGACTCATGGCATGGTATTTTCAGTCACATCATATGGTTGTGAAAACTAGATATTGAACAAAGGAAGACAGGAAAAGAATTGATGCTTTTGAATTATGGTGCTGGAGATGATTATTGAATATAACATGGACTGCCAAAAGAATCAACAGATCTGTCCTAGGAGAAGTGCAACCAGAGTTCTACTTGGAAGCAAGGATGGCTAGCCTGAATCTTACATATTTTGGATATCTAGTCAGGAGAGAGCAATCCCTAGAGAAAGACAACATGTTTGGGAGAGTGGCAGGTCAATGAAAAAAAGGAAAACCCTCCACCAGATGAATTGATACAGTATCTGCAAGAATTGGCTTGAACATAAATAAGATTGTGTGCCTTGCACAGAACTGAGAAGTGTTTCAATCTGCTGTACATAGGGTCACTATGAGTCGGACTGGACTTGATGGAACCTAACAACAAGAACAACTTCTCCAAGCCCCTGCAGCCACGGTGGCTTCTAATCCTGTCAGCTCTCGAAAGCTAAGCAGGGTTGGACCTGGTTAGTACTTGGATCGGAGACCACCTAGGAACACCAGGTGCTGAATGTTTGGGAGAAGGTCCCGGCAACCCACTCCCAAAAAACAATCAGTCATTGAAAACCCAATGAATAGCAGAGAAGCACGACAATAGTGCTTCATCTGTTGAACATATGATCGCTGTGAGTTGGATACAGACTCCAGGGCACCTAACAACAATAACTTCTCCAAGCAGCATTGCTACTTCTCACTGTCTTCAAGAGAAGGATTGGCTGAAAGAGCAGCACACACCATTAAGGATGTCAGAAGCAGATGACAGAATAACACTGGCCTAAACAGCTCAGGCCTTTGTTTCTTATTTAACATGGCATTCTATGGCATTTTCATAAGAAAAGTCGTCTTGTTGAATATAAAATGGATGTAGGAGGAGATGCTGGCTCAAAATTTGGCCTAAGGGATATTTGGAAAATCTCCTAAACTCCTGCCATCAAATATAAAATATTTTTCCTTTTTATAGAAAAAGAGTTAGTAATATATTATAACTATTGTTCCTAAGCAAGGTAACCCAAGGTCACTGCAACCTTTCTGCATAGTTGCCTCAGAGAGAGGGAGAACACAGACCCATCTCCTGCTTAAGTCCTCTTTGTTTAGCTTTCTTTTTCTTTTTCTTTTTCTTTCTTTCTTTCTTTTTTTTTTTTTTTTTTGGATTAAAAGGATTGGCAGTCACCATGGAGAGATTGTAATTGGATTTCGCCAGGAATGAAAGTAGTAATTAGATCTCCCAGAAGCTCCATAGACTCTGCCCCTGGAAAAGCAAGGCAAGGGGCTTGAATATCTTTTCCTTTAGCTAGAAGTATGGCTCAGCCAAGCCCATAGATGTGGGCCCAAAGGCACTGTGGGATGGGCCTGAATATGACTGCCATGCCTGATCTCTGATGGAGCAAGCAATTCCAGCTTTGACCTCTATGAACTTGTGTCTGGTCCTTCAGGTTGAGGGTAGAAACTGTGAGTGCAATAGCTAAATATTGTTTGGATGCTGCATTTGGTAGGGAACACAGGGCATTCTTCCAAATGAAATCCTCTGACTCATTTCTCCTTGTCCTGAAATTTCCATGTCCTATAGAAGGAGAGAATGTCTACAATCTGGCACCCAATAAAACATCATTATCCATCTAGACTGAGTACTGAACGTACACAAACACCACTGTGGATGCTGTGGTTCACTTTTAAAAAAAATAATTTCTCTGCTTTCAGTTTCTATAGTATTTTCCAGAAATTTAGAGTAAGGATAAGGGAAAGTAGATTTTGTATTTGACTTTTCCTATAGTTTTTAGAACATCAACCAAATTAATTTATTAATTTAGAATATAAATTTAAATTTAAATTAAGATAAATTTAATTTTTGAAGTTCTGCCTATTGCTTTGCCTCTTATACCCACTGAGCGTAACCTTCTGTCTCTACCAGGCACTTCTTGGCTCACTGTGTCTCCTCTCTTTTTCTCTCTCTTCTCTTTCCTTTTCTTCTAAGCATTAACAAGCTGTTTGAACTAGGGTGCTCACTCAGTCATCCGTACCCCTGAAACGATGCCTCCTTTCTATTGGCCATATCAGTGGCTCCAGGGAAATATTAGTGTTGGTACTTTTGCTTCATATCCTTCTAACTGAATTTTCCTCATGTTGCCTTGACTTCCCCAGAAGGTTGAACCCTCCAGGTATTGGCTCTTTCACTGGTGGCCTCAGCAAAACCCCTAAGTTCTCCTTCTCTTCTAGACCAGGGAGACTTCTTTCAGAGCTTTTGGTTTTCAATGCAGATGATTACTACTTGATCTTTTTATCAAAAGCCAAACAACCTGAGAAAGAAATACCAGGTATCCTAGAAAAAGCAGAGGGTTGCCTTGACGCTTCTTGCTATTTTCTTTTTCTCCTTCTTATTAGCATTTCATTTCCTGGAATATGTACATCCATGCTTCCAAATAAGGCCAGGTATCCTCTGCTGAGTTTGTTTATATGAGAGAAAGTCTGAAGGGTGCTATTTTTAGTACTTATTGTAACTATGGAAAAACTTCCTTTCTGGGTAAAGTAATAAACAAGATGATTATTATTGACATTTCATAATCAGACTCTACCAGAACATTCTCCTTGTTTTTACAGGAGAGTCAAAGCCTTTGTTATCAGAGAGCAAGTCCCTCAGTTATATTTTGGCTACCCAGCATGCTGTTACCTGATCCAGGGCTAACACTGATGCTTTAGGACTTTTAAAGCATTAATGAGCCTCTAGGGAGAGCTCTATGGCTTGTCATTAAAGTCGTCTGAAGGATGAAAACAAAGCTTTTCTATTTTGAGTTCTCTACTGAGTCACCATGTGACATCAAGGTGTCCCTGGGAATGTACATGATATGCTCAGCCTCAACAATACACACCTTTCTGGGCTGCTGACCTTCACTCATCCATCATCCTTCCCACTTGAACCTAGCACCATGTGGGTCTTAGCTAGGGGTAGACATGGTTCATGCTCATCCAGGCTTTGAGTCGAATCAGAATTCCACAGAAATGAAAAAGATGTGTGAGGTATGATCAAAAAAATGTAACCGATGTTTAAATTAAAAAATTTATTACTTATGAAAGATGACTTCCAGAACATCTCCAGAAAGTGGCAAGAATGATGGGATAAGTGTTCAAAGCCAGGAGGAGTATTTTGAGGAGGGTTAATGGAAAGGTATCTTTTACTGCAATACATTTTTTTTCTTTAAATATTCACAGTATTTTTTGTTCATACCTCATACATTTGACCTGAATCAAGTAGAGCACATATATTTAGTGCTTAATAAAGATGGTTTTATTGGGAGTTGCTTAGAATTTACACCACCTACTGCCTTGCCCTTGCTCTCAGAGGAGCTGGTTGTTTACTAGTTTGTCACATAGGCCATGATTCTTCCTGCTCCAGCATCTTTGCATAGGATGTTCACACTCACTTCTCTGAACCACCCCATCCCCACTGAATGAAACTCTATTCAGCCTTTAGACCAGGGAAAGCCCTCATTGAACTTGAGTGGTGGTCAGGCTCCTTGCATACTCTCTGAGAACAAAGCTATTTTGCCCACAGAACACTTATTTCAGCATATAACTATATACAGTATGTGTTCAAATATGGTGTGAATTTTTCACCCCTAAATCATGGTGTATAATGAGGGCTTTGTTGTAAATGCTACTGCTTCTGAAGTCTGTCACATTTAAAGGGCAGTGTCTCAATTACTTCATTTTGAGCAAAAAAGTGCTGATCAGGAAAGCAATCTGAAGTCATCCGAAGCAATGCTTATATTTGTTCTCAGGGTCACCTTGACAGAACAGATAAGGGTGATAAAACAGATTTAGTCATTATTTTTGAGGTATGACTTCATTATTGCAAGCATTAGAATTCTACAATTTTAGAAAACTATACTTACAGATTCAAGTGGCTTTATGTATATCTTTTAAAGAGCAGTAGAAGAAGCAATAAGGTAAGTAGTTACAATGTGCCTGGGGATTAAGCTTGCAGCATCAGCAGGTTTTTAAAAGGTGAGTTATAAACAACCTGTAGAAAGATTGATGCTGTACTCAGTATCAGATAATTACTGAGTGGATCCAGTGCACACAGATACTGCTGTCAAAGATGCAAATACAGAGTTTTTAATAAAATTGCTTCATGAAATGATAGAATGGGAAGTCTTTTTTTTTATTGGACATTTTTAATGTACACCTTAATGTGATTCATTCTGACATGCTTTTCATTGTGGTATTTACATATATGCATTTTGATGTACATTATTCATATAGGTGCCCCCTTACCCTCTTGTATGCGTCCCCCCCAAAGTCATTTTGTATAAGTATAAAATATTTGAAATGAAATGAGATTCTGCATATATATATGTGAAAAATAGATTAAATACCCTAAGGATGCATAACAATACATTATTAATTTGTATATTCAGGTTGGCCCCAAATTTTGGATTCGGAAAATGAAGATGGATTTGTATTCAAGATCACCTTATGTTTGAGCATATGTAGTTTTCATTAATGCAGTGATTTGCTCCCCTAAGGACAGTGTAAGCTCCATAGGAGCGCAGCCCCTCTCTAGTCTGGCTCCTTGTTGCCCCTCTGGCCTTTCACAGGATGTAGAACACTGCATACATCAGTTGTTTGAGATATCAGGTAAAAATATCACTTACTTACATAATCATATGACCTAGAAAACACTGAACAATCTGAAGCGGAAACTTCTTTTCTTCAGTACCAGGGGTTGGACCTAGGGTCTTATGCATGTGAAGCAAGGGCTCTACCATTCGGCTGCACCCAAGCCCTGTTTTTTGTATCTTATTTGGAGACAGGGTCTTGCACAGTTGCATAGGCTGCATCTGTCCTTGACCTTCAATCTTCCTGCCTTAGCCTCCGAGTAGCTGGGATTACAGGTGTGTGCCATGGCACTCAGCTACAACAGAAGCTTTAATAAAAAGTACTTTCGTGAAAAGTAAATGTTAATCAAGATGAGAAGAGAATTCTTTACCCTTTAGAAATGTAAAAAGTCATAATTATATATTTTTTCTCCTAAAAAATTTAAATGGTTCACATTCATGAAATGATATTTCCAAGGCCACAATTACAGTTTCTTTCCTGGGAGATTCCAAGTTCAAAAAGGTCATTCCTACCCATCAGACCTCACCATGAAAAGAACTGTAACAACTACCAGTTACTAAGCATTCACATCCATTGTTTCAATTAATCCTACAATGATCTTGTGAATTAGTTGTTATCCCCATTTAACAAGTAGGCGACACTGAGGCTCTTGAGCTTAGCAAGCAGCCTCTACCATGGGTTAGATACTGGAATAAGCACTTTATGTGCACCATCTCATTTACTTTCACTGACTATTTTATGATTGTTATTGTCTCTATTTTACAGATAAGAAGACAGGCACAGAATGGATAAGATTAAAAAACACTAGCTCTTGGGAGGCCGAGGTAGGATGATCGAGTGTCTGAGGCCAGTTTGGGCTATGTAGAGAGTTCCAGGCCAGTACAGGCTATATAATGAGACTCTGTCTTAAAAGAAGGAGAAAGAGAAGGAGAAGGAGAAGATTAATAAAAACTAGAGAAGATGAGAGCTAGGATTCAAACTGCAACTGACTCAGAATTCCCTTAAGCAGCACATCATTAAGATGAGAGAAGGCAATGGGAACTTGGAAGATGGATTGATGGTAAGTGTGCATATAGGTTATCAAGTGAGGCCATTTCTATTTCTCATCCTTTGCCTTCTCAGTTGTTTTTCCCTTGTATTCCCCAGCAGACTGGCCACTGTATTAGTAGCTTTCTTGTTCGTTTTCTTAATACTTTCTATTCACTGAATCTTTAAAGGAAACATTTAGCTACTACAAGTGGTGTACATAAGTTGGTTGCATAATAGGAAGTAAACGAGCCAGGACTGGAAACTTCATTTCCAAAGAAGGATTTTAAAGCTGACTGAGAGCTATTTTACAGAACAGGTCATGACTTGGGAGTCTCTCTATACCCTTTCATCACTATGACGACAGGTTGCTCCTGCTTCACGAAGCCAGAAAAAGCAGCTGACATCTCAATGCTAGGAACATAGGGGAGAGGGTTACAAAATACAAAACAAAACAATATAAACTCCCCCCCCCTTTTTGTTAGAATGTCATTGAGAGAGGAAGAAAGATCCCCAGAGCAAGTCAAAACCCCTATTCTTGCCTTCCGAAAAGATCTGAAAGAAAAAGTGTTGGGAGCCTTCTCCCCTGTCCAAGTAGGCCAATAAAGCAGGATTGACTGCAAAGCAGCGTGTCTTCTCACTGCCTAACCACAGGCTGCAACAGAAAACTCTCCTTGGTTTCTTTTGACTTGGCGGTTAAGAAGCTGCTAATTGATGAAGCAGTGAAGACTCATAGTAACAAATACTCCATGTTGAGGCCCCCAGGGGAATGTCAGATTTCTTTTCACATTGAATTAAAAGAAAAAGAGACAATTCAAGGAATATTTCTCTCTTGATCTCCAATTTTACTACTGAAAACACTATTCCAAGTGCATAACAGGTATCTCACTGCTACATGAAATTTCTCATAAGCAGTCAGTGAAATTTTCTGTGTGTTTAGTGTTCTGACAGGTGCTATACTTGGTATTTTGTAAACATCTCATTTGATCCTTACAACCTCCTGCGTGGGTATTATTATCACCATCTTGCTTAACAGATGGGTAAACTGAGTCCTGGAGGTATGAAGAGATTTCCCAAGCTCACACAGCTTATAAAAGGCAGAGTCATGGTTCCAGCCCAGGTGTATTAGGCTCTGAAGCCCATGCACTGTGAGCTCTGCTGTGCCGAATCAGAGGCATAGACATGACATTGACACACTGTTATAGAACAGAGTGTATATACATACAAGGAAGAAACCCTGAGGGAAAGCCAAGGGTCCATTCCCTTTCTACCAAGTTTCAGTAGAGATATAGCCTGACCAATACTTTTATATTTGCTATGATTGATTGATTACTTAATATATACCAGGCATAAGCTGCTTTTTCCACTTAATTCAAACAGTAAAATTTTCAGTATCTACTCATTTTATGACCATCACCCTCAACCCACAAATAAGGCAAAAAGAGGTTAAGTAATTTGTCCAAAATCCCACAATGATTTAGCGAGGAAGTCTGAATATAAACCTGGTCTATGTGCTCATACAGAAACTTTATTCACATAGTCATACATAAAACCAGAACTCATGTTCTTGCTCATGTTATTAGACTGGCTCCCTACCTTGGGATAATCTGTCAAGACCACACACTCTGTTTTCCAGAGTTCTGTCCATCTTTTGATGCTGGTAACAAAAGACAGGCAAGCTCTAGGTGGTAATACCATCTCAAGCTCAGCCTGGGCAGAAGACAACTTGTAGGTCCTGTGAAAACCAGAGTCTGGCCTGGAAAGGCAGCCATCTCTCAGGCAGCCAGACCTATCAGGGAAGGTCTTCTGGACTTATGGGGGTCCTTTTTTCCTCCACTGAAGAGTGTTCCAGATTGGTGAGAGTAAAGCACACCTCAAATCTCTTAGCAAGTTGATAATGTCCTTTTTTCTTTTTTCTCTTTGCAGTTCTTGGGGGTTGAGCCTAGGTTCTGACCCATACTTTGCAGGTACTCTACCACTGGGCTGCATTCCAGCCCATTTTCTAAGATTTATTTTTTCATTTTAAGACAGGGTCTTGCTAAGTTACACAGGCTGCCTCTGGCCTTGAACTTATGATACTCCTGCCTCAGCCTCTCGAGTTGTTGGGATTACAGGTGTGTACCACCTTACCTGGCTGTTTATATCCTTATGGAAAAATGTTCTCAACATGTTGTGGAAATTGTGCTGAACTTAACTAAAATAGCAATATTTGTGTACTTACTGATAAAAGTCCACTAAGTAAAAATAACAGTCAAGAGGAAATGAAATGAATAATGTTTTAGAGCTGCCCAGATATGTCACTGTGCACTTCATTTCTAGCATTGTTATTTATTATTTTTACTTAGTTGAGACATGAAACTGTGCCATGAAAGGCTACTTGGGGGTTAAACTCCAAAGGACAAGAATTCCCAGTATTCTAATTGCTCAATGGCTATACAAAATTCTCTGAAAGAACAAGACAAGCTTCATGAATAACCCATATATATTTTTTTTCCAAAATGTGGAAAGTAGCATTAGTTGATTGAATTATATGCAGATAAAATAGACTGCTCTGATACATCTTGTTGGATGATCAGAAATATGAATTTAAATCTTTCCTAAGAAGGATGCCTTTTAAAAATACATAGTCATAACCATCAAGATTTAACTGAGTAAGCTGTGAACTAAAAAAGCTGGTATCCATGACAAAGGGGAGAATTTTTTTAAAAAAAGAAGATTTTGCTGAGTTGGATTGGGTGAACATTGCTATTCTGTGCGCTGAGGCACTGGGCCAGAGGAGAGACAGATACAATGCAAAGGTGACATATTTAACCTCTATGCAGATGAGAGGCAGTGCAGCGAGGCACTCTTTCTGCAGTACCTCCTGGTGTATCATTTCAACAGTTATCAATCTGTAGTTGAGAGCATAGTTTTCTCCTGCAGGGTGACCTTTAATATCTGGAGGAATGAGTAAGCACAACTTGCATCATTGCTGTATTTTAGAATTGAGACCCAGTGATGACAGAACCTTATAAGAGCTCCCATAATGTCTTTTGCTTTTTAATTCGCTTTCCTCCTTTTTGCTTTTCTAAATAAGATATCATCAGGAATATTAGAGAAACTTTATGTCTCTGTGTGTACACCCAACAAACTAGGTAGGAGGCAAGAAACAGTTATAAAGCTATAAAAAGGGAATCAGGAAAGAGATAACTTAAAACAACTTAAAAATTACCCAGTAAGAATATACTACTAGAGGGCTTTTCCTACCTCTCAGAGAAGTAAAATATTTCAGTTGCACATGTTATTAGGTACAGACTGGGACTCTGATGGTGACTGAATAACTTTAAATAATTTAAATATGGAAAACATACAAATTATTTGATTTTGAAAGTTGTTCTTTTTCTTTTGTTTAAAAAACAACTTTCTTTATGGTTTACTTGATATATTTAGTGAAGTATTTCTACAAAACATGTTTTGGGATTCAGGCTACCAAGATCTGCATGCTGCTCAGGCTAATAATTCTACATTTCTGTTTTTGGTTTTACTAAAACTATCATTTATTAGTACTTGCTATTTAATTTTGTAGGAGAAAAGAAAATGTGAATACAAATGGTAAAAATCCTCTGTTAATCATCTTTTCTGTAACCACATAAAAGGCATTTTTTTTGTAAATAAATAGCTTTGTATTAATTAGGCAAAACTATGAAACAGCTTTATCAAACCATGCAGATCAGCTAAACACATGCAGTTGGACAATATAGTAAGTTTGTTAAACTTTACCTTCAGATAGGTGGTTAGACCCAGAGCCTTGGGAGAAAATTGACGTTGAAGTTGAATCCCCTCTTTGCTCAAAGCCAGGAAATAAAAGTTTGACAAATACCCAAGAGAAACTCTTTAAATCCCTTTCCTCGTTAGCTCTGCTTCTTTGCCCAGAAACACATTCAGGTCTATTGAAGTTGAAATTCTGCTGCTCTGTCAACTAGTCAGGGTCTGAAGTGACAGACGAGAATTTGGAGGTTGGCACCAGGGAGTGTTTCAGACTGTCATCGTTTTTGTTGCAGATTCCTGGATCTCTCTAGCAGGCTGGCCTTTCCCTCCCAGGGCACAATGAGCTTTGCAGGCAGTGCAAACCCAAAGGGAAAGAGCTAATTCTGCTGGCTGCATGGAGTTAACAGCCCTCCCCTCAAGCTCTTGTTCTCATAGGCTCATAAGTTGGCCAGAACATAAGCACTTGGCTCTTTATGCATTTTTTTTTCTTTTTCAAACAACTCTGAGAGATTTTATAAGCAGGAGCCTGTTTGGGGGGATTTTTCTTTTAAAATGTTGAAAAGAAACATCATGCCAGTGTTTCTTCCTGAGGGCAACTAAGGAGTGGGGGTTAAATGAGGGAAGGATAATTGCAGCAGATGCAGTTTTACATTGCTCCGTTGAAAATTGTTCTCACAAATGCAGCCTGAATGCTAATAGCAGCACACTCCAACTACTCTAACCTTTCTTTGAATGAGCTTTGGAACTTCAGGTTTATATGAATGATAGCTTTTTATATTATAGCTCACTGGTTTGCTGATTCGGAGATATTGCTGCCTCGACCCAGCTCCCTATTGGAAACTCATGGTTATATTTGGTTTCCAAGAAAGACTTTTACTTTTCCTATAAGTTGGAGGTATGTACTTAGTTTTGACCTGGCATTCTGATTATTCATGTGTGTGTTTAATCTCTTCTACTGCTATTTGCACATTTAGTGTATGTTTATTGTGTCAGACACTGTCAAAGCTTTTTATATATTATATCAGTTGATACTCCCAAGTGTATCAGAGGCAAGTTTCACTATGTTCTCATTAGAGGAGAGTTTAGTATAGTGGATTGAAAGATTAGTATTGAAGGACTAGAGATCAGTCAACTTGGATTTGCATTTGGCTTCCCTACCTGCTTAACTTCATGACCTGGAACGAGTTTTATAACTTCTCTAAGCTTCAGTGTACTTATCTATAATGTTGCTGTTGTTAGATGCAGTCAAGTTGGATCCAACTCATAGTGACTATCATAGGATTTTCAATGGCAGATTGTACCGGGATTGCTTTGAGAGTGGATTGCCACGTCCTTCTCCTATTTTTGCAGTGCTGGGGATTGAACCTGGGTCCTCACAAGAGTGAGGAGCAGCGCTCTACCAACTGAGTTAAACCTCAGCCCTTATCTATAACATGGGACTACAAGTATGAAAATACTGAATTCTGAATAATTTAATACAAATAAACTGCATAGAACACTCCCTGCCACCTAGTTAGTAGGCACTCAATAAATGTTAGCCATTATGGTTTGTGTAAGAGGAAAACAAAGCTTGGTGAGGCTGAGTGGTTTACCCAGAGTCTCCAATTATATCTAGTAGGGAGGGATTCTAAACTAGCTACCTTGGCCCATGGTCACACATACACTTTCAACTATAACCTCTCTTTCTGAGCAAGCAGTGAAGATCTTTGAAGGTACCTCCTCTCCATCTGATGGGTGCCTAATATAAGTGCTTTGCAATTGTAATGCTGTTAACATTAGATGAGTAGTTGTAATTTAAGTTAATTTAGATTTTCTAAGTGTATAACAAAGTCCACCAAAAGCAAAACAAGCAGATAACAACAAAACAAAATAAAATAAAAATAAACACAGACCCCAGCTAGAGGACTAGACCAATAAACCCCCAGTCCAATCTCTCAAACCCCCTTGGAAACATTTGCCTAATTTATTTTCAGAACACTGCAAAAGAAAGGTAACAAGTATTATCTCTATTTTGCAGTTTGGGAAATTTGGGAGCAGAGGAAACTGGGCAATTTGCCTAGGAACCAAAAACAAGTCCACTGCAGCTGGGAACCATCTCACATCTCTAGAATCAAGATTACTTGCTCTAAACTGCCTTTCCAGGGACAGGATGAAAGGATGTGATGTCCTTGTGCCTCTGACAATGGGGTATTTTTCCTTAGCCAAGGTCTGGGCTGTGAGCAGTTTCCTCAGAGGAAGGATAAAGAGGCGAGCTGGGCTGCCCTTTGCGTCTGCCCAGCCTATGGGCACATGTGGTCTTAGAAGTGTGGAAGATACTTCTGGGAGTGGTGAGACCCTTGCATGGTGTACACAGGAAAAGCATTTCTTAGGATTTTGTCCTCATCTGCTAAAAGATTTTTTTTCAGGGACCCAAAAGCTTAACTCACTATTTTAACTAGTACTCCTCATTTATTTGAGATGGCTTTGAGAGTGATTCCAGGCAATGACATCAATTCAATGAGAATGTAGAGAAAGTTTTAGCTGTGTTGTTGTTGTTGTAGGCCATCAAGTTGGGTCTGACTCATAGCAACCCTATGTACTACAGAACAAAACATTACCCAACACTGCCATGGACACGATCTTTTTATGTTTGACCCCATTGTTCTAGTCATTATATTTCTTTTCATTTTGAGTTGTGCAGCATCAGCAAATGGAGGTCCCAGGGGTTTTACTCCATTCCTATCATTAAGGTTGACTCTACTTTGAGGAAGCAACACTTCGCCAGTCATCTTTTGAAGCCTTCCAGCCTGGGGACTCATTTTCTGGCACTATATTTGACAATGCTTCTTTGCTATTCATAGGCTTTTCAATGGCTAATTGTTTTGGGAGTGGGCTGCTGGGTTTTCTCTAGTCTGTCTTAGTCTGGAAGCTCAGCTGAAATCTGTCCATCATGGGTGGGCCTGCTGGTATCTGAAATACTGGTGGCATAGCTTTCAGTATCACAGCAACATGCAAGCCCCCACAACTAGACAAGCTGACAGTATCTCCCCCACAATATTGGGTATCATGGGGGAGTTTTAGCTATAGGAAAAATAGCTGACCAACTAAAACATTTTTTATAATATTAAGGTTGACCTATTTCCATGAATTGATCAAAGTAAAATTTCTAATAGAAATCTGTGTTAACACAAATAATTTGGTTAAAACAAAATGGATTCATGTCTTAAATGTAAATATGTATGTAGAGAGTTCATTTGTAGATTACAAAGCTTAAGAATTTTGACTTAGTTTTGCAGAATGTTATATTAATTTATAATATAATTAAAAGATCTATTATTTGGTTATAAGACATTTCTTTCTTTCTTTACCTTTTTCTTTTTTTTAATATTGGGGGAGATTTGGATTCAGGGCCTTGCTCATACTAGGCAAGTATTCCACCATTGATCTACACCCCCAGCCACCTTTAAATTTTTTTTTTTTTTTTTTTTTTTGAGACAGGGTCTTGCTCAGTTGCACAGACTGCCTCTGGCCTTGAATTCAGGATCCTCTTGCCTCAGCCTCCTGAGTTGCTGGGATTACAGGCATGGACCACGGCATACCACCAGAACATAGCAGTTTCTTATGACTGAAAACTCTTACAACTAGATAAGAGAAAGACATGAACAAAAAAAATGAAAGGGCTTTGAATTTACCATGTCTTTTAAGCAGGGTTTTACTTCAGGAATGTTTATTGGCAGATATCCAAGCTCTTATTGTTTCTAAAGCTATCATTTCTAAAATAGAAACAAAGCTGAGGAAACAAACCTCCAACAATACCCACCTAACAGATGGAGCTGCAGATCAGATTTAGAAAATTTATGTAATCTCTAAATGTGATAGGAGAACTTTGACAAAGAGCTTACTCCATGACTGTATATGAACTGACCTACATAGCATCGACATTGGTCAGAGAATATGACAGACTGATAAACAGCGACATCTAAATTGGGGTATTCATTTTAACCTTTAATGTTAAGATTCCCTTGAAGAATCTGATGAAAACCTTGGGTAAACATCTGAAACTCTCGTATGACCCACCTCTGGCCTCCTGCCCTAGTCAGGGATTCTAAGAAGTTAAGAACCCTACTTCAGGGGAAGGACATTTCACTCAGCCCTCTATATCCATGAGTTCTGCATTTGTGGATTCAATCAACTATGGATCAAAAGTATTTCAAAAAATTACATTGGTTCTGGACATGAATAGACATTTTTTGTCATTATTTCCTAAACAATACAGTGTAACAACCATCACTAGCGTTGACATTTTACTAGGTATTAGCAGGCTTTGTTTCTCCTGAGGCTTCTCTCCTTGGTTTGTGGATGGCCACCTTCTCACTCTGTCCTCACATGGTCTTTCCCCTGGGCATGTGTGCTTCTGGTGTCTTTATTTCTTCTTATAAAGACACCAGTCCTATGGGATTAGTGTCTCAACTTTATGACCTTATTTAACCTTAATTATCTTGTTAAAATCTGTCTCCAAATATAGTAACATTGGGGATTAAGGCTGCAACATGTGAATTTTGGGGTGGAAACAATTTAGTTCATAATACCCCATTGTGTCTTTTAGACCTTGATGTTTAGTTCTGTATAGGTTTTGCTTCAGAGATCCATACTCAGGTATTAATTCTGGCTTAGTTATTGACCTCTGCTTCTATAGTCTCCCTTACTGTCCAGCACAATTATGATATCCTGGCCTGGAGCCAGTTCAGGTTTCTCAGCTCATTCTTGGTTACTGACTCTCTGGGTCAAGTTCTGACTATGAGCCCTTGTAGGAGTTTACCCCAGCCAGCTTCTCCCAGCCCAGGGCTTCTGGGGGATTAATTAGACTCTTCAGTGGGTCCTAGGTAGAGACTTGGCACACAAAAGACAATGAGCAAGTAAGAGAGGAACAGAATTAGCACATATTTTGCTAGATATAATGTGGCAATATAATTAACTGCTATTTTGTCTGCTAATAACATTTGAAGTCAAGGAAATTAAAGGGAGAAAGACAAGTTAGGACCAGGTGCATTTTAGATGTCAGACTAAGCAGTCTGACCTTTGTTCACTATGTGAAGTGAGCTCTGGAAGGTTTTCCCACTGATGTTTAGGAAATGTAAGAAGTGTCTACCAAGATACATAATGTTGCACTAACCAATGACCCCAAAATATTGGGGACTTACAACAACAGAGGTTTTTTGTTTCTTTGTTTTATTCATGCTACTTGTTTATGGCATATCTGCTGTAATTCTGTTACCCATCTTCATGATGGAACCCAGGGTTCCAGCAGTTCCCTTTGTAGAACAAAAAGATATGTCAAATTACACTTGGTTCTTAAAGCTTCTGCCTGGGTGTGACATGATCCACTTGTACTGCATTTCATTGACCAAAGCAAGTCGTAATAATTGACTTCAAGAGAGTGTAGAGGTGTACTCTTCTTTTACCCAGAGGAAAAACCGTAGGCAAGAGCAGTGGAAAATAGATCTTAATCAGCAGTGGATATACAGAAGACTCTGTTTAAAAAAACTAGGAAAAAGGAAGAAAAGAAGAGAGAAAAAGTAAGAAGCAAAATTTTACAAAGGAGGGAATAGAAAAAGATAAGGGGGAGAAGGAGGAGAAAATATGAAAAAAAAAAAAAGCAGTGCTATCAAAGACACAAATAATCTCTAGAACTAACACAACAGAAATGTAAGGAGTTACTACCCAAAATATATAAGGAACTTAACTCAGTAGGAAAAAATCCAAATAACCCAACTTAAAAGTCAGCAAAAGCCAGTGCAGGGATGTATGACTGTATTCCCATCAACCTGGGAGGTGGAGGCAGGAGGATCACGAGTTGGAGACCAGAGGCAGCTTGTGAAACTTAGAGAGACCCTGACTCAAAATAGAAAACAAAAAGGGGCTGAGGGTGCAGCTCCGTGGTAGAGTGCTTGCAAAGCATACGTGAGGCTCTGAGTTCAACCTCCAAGTACCACAATTAAAAAAAAAAAAAAAGCAAAAGACTTGAATAGATATTTCTTAAAAGAAAATGTACAAATGTTCAAAAGGCATATGAAAAAATTTTCACTATTATAATCCTCAGTGAAATGCAAATCAAAACTGCACGAGGTACCACCACATCTCAGTTAGAACAGCTAATATCAGGAAGACAAAAGATAACATGTGCTGATGAGAATGTGGAGTAGAGGAAACTTCTGCACACTGTTGGTAGGAATATCAATTAGAACAGCCATTATAGGAAATCACTAAAGAGATTCCTTAAAAAATTAAAAACAGAGCCACTGGATGATCCAGCAATTCCATTGTTGGGCATATAGTCAAAGGAATTGAACTCAATGTGTGAAAGAGATGTTTTCACTCTTGTGCTTATTGCAGCACTATGCACAATAACTAAAACATGGAATCAACTTAAATATCCATCAATGGATGAATAGAAAGGTGAAATATAGCTTATATATAGTAGAATATGGCTGGGATTTAGCTCAGTTGGTAGAGCGCTGCGCTGCAGTCTCTGAGGTTCCGAGTTCAATTCCCAGCACCGCAAAGATGGGAGAAGGGCCTGGCAACCCACTCCCAAGGCAATCCCGAAACAGTCAGCCATTGAAAACCTTATGAGGGTCACTATGAGTCGGATACCGACTCGACGGCAACTAACAACAACAACAACATAGTAGAATATATTATGCAATAATTTATATACAACAGAATACTTTTGTTGTGAAGGGGGTAAAATTGAAGAAATAAAGGGGTTACTTATCCCAAGCAGATTCAAAACTGAGCAGAGCAAATTCTACTATGCTTAGGCCTGATGATAATCCAAGGATTAATGTTCTGCCCTCTGGCCCACAGAGGCTCTTCCTGCTGGGTCACCAGAGGATCCAGCAGCCCCTTTGGAGTTGTATTATATCATTAGGGCTGCCATAACAAAATACCACAGATGAGATGGAGGAGAAATATATTTTCTCACAGTTCTAGAGGTTAGAACTCTGAGATCAAGGTTTTTGGAGGGTTGGTTTCTTCTGAGGCCTCTTTCCTTGGGTTGTGGATGACTGCCCTCCTCATGTGTCCTCATAATGGTTTTTGTTCTGGGTGTCTGTGCCCAATTTTTTCTTCCTGAAAGGACAGCACACTGTGACTCCATTTTACTTTTATTACTTTAAAAGCCTTATCTTTAAATACAGTCAAATCCTTAGGTATTCCAACATGTGAATTTTGTGGGAGAAACAAATTCAGTCTACAACAGGAATCATTTCTCCCTTTTCCCAAAAGATGACAAAGACATTTCCAGCCATAAAGAATTTTAGAAGCCTGACAACCATCCTTTTATCTTGTCTCTATCTCTTTTGGCCCAGGCTGATGGTGTTTCTGCTGATGTCACATTCTTAAAAATCTTGTAGGCCTCCAGTGCAACGCACAGGGTCCAAGACATCAGATAAGAGGATCCTATAAAGATCTTTTCTGGATAAACCTATCTGTACCTTTGGCTCCTTCTGAGATTGACCAGATCTTTGAGTCATTCTCATATATCTAATCTCTATAGCAAAATGTTGTCCAGCCACACCCTTGGCATTCTTTCCAGAGCACTTGTCCTCATATTTTGCCATCTGGAGGGGCCAAGAATTTTCAAAATCATTAAGTGATGGTTCATTTTTGCTTAATAGTTTCTTGCTCCATTTATATTTTATCTTACTATAAATAATGAAGGGATATCAGGCCACAATTTCCACACTTTGTTTGGAAATTTCAGCTAAGTATCCAAGCTCATCACTTATAAGTTCTGCTTTTCATCTGACAGTAGAACACAATTCATCCAAATTGCTAACACTTTATAACAAAGATTGTCTTTCCTCCAGGGTCAGATAACATGCTCATCATTTCGTTTTCAGGTGTTATCAGAAGCACCTTTAACATTTATATTTTTATCAACATTCTGATCACAAAAATGTATGTATTCTCTAAGATGATAGAAGATTTATTTACAGATCCTTCCTCTTCTTTATGAGCTCTTATCAGAATCTATTTTAATGTCCAATCTCAGGCAACTTCAGCTTTTTCTATCATGTGTTTCAAAATTATTCTAACTACTAGTGTTATCCAATTCTATGCTTACTTTGACATTTTTCAGAATTTGTTATAGTAACACTCCCCTCTCCATACCACAATCTGTATTAAATTCCAAGGGCTTCCATAAAAAATTACCAGAAACTGGGTGGCTTAAAATATAGGAAATTTATGTTAAGTTGTTGGAAAGGCCATACTGTCTCTAAAGGGTCTAGGGAAGAAACTTTTCTTACTTCTTCCTAACTTCTGATGGCTTCTAAGGTCTTTGGCACTCTTATCTATACCTCTATCTTCATATAGCCTTTTTCCTCTGTTTGTCTCCTCTGAATCTCTGTGTATCCTTTTCATTTCTTATATGGATACAATATCATTGGATTTAGGGTCCATTCTGATTCAGTATGAACTTATTATATTAGCTTGACTACATCTGCAAAGACTATTTTCAAATAAGGTCACATTCACAGGTCCTAGGGATTGAGACTTACATACATATATACTTTTAAAAAAAGTACTATGAGGGTGAATCCAGGGTTTTACTGATGCTAGGAAGTGCTGTACCACTGAGCTACGCTCCCAGTCCCGTTTTTATTTTGAGACAAAGTCTTGTTAAGTTGTGCGGGCTACTTCTGTTGTCGAATTTAGGATCCTCTTGCCTCAGCCTCCTAAATTGCTGGGATTACAGGTGTGCGCCAGCACACCCAGTCTGAACACATCTTTTTCTGGGACACAATTTAACCCATTTAGGTTGCAGATTTGAATCTAAACTTTTGGTTCACCAAAGGAATGAGAAAAATGTGATTACTGGTAGAATTCATTTGTCTCATAGTATAAACAATCCTCAGGGAAACAAACAAACATAAGGACACTGTGTAAAGCAGCATATATTGACCTTACAGATTTCTACAATATTAAGTTTCATTTTGCTGTTTCCTATAACATCTCCAAGTGGGTGGGTAATGAAATAAGGCTAAAGTCCAGTTCAGTGCAGCAACTATCTGTGATAGTTCGGTTTTTATTCTTCATTGTTGACATTAGCAAAACTCCAAATGTTGTTTCTATTTACAATTAGACTCTGATCTCTGTTCTTTGGATTTGGTTTCAGTCTAATTTTATACACTACTTCAAAATTTGGACTGGTCTGAAGGGTGTGTGGGGTGAGTTCTTTAGGAGGAGCCAAGGACTTGGGAAAAACTCATTCTAAATGAACAGGAAGCTAGGCAGACACGATTAGCTCAATAATGGAGTTGCTGGAGTGGTGGAATAGTTTATTTCTTTTAGATGTGATCTCATTTCAGCTCTCCATGGAATAAACTGCATCCTTGAAAGAAGAAACAGGAGAAGCCATTTAAATTAAATCTCTTAAAACCCTGGGGCATATGCAGCTCTATGGCAATACCCAAGTGTAACAAAAAGTACAGCAGGCTTTGGCATGTGGATGATTCCAGAGCATGCAGAGCCATTTTAGCATGCCAGCCACACTCCACACTGTGGCATGCTGAGCCATGGGCATTGGTGCCCAGTGGACACACTCAGGATACTGAAAGTGGCAGAGTTCAGCAGAAGTAGATGGCCTCGTGAGGCTGGTGGCATCTAGCACTGATAATGGTGCCCACCAGAGGTGGTGGTGTCCAGCAGATATAGTGGAGCTTGGCATGTTGGGGTGAGACAGCTGGCTGGATTGTGGGCCTGAGAGGAGGGCTGAACTTGAGTAGCTTCCCAGGCAGAGGATATCCCCAAAGGGGCTACAGCAAGAAATCAAGCAATGGGAGCTATCGTGTGAGAATGGAGAACATGTGGGAAACATGGGAGGTTGTTGAGAAAATAATAATTGAGTGTAACTTTGCGGTGGAGGGCTGAGTTGTAAAGACATGAAGTTAAAGTCAAAAAAGTAAGGTTTCAGTGGCAGAGGAAGCAAACAGGAGATTTTTAACACAGATTAAATGATTTAAGACTGTTCTCAGTTTAATCACAGCCTACAGCTGCTTTCATGCGGGCCCCTTTTGTACTGGTATTTTGCACCTGTATATAAGTGGATTTCCATCAAGGTTCTGTTTCCTTTTTGTCTTCCTGAAGTCCTTCATTACAATAGCAAGAAACCTTGGGATTTTGCTGTTGTTATTTTTGGTTTCTGGATTTTTTTCCCCTTCTGAGATGTTTTAATCACTGTTAAAAGATTTCAAAAGAACAAAGACTGATGGTATTTGGCCATAAACATGGGCTGTCAAATCCATTGCCAAGGTGCAAGACACTTGTGTCTGAGTTCCAGCCCAAAGATTTACATGTAGGTACATATTCCTAGTCCTTTGATTCAGAACTGGTAAATTCAAATTTAAGGACATTTGGAGCTGAAGTTCAATTCCTGCTGTCTTCTTGCCCTTCAGTCTTTTCTGATGACAACCCTATCAGGTGCCAGTCTATCATAGGACATCCAAAAAGACCAGATGGAATTTTGCTAATCACTAACATTATGAAATATAACACAAATAAATTCTACTTCCTGTTTAGCTAAATTGCGCCCAACAAATTCTTTGAGGATGGAGTGTACGTTCAAAATCATTATTCTCCCTTGAGGAAGTATAGCAGAGAATTGATGCATCAGAACTGAATTCAAGTCCCAGCTCTGATGCTTCCTAGCTCTGTGACCTTGGGCAAGTTTCCTAACCTCTCTGTGTAGTGATACTTTCATCTATCCAATGATGAGGATTACACATATCTATAGAGTAATTCTAAGGAAAAGAGTTGCTATTTGCATAGTGTTTTGCTTAATACATGACTAGACTTGGGCTTAATAAATAATGATGATAATGGTGGTGGTGGCCACCAATAAGGAGGCTGAACCTTGCTGGAGATTGTGTCACAGCCCCTCCTGTAATAGGATATATAACGCCTCCTCTTTTCACATGAACCACTGCTATACTCTGTGAGGAAAACCAATTTTCAGGCAGAGGGGTGAAATGCAAATGTAGCAGCTGTTCACACCAGTCCCTGGAGCCCTATGTGGTTGTCTGTTCTCAGAGCCTCATTGAGTTTGGGAGAACTGGGGCTGGTTCTGCACTCACGTAGTGCACTACATCGCTAGTCTCATGTTCTGACCTCACTCGAGGATAGACACAGAGCCCAATTTAGCAAAGCATCTGGTGTTTGCTTCTCTTGTCCAAGTGAGACACAGCTGGACTTCTTTAGATTTCTGTGCATTGGACTCACAGGATGTATCTTGTTCACTGAGACAGAAGTTTATACTCGGGCTTTCATGGGTGAGGTCACTTTGCTGTTATTAGTCAAAAGCTGCCCTCCTCCCAATGTGTCTGATGATTTTTGGCTGTAGTGTGGAGTTCCCAGAACAAGATGTTTCAGACTATGAAGAGCTGCCTCTGTAGTGGAGCAACTCTATTGCAGAAATTTTTTCTTATGGGTGTGTATTCTTCTTGCTTTTGAGCAAAGGTTTTGTATGTTATTGGTGTTTCCGTTGTGAAAGAGAAATGGGTTAGTAGAGATTTTGTGTGGTCTAGTTGTACATGTCAGCATTAAGGCTGAGATTTGGTCTCTAGCAAATATCAGGATGGTTGGGGTGTTAGGACTGTTTGGTGTCTACATTGGCATTAGCTGATTGACAACTTGAAAGGAGACAAAATGAGTGGTTTGCACAATGCCTGTCCTCACTAGTCTAGTGTGTTTCAAAAATGTCTTTTCATTGTTACTCCCCTAAGGGCTTTTTGAACACTTTTTCCTAAGTGTCCTCCCCATCCTCATAACATTTTAGTATCACAGTTGGACTATACATGATTAAGTATATATTTATGTCTGTGTTTTATATGTAAAAGAGTAGGCCTTCTCTCCTCCCAAACAGTTTTTTCCCCTTAACTACTAAAACTCACTAATTGATTGAAAGATGTCTCCTGCTTAAATATACACAATTTTCTGTGGTTTAATCAGTTGGTAACTATAATTTATGGCTGGAGAAACTGAGTCATACATGTTTTCCTGTGGCACTCTCTACAATATGTATAACAGCATTCATTATTCTACAAACTTTTAGGGAAGAACAAGGCAAAATATGTTTTTGAAAACATAATTGCTTTCCTGAGGGAATGCAGTTGAAACTTTCATTATTATGTGTTTTGTCCCTCTTATTAGCACTTTTCATGTTGTATGCTAAAGCTGGTTGACATTTGGCAAAAATATAAGGCAAACATCTCTTACACATGCTCTTCACTATTCCTAGGATGACATTCCTGCTGAAAGCCCCCATCATTTCCCATTGGGCTGTTTTCCCTGCTGTGGACTCATATTCACAAATGCAATTGCCTTCTAGGGCCAGGGAGGTCACATGAATTAATGAGGAAGCCAGAAGTAAGAAAATAGAGTGTGCACATGGACACATGTGCTCATGCAATGATGACTGGCTGCTGACATTTGGTCTTTGTGTCAGGAGGACAACAGGGAAGGCATGGGACTTGGGAACTGGGAAGTGTATGTTGTTGTTGTTGTTGTTGTTGTAAGGTACAGTCGAGTCAGGTCCCACTCATAGTGACCCTACGTGCAACAGGATGAAACACTACCTGACACTGTGCCATACCCAGCACTATTGTCAGTACTTCTCTGCTTAATCCTAGGGTTTTTAATGGCAGATTATTTGAGCATTGTTTCAGGGGTGGGTTGCCGGGTCTTTCTTCCATTTTTGTGGTGCTATGGATTGAACCCAGGGCCTCAGAGAGTACAGAGAGTGCAGAGCTATGCTCTACCAACTGAGATAAACCCCAGCCCCAGGAAGTATATAGTTCATCTAAACGTGGCAACTGCTTCTCACCTATTTGTAGCCTTATTGTCATGTCTAGGTTGCCAAATATTTTACCGTTTTAAAGAGAAGGTGGAAACTAAAGACTTATGTGATTATTAAATATTGGCCAACCCTCTTCTGGCTAAATAGAACAGTTCCATAAGCTGGACTGGGCCACTGAACACTATCGTTTGACCACAGTTCCAGACACTCTCCCACATCCCTAAGTCCAATACATCATAAACACTACTTTGTCCCTCTCATATCATGTCCCTCTTCTGCTTAAAAGCTTTCAGTAGCTTCCTCCAGCCTACCAGGTCACCTCTAACCTCAGGAGCCAGACATTTAGAACCATCTGCCACGTTATGGGCTGGGGTTTAGCTCTTTATTGGGTTTAGCACTTTATGGGCTGGGGTTTAGCTCAGTTGGTAGAGTGCTGCTCTGCGCTCTCTGAGGCCCTGCATTCTGTCCCTAGCACTGTATAATTGGGGGTAAGACTGGCAGCCCACTCCCGAAACAATCCCCAAACAATTAGCCATTGAAAACCCTGTGAATAGAAGGGAAGCATTTCCACAGTGCTGGGCATGGCACAGTGTCAGGGAGTGTTTCGTTCTGTTGTACATTGTTGTTAATGTTAGGTGCTGTTTAGTCGTCTCCAACTCATAGCGACCCTTATAGGGTTTTCAATGGCTGATTGTTTGGGGATTGCCTTGGGAGTGGATTGCCATGTCCTTCTCCCATTTTTTGTGGTGCTGGGAGTTGAACCTGGGACCTCAGAGGCTGCAGAGTGGTGCTCTACAAACTGAGCTAAATCTCAGACCCCGTTGTACATAGGATTTCTATAAGTCAGACCCAATTCAACATCAGAGGACAACAACAGCCATTCTATGTAATATCTTTCCTTGATTTTTCTGAACCTTGTAATTTTCTGCCATGTGAATTTACTGGTTTGTTGTTATTGTTAGGCACTGCAGAGTTGGAGCCGACTCATAGTGACCCTCATAGGGTTTTCAATGGCTGATTGTTTCAGGATTGCTTCAGGAGTGGATTGCCACATCCTTCTCCCATTTTTGCAGTGGTGGGGATTGAACCTGGGTCCTCAGAGAGTGTGGAGCAGCACTTTACCAACTGAGCTAAATCCCAGCCCACAAATTTATTTAGCATTAAGTAAAACATTAAAACATTGGCCAATGTGTCTTCTGCCAAAAACCTTCATGCTTAAATCCTTTCAGTCATTCAAGGTCCAGCTGAGATGCCTCATTTCCAAGAACCATTCCTTGTCATGTCTGATAGGAAGTTACTCTTTCTCTGAACTCTAATAGCTTATTATTATTATTATTATTGGGAAGGAACACAGGACCTCACATATGCTAGCCAAGTGCTCTACAATGGATCTACATGCCAGCAACATATTGTTGATAAAGTGCTTGCGACACTTGGTACATTGTAAGGTTACATCCATGTTTGTCCTGTGCTAGAATGCGCTGGCTCAGGAGAAGCAGTTCATCCACTGTCACCCTTCATTTTCCACTTCTGGCTTTGTCCTTTGTCACAGGGGAATAGCATCTTCATTTAATCTTTTTTCTTTTGGCAGCTTTCACTTTTCATGTTGTAAAATCGTCATTTGTGTGAAGCCCCTCTTCCCTACCAGGTACTATTTTCTTTTCTTTTTTTCTTTTTTGGTGGTACCAGGGATTGAACCCAGTGCCTTGTACTTGCATGCTTTGCAAGTGCTGTACCACTGAGCTGCACCCCCAGCCCATTTTTTTAACTTTTTGAGACAGAGTCTCACTAAATTATGCAGACTGCCTCTGGTCTCAAACTTGCGATCCTCCTGCCTCTGCCTCCTAAATCACTGGGATTATAGGCGTGCACCACCACGCCGGGCTCCTAGGTACTATTTTCAAGCAGGGATTATTTGTTATGTAATTCTGATCTCCCACATCGGCAAAAAATATTTGTAAAATGAGCATTTGCTACTCTAGTGATTACTTCTTCCACCAGATCATTTCTTCTCACACTCCCAAAAGTTCCAAATCTACTTCTGTATCACTTGAAGAAGACCAAATGGAGAAAAGGCAAATAGAGTTAAGGGCAACGTACAAGGAGCAATCAGGCTTCTCCTATATTAGTATACATTCCTCTACCTGCTTTGGCTTGATTATTAAACTTTTTAAGCATTTTAGGACATCGACCAGTAAAAATTTAATACTAAGTCCATAGACATTTGTTTTAACATGATGCTAAACATCTACCAGGTTTTTTTTTTTTCTTTTTTTTAAGGTCTGAAATTCTAGGACTAAGATTGAGTGATTCCCAGGCCACCTGACTTGAATGAAGGCACTTGCTTTCTCTTTGCTTTACTGTGCTCCTGTGTGAAGGCCAGTATGCTTGGAAGTGGCCACAAGAGGGGAGTATGAACCGTGGTCATCTTCAATAAAACAGTGGAACTCATAGTCATTCTTTCGCCTGAGTGGAAAAACCTTCACCCTGAATAAAGGTCAGTGGAATAATCACACTCTTTTGAGCTGATTGTCAAAGAATGAAAGTGGATGTGCTCTTTCCGCATCCATGGAGAACATAACCTTCAGTCCTTAGCTGTCTGGTCATGCCATAATCGTGGAAAAACTATTCATGGAGAAGAGCCTGAAGGACACGCTGTTCTTATGCTTCAGTTTCTCCAATGTTATATTACCATTTCTTGTGCCAGTCTGGAGAAAACTGTGTCTTGGATCACCTTGTTTCGTCTCCTTCAGAATTATTTATATTGAATTGTGACTTGGCATCTCTCAATTCCTGTATTGAAGGATGCCTTAAGAAATAGATATTTAAAATGTTTCATTATATCAACATAAGGATGTTGTCTGTAATTTCACTAAATGTTCTCTTTTTGAGAACCCAAGGGAGAAATTTTGCTCAAAACTCAGAATGTAAGAAAAGCTGTGCTTTTTGCAGTGCTGCAGATTTATTTAAATAAATAAACCTGTTTATTTTTATTTATTGACTTTGCAAATATTTTAGCTCACTGTGCTCTTCTCTTTCCTTTGACAGCAAAGGAGGCTTCACTTATTCAACCAATATGTATGGAGTGCCCTTTGACGTCAGGCACTGCTGGCTCCTAAGAGCAGATGAGGAATGAGAGAAAAGGAATTGTCTTCATGAAGCTCCCACTACAGTGGAGGAGACCGACGCTCATTTATCACTCAGATGAATATATAAACCACAGACTGAAAAGTGATAGAAAGGCCAAGAACCTTGCTATGAGAGTGAGACAGGAAGGTGGGGTTTCACTTGAGGAAGTGCCCTCTGAGCCCTAGGACATTGCCTAGGGAAAGGGAGCAACCCATAGCCTTCCTGACCTAGGAGGATGCCCTGTGGGGAGGGACCCCTGTGTATTATAACAACTGGAAGAATTCCAGGTGTGCTGGGGTATATTTTATATGAGCAGAGAAAGTACAAGGCAAGGTTTGAGGGGGATCAAGGTCTTAAGGTCCTGTATATGTGTTCCCACCAGCTAATCTCACCAATAGGTAGTTCTGCTGGTATCTGAAGTACCAGGGGCATAGCTTTCGGTATCACAGCAACATGTAAGCCCCCACAGCATGACAAGCTGATAGACACATGGGGGAAAGCTGAAACCTGTCAGGTTTCAGCTGAGCTTCCAGACTAAGACAGACTATAGAGAAAGGCCTGGCAGCTCACTCCCAAAACAATTAGCCATTGAAAAACCTATGAATACCAGAGAAGCCCTGTAAAATATAGTGCCAGAAAATGAGACCCCAGGCAGAAGGCATCCAAGAAATGACTGGGAAAGAATTTCCTCCTCAAAGTGGAGTTGACCTTAATGACAGGAGAGAAGTAAAGCCCCTGGGACCTCCACTTGCTGATGTAGCACGACTCAGAATGAGAAGAAACATAGTGACTACAACATTGGGCTCAAATGTAAAAATATCGTGTGCATGGCACAGTGTTGTGTAGTGTTTGGTCCTGTTTTACATAGGGTTGCTGTGAGTTGGCTCTCACTCAATGGCACCTAACAACAATAGTCTCAACTAGAGTTTTGTTTTACCCTATATCCTTTGTGTCATCCTTCATGAGAAACATTTTAGTGAGACAGGATGGAATATAAATGAAACTCAAGTTGCATTATAGGCATTAAATGAAAACCAGTTGCATATATCACCACTACCACCCACTACCTCTAAGGCTCCCTCATATACACATGGACACAGTTGTCTCTCAGGGATAAAATTGCACTGTCCCCCTGGTGAATCTGTGGGACCCCAGAACATGGGCAGACTTTGCTCTGATGGGAGACAGCGGCTCCAGTTATGCTTTGGTCCCAGCACATGGGACCAGAGTATTTCTTAGAAGATGAGATTATTGGCATTTAGAATAATAGCCCTGTCTTCTGGTCCTGTGCAATGTTCCAGTCACTGATCTCTTAAAAAACACACCAAAAATAAACATACCAAGTGAGTAAGAGGGCAGGATGGTTGTCTGATTGATCCTTAACCTTCATGCTGTGAGCTGTGCTGAAGATTAGAATGTGCTAGTGAAAGGTTGCTAGAGAACACATCTGTGGTTAGGCATTCTTGCTCTTGTCTCCCATCTCTCTTCTTAATATTGAGTTGAGCCCAGGCCCTGGTGGAGACAAAACAAAACATATCAATGCCTTGTACCTTTCCTAGGAAAGGAAAAAGGCTATTTCTTAGTCGTTACTATAATAACCCTGCATCTGAACTGCTGTGGCATCCTATCCCGTCAAATCTCAAGCTAAGCAGGGTTGGGCCTTATTGGTACTTGGATGGGAGACCACCTAGAACAACAGGTGGTGCAGGCTTGGGAAAAGGACCTTGCAACCCACTTCCTCCCCCCAAAAATCCAATTAGCGGTTTAAAACCCTATGAATAGCAGAGAAGCATTGACAATACTCTTTCCCCTGTTGTATATAGGGTCGCTATGACTTGGACACTGACTTGATGGCACCTAACAACAACAACAACTGTGCTAACACATGTTTTATTTAATAGAAGAGTGTACATAGGAAGAAAGAAGAAAATGAATTGGAGATACCAGTTAGAAGTGGTTACAGATGGTTACCTCTCTCATTCAGCCTCAGCCAGACTGTCTTCTTTCCCAAGCTTCAAAATACACCAGACATGTTGCTGCCTCAAGCCTTGCAGTGGCTGCTCCTTCTACCTGCCATGTGTAGCTTCTGTGTAACCATAAATGTGACTTATTCACCTTCTTCTGTTTTTTGATTGAATATTATTTTCTTAATGAGGCTTACCTCATTGATAACTCTATTTAAAATTGGTGATTTCTTTGAACTCCTGATTCCTTATACCTTATCTCTAGGGTTAGCAATTTATTTATGGTCCCTTACTACTTGTTTTTGTAAATCAACTTTTATCAGAACATAGTCATAGTCATTTTTTTTTCATCTTGAATACTGTTGCTCTTGCCCAACAGTAGCTGACATGGGAGACAATATGGCTCACAGAGATTAAAATATTTTTGTTGTTGTCACTAGGTGCCATCGAATTGGGTCTGGGTTATAGTGACCCTATGTATACTAGATGAAACACACCCCAACACTGTAACATGCCTGGCACTATTGTCAGTGCTTCTCTGCCATTCATAGGGTTTTCAATGGCTGAGCATTTTTTGGGAGTGGGCTGCCAGGTCCTTCTCCCAAGCCTACCTACAGCACTTGGTATTCCCATACAAGAACTAACCAGGCCTGACCCTGCTTAGCTTCTGAGATCTGAGGAGATTGGATGGCAGGGGGCTATGGCTGCAGGCAAAATATTTTTAGCTTGTCCTTTATGGAAAATTTGCCAGTGCTTCCCTATTCAATTTTTTTCCTTGATTTATTTTTAATTTTCTATGGTACAGATTGGCTGGGATTTAGCTCAGTTGGTACAGGTCTGCTCTGCAGTCTCTGAGGTCCCAGGTTCGATTCCTACCACTGCAAAAATGGGAGAAGTTTGTGGCAATCCACTCCCGAGGCAATCCTGAAACAATCAGCTATTGAAAACCCTATCAGGGTTGCTATGAGTTGGACACAATGGCACCCAACAACAACAACAACATGATACAGATACCTAATATCTATATCAATTTAACAATCTATATTTTGTTTTTTAAATAATTTCCAGAAAGGCAGAGATTTTTGTTCATCAATATATTCTAAGAGTCAACAGTGCCTGGTGGGTCTTAATAAATCCTTGTTGAATGAACAAATAATGAATAAATGAATCTAATGTGTTCCACGTGTTTGAGTTGTGCCACATCAGAAGTTAGAAGTTAGTTATGATCATTATCATTTTTTCAAGATAGATAGCTACATCTTCTCCAAAGGAGAAGCTGCACATGACACCAGCATATATTCTTGACTTGATATATAGGAAGTTGTATCACCACACCCCCAGCAGGAAGTGTGCTCTTACACATTTGTCTCTGAGCCTTATATACCTGGTTACCTTTACTAGAACACCTACACAATCCCAAAATAAACCCTAGAGGAAAGGCTTTTTTATGAAAGTCAACATTTTCTGTAGCTCTGAAACTTTTGGCTTTTGTTAGGGAAGTGCTATTTTCATGTTCAGACAGAGGAATAGCTATTTTTACACCACAGCCAGACAAGACTTAATTATTGAGCCAAATGAGCAGGTGTGTTTTCAAACTATGTCTTTATTTCACTTAAAAGAAAAGGGGAAGGGATAAGCTTACATTTTGACCAAGGAAATAAAAGGTTCACCTTTCTAGTTTCTGTCAACCATTGATAAAATTATTTTATATGGGCTATATTTCTTGATCACATCAACAAACCCCAATTTATATAAAATGGTCTCTTGTCTATGTGAAATATTCATGCAATCACTGCCAAAGCATTAAGGGCAGATAGCATTTAACCAGAATTCTGAAACATGTTTTATTTCTGCTTGCTTTTTTGATCACAACTCCAGCTGTAGTTTTCAAAAGTACAGACATGTCAGTCTCCATATTGTTTATAGATAGTTTTTGAAGTCAAGCACAAGCTAAGAGTTATACATGGCACAACTGGGTCAACCCAGGTCTGCTGGTTTCAAGTAGGGTGGTTTGGCATGTAACAAAATCTGGAGACATTTTTGGTTGTCACGATTGGAAGAGTGCTGCTGGCATCTTCGTGGATAGAGGCTGTGGATGCTGTAGAACATTCTCCTGTACCTACTCTGCTCACCCCAACCTCCCCAAAATGAACTACACTGTGCAAGATGTCAGTACTCTCAGGGTTGAGACAACTTGTGCCATAATGGAGTCAATATGCTCCCTTTACTTTCTGAGCCACTTGCTTTCTTGTTGCCTTGGTGACATCATCACTTGCAACCTGGGGTTCTTATTGGTGCCTGTTGCCTCCTTCATTGGAGAAAATGACCACAAAGCACTGTGAGCCATCCGAGCTCTAGTCAGATCTAAGGAAGAGCATCATTACTATTTATTACAGAGAGTTGCACAGCTTTATTTCCTTAGGACTGTTTTTTAAAAAAAATTAAATAACTAAAGGAAGTATAGAAACTATGAGATGTGATCAAAAGATACAGTGAACATTTAAGTTTAAAAAAATATATTGTGAAAGCAAAACACACATTGCTATTAACTCCACTCCCCCAAAAGTACTCTCCTGGGTTTCAGAAACACTTATGCCATTATTCTTGCCACTTTCTGGAGCAGTTCCAGAACTCCTCTTTCATGTATGTCTTTAGTTGTGCTGTTGTGGCTGCCTGGATGTCCTGAATCGATTCAAAACATTTATCCTTCATGGTCATTTTGACTTTAGGGAACAGCCAGGTGTTGCATAGTGCCAGATCCAGTGAAGAAGGTGGATGAGGACACGCTGTAATGCTTTTATTTGACAGAAATTACCATACCAGAAGTGATGTATGGCACAGAGTGTTGTTATAATGGAGATGGGGGAAACTGAAGACACTCAAGAAAGAGGACTTCCAGAAAGCTGACTGCTTCAGAAAGTGGCAAGAACAATGGGGTAAGTGTGTTGAAGTCAGGGGGGAGTTTTGAGGGGGATCCACGGCAATGTGTCCTTTAATGTAATCACTTTTAAAATGTTTGATATTTGTTGATCACACTTTGTATATGTCAAGTGTCCCTTGTGGATTTATAGATAGAGTCACAGAACTCAGGTAGCAGAAATTCACTTTGACGTCCACAGCTGGCATCTTTGAACTTCTCAGTCTTTCCTTAGTCCTCCCTTTCTAGAGTATTCCTTGCCCTCTCTTTATCCTTATCTCCTTGGTGGTTACCTGGACTTTTTTGTTCCTTCTTTTTCCTGAAAGATCTCTCTTTTCCCTTCATTCACTGGATTCTATATTTCTTTTGATTTTTCTTTTCTTGACATAAGTCTTGCTATGTAGCTGAGGCTGTCCTCAAGCTTGCCATCCTCCTGCCTCAGCCTCCTGACTGCTGGGATTGCAGGTCTGTGCCACCAAGCCTGGCTTGGATTCTGTATTTCATCATCTATCATTTGTTCCTCAAGCATTCTTGGAGGTCTCACACTCCACTTAAAGTGGCCTTTAAGTAATTTTTATGAACAAATACAGTGCCCTTACAAGACAGATTTTGATGAATAAAATGTTCTCTATCTTACTATATTTTCCCTTTAATAGTTAACAATTTTATTCTCCCTAATAAAGGGGGAGAGGATAAACTCAATGTAAACAGTGCAACTTCATGAATACATGGGAGAAACAGGGGAACATAACCCAAATATGCATATGAGTTTTACTACATATTAGTCAAAAAGTTCCATAAACCATGTAAGTTGATAAAAGTATAACCAAAATTGATATAATAGTTGCATAATGGAAAAAACTAATGCTGTATTACTCTGTACCCCACCAACATTTACCAATAAAGAGAGAAAAGAAATTTATTCTCTTTACTCCGTCTCAATTAATTATTAAATAATAATTTGTACAAAAAATGAGAACAAAAGAAAATAATAACTCCACTTAAATATTTATTTGGGGCAGAAAAGATAAGTTTGTTGCTTTAAGCCAGATTCCTGATGCTTTAGACACTCAAATCCCCCAATTTTTGTTGGAAAAAAACTGTTCGTTTTTAATTTCATAAGGGTCTTGGGCTTGGGGAACATAAGACAGGCATGGTGGCTATGGCTGTTAGATAAATGAAGGACCCAACTGGCAGCCCTAAAGAGCTGAAAGCTCCTATTGTTAACATAGTGAACATCATCTCACTCAGAGACTGTATTATAAGGCAGGATTATGTGCATTTCTACAAAGGTCTAATAGTTATTTAGGGGTGGTTAGTGATTGGGAACCCTCATATGTCTCAGCTTGTTGTGCTGAGGGGGCTTGCATGTTGCTGTGATGCTGAAATCTATGCCTCTGGAATTTCTGAAATTCCAGCAGGGCCACCCGTGGTGGACAGGTTTCAGCTGATCTTCCAGATTAAGAAAAACTAGGGAGAAGGATGAAGCAGCCCACTCCCAAAACAATTAGCCATTGAAAAACCTGTGAATAGTAGAGAAGCACTGTTAAATATAGTGCTGGAAAATGAGCCCACTAGGCTGGAAGGCATTTAAGAAAGGACTAGAGAAGAGTTGCCTCCTCAAAGCAGGGTCAGACTTAATGATGGGAGTGAAGCCCCTGGGACCTCCATTTGCTGATGTGGAACAACTTAAAATGAGAAAAACCACAATGGCTGCAACACTGGGATCAACATAAAAAGCTCGTATGCACTACACAGTGTTGGGCAGTGTTTTTTTTTTTTTTTTTCTTTTGTACATAGAGTCACTCTGAGTTGGATCCCACTCGACAGCACCTAACAAGTAATTAGCAAAGAACACTAGCACTTGAGGGAGATTTTAGGAATGAATGTTGTCCCACTCTCCCTGGTGGGAACATTTTAGATGAAGCAGATTAAGTTGGATAGATTATTGTTCCTTCCCATTATGGTATTTCTTAGATTCTTATATGCTTTTTTTAAAAAATTTTTATTTTTTACAGTACCAGGGGAGAAGTTGAACCCAGGGCCTTGCACATGCTAAGCAAATGTTCTACCACTGAGCTGACTGCAGCACCTCCTTTTTTTTTTTTTTCTTTGAGGCTGCCTCTGCCTCAAACCTGTGATCCTCCTGCCTCAGTCTCCTGAGTCACTGGGATTACAGGCCTGCCTCACTCTTCCTTGTCCTGCCCCCAGTCTGTTGGCTTTTGATCCTTCTTCCTTGCCTGATTTTCCTCTGCCTTTTTACAAAGTATTAATGATCTTCCAAAAAACTAAATAGTTTATTCGTGTATAATGCTTATTTTCTGCTGGAATATAAACTTCTCAAGGGCAAGGATTTGCATCTGTTTGTTTATTAATGTATCTGAAGAACCTAAAAAAATAATGCTTGGCTTATCATAACCATTCCACACATAGATGTTAAATGGACAACTGGGCTGCTAAGCAATAAGCAGGAGCAGGGGAGTTTTTGAGGAATCTATTCTGTGAAGAGGAGGGCTTGCAGATACCATAAAACTAGGAAAGGATGAAAACATAGTGGAGCTGGGGCAACTTACGTTGCGCTTACCCATTTTTTTTTCCTAGGATTTACCTTGTTGACAGGTATCCAGGGTACGGGAAAATGCCTGGATGAAAGTGCTCAGATGCAGTTATTTCCAATGCGTTCTCAGGGCTGTGTGTCTGACAGACAAAGAAGGAGGAAGGGCAGGCATTGCAACAGTATGGCTAAGGAACTTCCTGTCACTCCTTTGACTTATATCTTAGACTCACCCTTTGGGCTTGTACCTGCAGCATGCCATTTGGTTTTATTTTTAAAGTCAGACAAAGATGACAAACTCAAGATATCTCTGGATATAACCTTAAATACCTCTCAGGGCTGCAGTGAGACAAAACAACTTCATTTTTACCAGACACAAAACAAAGATGACTCATCAGACAAAACAAATCTAGTTTTACAAACCCACCTGTCCACCTCGTGGAGTTGTTTTAACTTGATACTCCAGGGTGCTCCTGCTGAATAAGCAGGCAGAATGGAAAGGATATGAGAAGATGAAAGAAGGCCATGTTGGTGTCTGCTTTCTCCCCCAGCCTGCAGATGCTGCTAGGAAGTCATTTTTTGTGCGTATCGCCCTGAGCCTCAGCTCTGTATTAGTGTAGGAGAGAGGAAGCAGGTGGCCTGAGTTGAAATCTTGTTTCCATCACTCACTGGCTGTGTGACTTAAGGAAGGTTATCTAATTTTTAAAATCCCATTTCCCACCTGTGAATGTATCATGATCTTATGTTGTTGTTGTTGTTGTTGTTAGGTGCCATGGAGTCATATCCGACTCATAGCATCCCTACATACAACAGGTGAAACACTGTTTTTACTGCTCCTCTGCTATCCATAGGGTTTTCAATGGCAGATTGGTTTTGGGAGTGGGTTACCGGGTTCTTCTCCCAGGCCCACAGCACCTGGTGTTCCCAGGTGGTCTTCTATCCAAGTATTAACCAGGCCCAACCCTGCTTAGCTTCCGAGATCTGACGGGATCAGAAGCCACAGTGATATGACTGCAGGCTATGATATTATAGTGAGGATAAACTGAACTAACACATGTGTAGTGTGTTCAGGACAGTGCCTTCATAAAAGGTTACCTATTGAGCATGCTGGGCTGGGATTTAGCTCAGTTGGTAGAGCGCTGCGCTGCAGTCTCTGAGGTCCTGAGTTCAATTCCCAGCACCACAAAAATGGGAGAAGGGCCTGGCAATCCACTCCCAAGGCAATCCTGAAAACGGTCTGCCATTGAAAACCCTATGAGGGTCGCTATGAGTCGGATACCGACTCGACGGCACCTAACAACAACAACAACAATTGAGCATGCTCTTTAATATGGGCAGTCAGATTGTCTGTATTAAAATTTGCCTTTATTACTTACCAGCTGGGAAACTTGGGGCAAGATACTTCATTTTACTTCAGTTTCCTCATTTTGAAAAGTGGCAAACTACTTACTACACAGTTTATGGTTTTAAGAAACAATTTCACTAAGCCAGGCGTGGTGGCGCACGCCTGTAATCCCAGCGGCTTGGGAGGCAGAGGCAGGAGGATCGCAAGTTCTAGACCAGAGGCAGTCTGCATAATTTAGTGAAACCCTGTCTCAAAAAGTAAAACAATGGGCTGGGGGTGCAGCTCAGTGGTCCAGCACTTGCAAAGCAAGCAAGCGTGAGGCCCTGGGTTCAACCCCTAGTACCGCAACAACAAACAAAACAAAACAAACAAACAAACAAAAAACAAACAAACAAAAAACAATTTCACTCGGCTTCCTATCCACATTCCTTGTTTATCCCTCAATTGCAGTCTCTACCAACAGAAACTGGTGAGTGCTATCAAGGGATTGGAGAAAGGAGAGGGAAGTTAGTTCAGGCTCTTGTCTTAGTAGCAGTAATGGAGCTCCTTGTATTGCAATTTAGACAACTTTCCTAGGTGCAAAAGTCCTTGTTTTTTCCCCAGTTTATTTCAATTGTACTTGGAATTGGTGATAATAGAAATTAATGGATGAGGAGCTGGCTATAAATGAAGACTAATTGGCCACTATGGGAAAGAATCAAGAGTTGTCTACCAATATCTGTTTTTTCCTTCCTTCTTCAATATTCAAACTGCAAGGATGTAGCTGGGTGCTCTGCTTTCCAGCTGGAGGCTATTTCCAGATTCACCTGCAGTGAGCTGTGCCTTCATGGCCAAGCCATTGACAGTAGAATACCAGCAGAAGTCTTGTGTGCCACTTCTACATCAAAGGAAATGGATAATACACATGTCTTTTCCTTTATTTCTTCTTACTGCCTGATACGTAGATGTAATGGAGGGTGCTGGAGCAGCTATTTTAGACCTAGAGACGAAAGGTCCATATTGTGGATAGCAGAGATGCCCTACCAAACTTGGATGGTATTTCTAGGGACTTTTACACATGGGAGAAAAGTAAAATTTCTATTTCATATTAGCCACTGAATTTTGAGATCAGTTAGCCTAACCTATAACAAATGTAATCAAATTAATTCAGTAAAAATGGCAATTTACTCAACTACAATAATAAAGGAAGACAATTTCAAATAATTTGAATGTAGTTTAATATGTTTTAAGAAAAGAACTTGCATACAGGAGAACACATGAAGCTTTGAACTTGAAAATATTTTCCAAGCTTTTTCCTCATACATCTTTATGCCACAATGAAGACTCAGCTCTAGTGATCAAATGTAACTCAACAGTTATATTTGCAATGTTATCTGTTACCTGAGCCTCTTTGGGGTTTGCAATGTTATTTGGAATGATTAGAACTCTAACATGTACCAATGTGATTATACATAGCCTATACTTAGAATTTTAACAAATTCAGTCCATGGATAGAGAGATATAGACATCAAAGCATTATAGACTTTAAAATTTGGAATAAGATAGTTGTGTTAAAAGACCAGAGGTCATTACAATCAAATTAGCAAATGACATGCTCAAGACTCCTAAGTGTAATTTACTTATTGTGAGCATATATTGCTTTTGTATTTAAAGTAATCATTTTTCAATTACAAGCTAAGGTTGTGGCTAGTGATTTGTATGCTGAGAACTATCCTATAACTTAGAAGTGGTATTTTGCCCCATCAAAGTAGGTTGAAAGCATCCTTTGGAAGTTGGTATTTTAGATACAATCAATGGAAATGAATACATTTGAGTGTTGGCATGCCAATGGAAATTGAAAGAAAAAGGTTCATATTGTAATACTAAGTCCAAAATAAAGGAAGTAACTCTTTTGTAGAAAGGAGAGAAAACGGAGCCTTTTTCTGTAGCACTGTCTGGACCCAAGGATGGATTCATCTCCAAGACTGTGATTGGAATTTATTAAGGAATATCTGAAATGAAGGGAACCTATCAGCAGGCCAGCACAGCTTCATAAATATTCCAGTAAGAACACTCCATGTCCTGTACTTTCCTTCCGTAAACATTCACTCTGAGGTTTGAGCTGTTGGGTGGACCTACCCAGTCAGAGGCAATGGATACTGTTTCTGTGGGCAGCTTTGTCCCATACCTGTTGTGCCAGCTTGAAGATAAGTCTCTTGGAAGTTTGTTTGGCATGGCTCAATGTCTGTGTATCCTTTTATCTGTAGGTCAACACATGAAATAAAGTCTCTGTATCTCTAAAGTTGTGATCAGATCATCAACATGGCATAAACCATCTGTGGAGATACTGTCTGAAATATGACCCATGGTTCATATTATTATATGTAATCTATGCTAATCTATTATACATTATTTAAATTGCTCTCAATCTTAAATTGGACATACAAACAAATAAAAGATAGTGATCTTTAAACTATTACCCTTCTACATGCATATTAGCATGGGAAAAATACTGGTAAAACTAAATGCTTACAAGATTGCTGAGAGGCTTAGGTCACTTCCATATTGCTGGAAGGAATATAAAAATGGAGAATTTACTTTGGAAAATGATTTGGCAGTGTCTTATAAGAAAATTAAACATATACTTACTGTGTAGTGTAGTAATTGCGCTCTTGGGCATCTATCCTAGAGAAATGAAAACTTATATTCACAAATAAATCTTTACATAAATGGTCTTGGCAGCATGATTTGTAATAACCCTCGTTGGAAACCACTCAACTCTTTTCAAAGGTGAATGGATGAAGAAACAATGGTAAGTCTATACAATATAAAATTATTCCAAAATACAAAGAAGTGAATTGTGGATACACATACCTGCTTGAATGGATCTTAAAATCATTATGTTAAATGAAATATGCCATTCTCAGTGGGTCACATACTGTATGGTTCTACATGTATTGCATCCTTGGAATGGCAAAATTGTAGAGATCAGGTCAGTGGAGACAGACCAGTGGTTGCCGGTGTGAGGGATGGGGCTGGAGGAGTGGAGTAGGACTATAACGGAGTATAACAATGGAGTTGCCTTTGTGGTGGTGGAATCTGTACACATGATAAAATTTCATAGAGCTGTATGGAGCATGAGTGCACATAAAAACTAGACAAATTTGAGTAAAGTCTGTATAACAATGGAGTTGCCTTTGTGGTGGTGGAATCTGTACACATGACAAAATTTCATAGAGCTGTATGGAGCATGAGTGCACATAAAAACTAGACAAATTTGAGTAAAGTCTGTAATCTAGTTAATAGTCTTCCTGTTTTTGATGGTGCTGTCCATGGGACCTAGAGCCTTGTGCAATTCTGAGCACATATTCTACCACTAAGCCAACCCCCCAACCTCATCTTCCGAGTTTTGATAATACACTATAGTTATATAAGATATTACTCTGGAGGAAACTAGGGGAAGGGTCACAGAACCTTTGTGTACTATTTTTGGAACTTCTAGTGAGTCTATGGGGCTGGGATTTAGCTCAGTTGGCAGAGCACCGCTCTGTAGTCTTTGAGGTCCTCAGTTTGATTCCCAGTACCACAAAAAACAGGAGAAGGATATGGCAATCCACTCCCAAGGCAATCCAAAACAATCAGCCATTGAAAACCCTATGAGGGTTGCTGTGAGTCAGACATGACTCAACAGGACCTAACAACAACAACCAAGTGAGTCTATGGGGCTGGAGTTTAGCTCAGTTGGTAGAGTGCTGCTCTACACATTCTGAGGCCCTGGGTTTGATCCCCAGCACTGCAAAAATGGGAGAAGGACTTGGCAGCCCACTTCTGAAACAATCCCAGATTAGCCATGTAAACCCTATGAATAGCAGAGAAGCAGTGACATAGTGCTGGCATGGCACAGTGTTGGGGAGTGCTTCATTCTATTGTACATAGGGTTGCTATGAGTTGCACTGGACTCCATGGCACCTAACAACAACAATAGATGAGTCTATAGTTATTTCCAAATAAGTTAATTATTACATGAAATCATCAGCTATGGCAGATGCACTCATTTATTTGTTTCTTTGTTTAATGGAGAACAATGCAGGGAGAGGGAGAATACTAAATTGTTAATCATATTAGGGCTTGCAGCCATAGGCCCTTGGCATCTGATCGTGTCATATCTCAGAAGCTAAACAGGGTTGAGCCTGGTTAGTACTTGGATGAGAGACCACCTGGGAATACCAGGTGCTGTAGGCTTGGGAGAAGGATCTGGCAGCCAACTCCCAAAACACATCAGCCATTGAAAATCCTGTGAAATGGCAGAGAAGCATGAACAATAGTTCTGGGCATGCCACAGTGTTGGGTAGTGTTTCATCTGTTGTACATAGGGTCACTATGAGTTGGACCCAACTCGAGGGCACCTAACAACATTAATCATAATTGGTCTGCTTTTATCAGCTTATCCCTATGGAAATATTTCTTAGAGAAAAAATTCCTGGGATAAAGTTTAAAACTACTTCTTAAAATGTTGTTGAAATTTCTTGAGATAATAAAACTAAATAGTTTTTAATCAAGAAAAGTAGCTGGGCTTTATAAGGTGATTTGATATATTACATATTTTGACAAAGGAGAATAGCTTTCAATGAAAGTGAGTACAAGTAGCCACATATTTTAGACATGGTATCAGAATTGGTTTCTTTGTTATGAAATTACAGGTGCTGACCTAACCACAGCTAATATATAGTTTATTTTCATTGTAGGGAATTGAAATTGTTGGTGGGCTTTATCTAGAAATCATTTAAAAGCAGAGGTTAGCTGGAAGAGCAGTGATTATTTATAATTTATTTATTTATTTTTGTGGTGCTAGGGATCAAACCCAGGGCCTTGCACTTGCCAGGCAAGTGCTTTACCACTGGGCTACACTCCCAGCCCAAGCAGTGATTGTTTTGATAGGCAAGATCTTGATAGGCAATGCAAAACAGGTACACATCTATTTAGCTTAGCCTAACACAGAATGGGTTGCCAATATCAACTGCATCTCTAAATATTCAAGAAATCCTAACTCACTTCCATGACATTTTACCACCCATTCTAGTATTTTGAACTACAGAGTAGATTGAGGTGGTTGTCAATTGCCTCGTGTGGAAATGTTTTCTGTTGCATCTGTACAAATGCTTTCCGGACAGGATCTGTGTACATACACAAATGCAGTGTAGACCCCTCATCTCCACGTCTAGTCTATCTACCCAAGCTCCAATACGTCTCTTCTTCCGGAAACTGAGGTCTGATTAATGCTGTGGTACCTAGGCAGGGCCTCTGAGTAATTACAGAGCCAGCCCTGTGGTCATCTTCCAGGAAATGACAAGTACCACTTGCCCTAGTGTGTCCCGGCAGCTTCACCCAAGGGACAACAGGAAACAATTGCCTTGTAAGGACATCCTGAAGCAGCTGCTGCTATTCTGTGCGCAACTGGAAAGTAGACATGTTTTCTTTTACCATTTCCACTACCCTTTCCTAAATCTATTGGAAGCTTATCATTAAGACAGATTTTTGCATATAAGCAGATCCCCAAAAGGACCTAAATGAACTTTCTCTAGAGAATTCTGTGTAATTACTTCTGAACTTCCTTTGACTTACAGTGACTCTGAGAATGTTTTTGTAGCTGTTTCAACACTATTACTGCCAAGTGTCCTGGAAAGTTCTTCAAAAGCCTTCTCTGCTTTTATCATTTATTTGAAAGAACACTAGCTTCATTAGCTCGTAGCCAGAAATGGATTCTAAAAATATAACTGCATTTCCAGAATTAAACTTATTGGTTGTAGTAATTCAACTCTTTTCTGAAGAGTTAAATTTTGATGTGTGATGTGAAATTAGAGCAGGAGGAGAGGAAGTAGGTTGTTTGTGAGGAGACCAGTCAGACAGGATCTTTTCAGGTGTCTTCATGGTCTATTGCTCTTGACAACTTTTTCCATTTTCCTAACACAAGAAAACTTTTATAGGATGTTGTAATGTGAGAGGAAGCCATAGCATGAAAAGCCTTGGAAATATGGAGTGAAATATTACATGGTCAGTAAAAATAGTGAATTAGAGCTCATTCCAATGATTTGAAGGAATTTCTACAAATTAATGTTGAGTGAGGGAAATGAGGCAGAAGGATGCGATGCCATATGGAGCATTCAGCATTGATCTCTTTCAGTTGCAGGTGGTGGTTTTGGCAGGCACAGCAGCCAAATCAGCCTTAGAAAATGGGACACATACATTTCTTTCCCTGCTGCAGTGGCTACTTCTTCCCCTTGACCATGTGCTAGCAGTGGGTTGCTAATGGCAGAAGCTGATGAATGTCAAATGGCCAAGTTATTTCTCTTTACCTGGTTGTTTGGTGTCATGTTAGTGCATTGTGGTAGGTGTTAATCTGCGTTAGGCAATACTTTATACTTCATGGTTGTCGTCTAATGTTCATCTAAATGCCTATTTTAAAGATATCTTTTCTTCTCTGATGTTCCAGTCTTTTTCCTCTTAGACCCTTGCAGTGGCTTGACCAATACTCCCCCAAAATTCATGTCAGTCTGGAACCTGAGACTATGACCTTAATTGGAAATACCATCTTTGCAGATGTAATTAAACATCTTGAGATGAAATCATACTGGATTTAGGATGGGCCTGAAAATCAGGGTCTCTTATAGGGAGAGGTGAGGGCAGGACAGCTACATAGAGAAGATGATGATGTAATGGTAGAGAAAGAGTTTGGATGAGAAGCCTACAAGTCAAGAAGGCCAAGGATTTCTGGCAACCACTAGAAGTGAGAAGAGAGGCATGGGGTGCTTTCTTCCTCAGAGATCCAGAATGACCAAACCTACTGCACCTTTGCTTCAGACTTCCAGCCTCCTGAGCTGAGAGGGAGTAACTTGAGGCCACCCAATTTGTGGCCATGTATATGGCAGATCTAGGAAATTAGTTCAGTCCCTTCTCAGTGGGTCAAACATTTGTCACTGTTCATGAGTCTGTGCATATTGTAACCGTGGTTCATCTCGCTCTTCACACAAAGTAGATGATGGGGCATAGAACCTGACTCTACCTGTGGGAAGGATTTCCCTTCTCATCATCTTTCAAGGCCACCCCTGAATTTCTATGATAGTAGGTGACTTTCATACAGTAAGTTTGATATACCAAAACTAAAAACTTCTGCATACTGAAAAATATCCTCAATAAAGTGAAAAAAATAAATCCAGGAGAATATTCTAACACCTTATTAAAGAATTGATAGCAAGTCTATATAAATGATGTCTGTAAACTAATAAGAAATAGTCATACAGGTACATTAAGAAATAGACTAAAGCCATGAGTAGGTAATTCACAGAAGATTTGAAACATATGGCCAATAAACATGGAGAGATACTCAATTTCATTAGTGACATGTGAAATGAATACACAATAATCAAGACCGCAATGAGATAGTATTTAAAACCCAAACAACTTGCAAATTGTAAAAATTTAATTCTACCAAATAATGAAGGGGATATAGACCTATAGGTTAGATTGTACATGGCTGGTGTAAGTATGAATTGGCTCAACAATTTGGCTTTATCTCGTAAAGTGGGTGATTGGTTTATGCTGTGATGAGTAATTCTGTTCTTAGAAAATATTGTTGTTGCTAGGTGCTGTTGAGTCAGGTGCAACTCATAGTGACCCTATGTACAGCAGAATGAAATAATCCCTGATTCTGTGCCAGGCACACGATCTTTTTTATGTTTAAGCCCATTGTTGCAGACACTGTATTAATCCATTTAGTTAAGGGTCTTCCTTTTTTTTTCATTGACCCTCCACTCTCCCAAACATGGTGTCCTTCTCCAGGGATTGGTCCTCCCTGACTACATCTAAAATATATCAGACACAGTCTAACCATCCTTGCTTCCAAGGAGCATTCTGGTTGCGCTTCTTCTAGGACAGATCTGTTGGTTCTTTTTACAGTCCCTGATATATTCAATTTATCTCTAGCAGCATAATTCAAAACCAACAATTCTTCTCCTGTCTCCCTTAAAGTATATATATATATGTACATATATATGTACATATATATATATATAATATGTATATATATGTATGTACATACACACACACACACACACACACACACAATACATACAGAAACAAAACAAAAACCCTATAGGTACATGTACATTTGGAGACATACACAATGATTTCCATAGACACATTCCCATTTTAAATCACAACAATTTAGGAAAAAATACAAATGCCCAGTAGCAGGAGAATAGATGAATTATGGTGCATTCATAAAATTAAACATTTTATTGCAGCTGAGCACAGTGGCTCACACCTATAATTCCAGCGACTATGGAGGCAGAGGCAGGAGGATCATAGGTTCCAGGCTAGAGTCAGCTTGAGTAACTTAGCAAGACCCTGGTTCAAGATAAAAAATAAAATAAAAAATGGGATGGGGGATGCAGCCCAGTGGTAGAGCACTTGCAAAGTATGTGTGAAGCCCTGGGTTCAACCTGCAAGTACTGTAAAAAACAAAAACAAACAAACAGGCAAAAACAGTCATCTTATTGCAAAGAAAATAAATAAATATAAATAAATGCTATAACTATAATTTGGTTAAAAAGTAAGCCTTCAAAGATTACATATATACCACAATTCCTCTTTAAAAAAGGTACAAGCAATTAAAACTACTGAATATACTTTTATGAAATATTTATATTGTGGTAAAACTGTAGTTTTGGAAAGCAAATGGGAGAATATTACAAATTGTAAGGTAGTGGTTATTTCCAGTGGAGAGAGGCTGGGCACAAAACAAGATAAGGTAGTAGATGTTAGAAATTATGAACATTCTCATTTTCAAGCTGGTTGGTGTGTTCATAGGCTTTATTATTTAAAGCATAAATGAATGTTAATAAATAAAAAAATAAAAGAAGGCCAATGGCTGAACCAAAAATGGGACTGTGTCGTGGACCAGAATTATGATTAATCAAGTTTTAGGCAGCTGGCAGGAGAAACACAACCACTGGATTTTTGACTGTGCAGAAAAGTTTCTAGTTGAATCATTGTTGAGAACAAGGAGAGGCCTAGACCAGACAGAAGAGAGACAGGATGGGGTCTGAAAGAGAGAAGGAAAGAAACCCCAAGAAAATCACAACAGTGACCTAAAAAAAGAAAGGCTTGTGAGCCAGTCCCTGTGCAAATGTCCCAAGAGCTTAGAAAGCAGAGATGCCAAGGATGCCCCTGGATAGCCATCATTTTAACTCATTTCCTGTCTCGAGCTCTGGAGTGAGTAACCTCCATTATCTAAATCCCACAGGAAAACTCTGCTACAGACATGAAATAAATAATATCTGATAGAAGTGTTTTCAATCAATCACTCAGCCATTCCACACTTAATTATTGAGTTCTTATGGGAGTTGGGGGATAGAGCAGAAAACAAACTACACCTCGGTCCTCATGGATCTAACATATTTTTAGATGATGCTAAGTGCTGCAGCATAAAATTAGGCAAAGACAAGATGATAGGGAGAGCCAAAGTGGCAGTGATTTGCATTAGTTGTACAGATGGTCCTAAACTTTCCATTTTTTGACTTCACAATGGTGAGAATGTGTTTTCAGTTTTGATTCTCTTCTAGGATAGCAATATATGGTACAATGCTTTTTAGTGATTGGGGCAGTAGCAGTGGGCATAGCTCCCACTGAGCCATGAGATGACAGGGGTAAACACAGATACTCTGCGCTTAGTTTTTTTTTAATTTTTTATCTAAGTATTCAATTAATTACATGGGACAGTCAACACTTTATTATAAAATAGGCTTTGTGTTAGATGATTTTGTTTAACTACAGGCTAGTGGGTTTAAACATGAATAAGATCCTGTGCCTAGCACAGAGTCAGGGAGTGTTTCGTTCTGCTGTACATAGGGTTTCTATGAGTTAGACCTGACTCGATGGCACTGAACAACAACAATGTGTTTTGAGTATACTTAAGGCATCAGGCTAGCTAAGCTATTATGTTCAGTAGTTTAGGTACATTAAATGCATTTTGATTTATAATTTTTCAGTTATGATGGATTTATTCATTAGTATTTTCACACACAAATGGGGAAACTAAGGTACAAGTTCACACAGCTTATAAGTCCTTTATTGGATTGTCATCCAGGCCGCCTGACTCCAGAGCCTGTACCTCTAATTCATTTACAATTGTCTTCATTAAATACAAGAGCAGTGAATAGAATATTGTCCGAAGCTTACTTAACCCTACTGAAACTAGAATTCTCTCACAGAAAGGTATAGAAATTCTTATTGTCCCATCATTTTAATGCTTCTTGTTAAGATGTTTTGGAAAACTGCTATCCTGAAATTTCAAGGTCTTCCAAGTTCATGATTATCAGCTCCTGAGAGCTAGAAGAAATGATGATTCATTCCTGCCCAAATTAAGGTACAGTAGGTTTTAAGTGAAAACAGTCTGGGGTTAGTTGATGACTAAATCTAAATGTCACATATAATATGTCCTATTTTTAGGCACACTCCAGGAAAGAAAGATATTCATGTAGAAGCACATGCACACAGTGGACTTACCAGAGAGCATAACTTATGCACTTGTTTTGAGTAGAAAGAACTTGGTCTTTTTTTCTCCTAGAATGGTCACACAGTTTGTTTTTGTTCCATATTCTTTTCTCTTCTGTTATTACTTCCTTCTCAAATACACAGATAGAAGTCTTTGCTTGCATGAAGGAAAACTTTTCCAAACTTCTTTCTCCATTACATTTCATAGTGAAACTATATGTATATGTATTTGTGTGTGTGTGTATGTGTGTGTATATATATGTGTGTGTATGTATATATACACATATACATATACATACACACATATATGTATATGTCTCTTAAGTTTCCCAGGATTGGAAATACACACACACACACACACACACACACACACACACTCCACAAACACCATCACTTTCAAGAAAAAAATTTGTAAATTCACAATTTTTATATCAGAAGTTTTCTCTTCAGGTCTCATAAAAAACTTATATTTAAGGGCATAAGCAAGATAAGTTGTTTACAATGAAATACCAGATCATTTTTTTTTCAACTTAAAACAGTTTCAGGGAATCTGGTATCCTTGACATTGATATCTGGAAATGACTTATCATAGGCTTAACCTTATGATGCATGCTAATCTAAACTCTTCCATTCTGTTAAGATAAAGCTCACCAAGGTCCGCTGAATCAACTTCACAACTCATTGTGAATGATGGCCCATCCTTTGGGAAGCATGTGACCCTGAGAGTGGCATCTGTGGCACCACAGGGTGGTGGCTTTCAACCTGGACTGAATGTCAGGATTACTTGTAGAACGTTTCAATAGCACAAATATCCAGGTCTCACATGGGATCAATTAAATCAGAATATCCAGGGAGTTGCAGGAAAGTTTATGAAACTTTTCACTTGACAAATTTGGGATGACAGTTGGATTGGGGGAGTGACAAGAACAGCAGGTTCATTTCTCACTGAGAAGTGAGATAAAGAAAGTGCAGGGGTGGATTTAGGTTTTGTGAGGGCTGAAGCATTTACAATTTTGTCCCTTTAAAGAAGAGTAATACATAATTAGGTGGAACGAGGAAATCAACCACATTATATCACTAGTCAAAAAACTGACAAATCTCACCAATATAAAAAACAAAATAATGCTGATTAACTTTTTTTACACAGCTCTTTAACACTTCCTATTTAGTATTTATTAGATTGATACTCTGATTTATATTTAGAGAGAATAGTACAATGATTTGGTCTTTGGTTTTGCAAAGTTGATTGAAGTTCACTCTTTCTGATGATAGCTGAGACATTTCTTTTAGTCTCATGGTTTGTTGCTCACAATGCCATGTAAATTTTTTGAATTGTTGTGGAATTTATTTGCTGGGGCTGCCATAGCAAAATACCACAGACTGGATGGATGAGTTAAAAAATAATTTATTTCTTCACAATTCTGGAGTCTAGAAATCCAAGATCAGGGTGTCGGCAGGTTTGGTTTCATCTGAGGCCTCTCGTTGAATCAGAGATGGCCCCTCTAAGAGTCCTTGCATAGCTGTCTTTCTGTCCCTATTGCTCATCTTTGAATCTGCTTTTCTTATAGGGACACTAGAAACATGGGACCAGGGCCCACTTTAATTACCTCATTTTATCTTCTTGTTGTTGTTGGTAAGTGCAGTCGAGTCGGTATCTGACTCATTGCAACCCTCATAGGGTTTTCAATGGCTGACTGTTTAGGGATTGCCTTGGGAGTGGATTGCCAGGTCCTTCTCCCATTTCTGCAGTGCTGGGAATTGAACTCGGAACCTCAGAGACTGCAGCGCAGCGCTCTACCAAGTGAGCAAAATCCCAGTCCTTGTTTTATCTTAATTACCACTTTAAAGGTCTTATCTCCAAATTTAGTTTTTGTGGGCTTGGTAGGGGTGTTAGGACTTCAAAAAATATGAATTTTGGAGGGATATAGTTCATCCCATTACATTGTCAGATATGGAAAAACATTTCCCAAATATCTTTCATCTATGAGGTGAAAGATTTTAGTCCATTAAAAATTTTCTTGGGCAGGGGTTGATCTTAAATATACTGAGCCATTTACATTTTAACTAGTCTAGTGACTTTGCCTTATCATTTTATTGCTATCTCATTGTAGATGCCAAATTAGAAAAGAAAAAAGGAAAATTGGAAACATTTTCCAATGTTTCATTTGTCTTCATCATTTAGATTTTAAAATGATCCACATGTATACTAGTTGCTTTCCTTTAAAATTTGTCACTTTCTCTTAACAAATTATGCTTTTAGTATGATCTGGATAAGACTTTACAGTTCCCTTCTCAACATTAGATTAATCTTAATTCATTTCATTCTCATATTTATTGTTTTGTTTTTGTTGTTGTTGTTAGGTGCTGTGGAGTTAGTGTCCTATTCATAGTGACCCTATGTACAACGGGTGAAACAGTATTGTTAGTGTTCCTTTGCTATTCATAGGGTTTTCAATGGCTAATTGTTCTGGTTTTTTTTTGGGGGGGGGGCAATGGGTTGTCAGGTCCATCTCCCAAGCCTACAACACCTGGTGTTCCCAAGCAGTCTCCCATCCAAGTAGTAACTGGGCCCGACTCTCCTTAGCTTCTGAGATCTGACAAGATAAACATCACAGTGATACGGCTGCAGGCACTTTTGTTTTATATCCAAGTAATTTTTATTTTAACTTGTTATTACATATCAAAGAAGTTTACTTGACAAATTTATGTTTTATGTGAGACTTAATCAGACATTTGTAATTTTTTGCTGTTTAAAAAAATCTTAGACTTCTTCTCAAAATTGCAGTTGAGTTTTAAGTATGACATTTTCATAAAGAAAAGTAATGTCTAGTGTTTTTATAATTGTTATGCTGCATCACCAAATATATAACTGAGAGGAGAGAACTTCAGTTTCAACTAGGCATTGGTGAGAACTGAATCCTCCGTGACCATTTTGCATGTCTGATGTTGGGCACATTCTTACAAACTAACTTCTGTCTTCATACATTTCATATCTTTTTTAATTTTTTGAGACAAGCTCTCATTATGTAGCCAGGCTGGCCTTGAATTCACTGTGGATCCCAGACTAACCAGAACTCATGATCTGCCTCAGACTGTTGAATGCGTGTTTGACATCCATATCTGGGAGCTGATTGCCTTATGAAGGGTTCATTTCATGAGCTTCTCTGTCCCTGCAAGTTTATGATGCCAGGTGAGTTGGTGCAGGTGATAAGGATATTCCTGGAAGCTATTTCTACACTGGGACAGCTACATGGAAATGAGTGGGAACTACATAAGTATATTCTATCCAACTCAAACTGAATATGCCCCTAATTTCATCTTTCACATGTACCAAATTCCAAAAAGTGCTTGTGGTCACTCTAACACTGAACCATTTACATTTTAACTAGTTTGGATGTAAGATTTGGATATAACAAGAGGATATAAGATGAAGTCAGAGTGGAAAAGGATAGCCATCTTAAGTGATTGTGGTTAAAATATTTTATTTTTGCAGATTTTGTAAAAAATATTTGACTATCTGAATATTTTGCTAGGGTCCCTCCTCAAGTTTTAGAAGGGGCCATACAAATGAGGGGCTCTGCAGTTTAAGCTTCATCATCTTTATGGAAATCTAGCTCTGACGAAAAGTCCAGGAACCTTGTCCCTATACTATAAGTGGTAACTTGCAATGTCTACCTAGTATAGTGGCATAGCATGTCTCCAAATTAGTGCCAGTCCATGATAAGGTGTCAATAATGTAATATGAAATGAAGTGGAAAAAATAAGGAGAATGAAATATACATATCACACAGGGTTGCCAACTGTTCTTTCCTGAGAGAGACTGTCATTTTTTAATGAGTGACTTACCTTCTCATAAATTTGATGTTAATGTACTCTTACTTATATGAAATATTGGTAACAATGGTGAGTAAAATATGAGGGTTGCAAATTTATGTGGGTCCTACTACAATCTATAGAATGTGTAGGCCACCTTCTGGTTCTGCTCTCATAGATTCCTTTCAGCATGTTGGTCTGTTTGGGGTGCTATAACAAAGTACCATAGATTAGGCAGCTTAAAAACAGCAGAAGTTTATTTCCCACCGTTCTGGAGGCTGGGAGACTGAAATCAGGGTCTTTGTTTGGTTGGGTTCTGGGGAAAATTCTTCTCAATTGCAGACTGCAACCTTTATTCAGTATACTTGAAGAGGATGAGAGAACTCTCTGGGGTCCTCATTACAAAGGCACTAATGTGGACCATGCCTGT
>VMDO01002012.1:138467-160455 GCA_007922755.1 Pedetes capensis
TAAGCAGGGTCAGGCCTGGTTAGTACCTGGATGGGAGACCACCTGGGAACACCAGAAGCTGTAGGCTTGGGAGAAGGACCTGGCAACCCCCTCCCAAAAATCAATCTGCCATTGAAAACCCTATGAACAGCAGAGAAGCACTGACAATAGTGTTTCCCCTGTTGTACAGAGGGTCGCTATGAGTCGGATACTGACTCGAGGGCACCTAACAACAACAATGTGGACCATGGTTCACCCTCATGACTCTCATGACTTTATCATCCAAGTATTCTGGGATAATCTCCTTATTTTAAGACCAACTGATTCATAATCTTAATTACATCTGAAAAGTTATTTTTACCATGTCAGATAGCATATTCATGGGTATAACACCAGAGAATGAATGTCTTCGGGGCCAAAATTGTATCTACTATACTAAAAGTCCCCCACAGGCATTTCCTTTTGCTGGTCTGTTTTCTGTTGCTATACCGGAATACCTGAGGCTGAGAAATTTTAAAGGAGAAGTGGTTTATTTTAGCCTATGGTTCTGGAGTCTGGGAAGTCCAGGATCAGGAGGCCACATGTGATGAGTCTCATGCTAGTTTAACACATGAGAGAAAGCAGAAGCAAGTGGGCATAGGACCTACTCTCACAATAACTAATTTAGTTTTGTGAGAGTGAGAACTCACTCTCATGGAAAAAGGCACTGATCCATTCATGAGGGCACTACTACCAAGTCCAAATGCCTCCCATAGGGCCCCACTTCCTATCACTGCCACCCGGCAATGAACTTCAACATGAGTTTCCAAAGGGATGAATCATATTCAAAGTATAACATCTTCCTTCTCTTTTTACTCATTTTCCAAATACACTCAGGTTCCAAGAGGTCTATAACACCTTGCAAATGTTATTTTGTGAGGTGGCAAGTGTCTTCAGTTTATTGCCTCTAATTATAAATGCATGGGACAAATGGGAGGGTCTGCCTTGCAGCTGGTCTAGTGGATGTAGAGGGGCCAAGAGAGGTGGGGTAGGGTCTGGCTTGGTAGGCTGTGGTGGTGGGAGATGCTGTGGTTGATCCTTGTTAAAAATAGAATACGTCATGCTGAGGAGCTGGTATGTCTTCTTTAAAGCCACTCTCACTATTATCCTTCCCATGGGCCTATGAATCTCAGCAAGAAAGAAGACATCTAAAAATAAAAGACAAAGACTATTTCTCTTTTTAATTAACTTTCCCATACATTCAGATCTAGAGCAATCAACAATGAGAGGTGGTGCTCACCTGTAATTTCAGAGACTCAGGAAACAGATGCAGGATTGCAAGTTCCAAGTTAGGGAGACCCTAACTCAAAACTAAAAGTGAAAAATGGGATAGGGGAGCAGCTCAGTGATATAGTGCTTGCAGAGTATGCATGAGCCCCTGGGTTCAGTCCCCAAGAACCATCCCTCTCCCCTCCCCCTAAAAAAGATCTGAAGAAATATCCAGTAACAGTCAGTCCAAGGTATTGATAACATTAGATTTTCTCCTCCACTTGAGTCCAAGTATTTGAGAGGGTGCATTATGTAAATAGATCTATAATATTTTGAGGTAAGCTGATTAATAAATCAGCTTGTGGGTAAGAATAAGGTGTTGTGTGCCCTTTTGTCATTCTCAGAGACCTTTCCAAGTTGCTGCAGAATACAGGGGGCTGCAAAACTCCACTTCCATTCTCTTCGGGTCCCAGCTGGACTTGAGAATTAAATTTATATAAAACCTCAGGAGAAAAGCATACAAATTTATTTTCGTATTTGTTTATTGATTGATTGATTGATTGGTTGATTGAGACAGGGTCTCACTATATGTAGAACTCACCATGGCCTAGAACTCACTATGTAGCACAGGCTGGCCTTGAACTGCAATCCTGTCTTAGCCTCCTGAGTTCTGGGATTATAGAAATATGCCACCATACCTAGCTCACAGAGTTTTAAATACAATTATGTGGCGAAGGGGTCCTCACCAGAAAATGGAGACCGAAAGACACAGTTAGACTTGGACCCTTTTATATTAAATTAGACAAAACATAGTAAATTGTGACAATGTGACAAAGCAGTGGGACTTGGGGAGGATAGTTGATTGGGTAGAGAAGTAGCTAGCAAGATAAGGGTAGGGTAACAAGATTGGTTCATACAGATTTCCTTGGTCTCAACTTTTCATTCTAGATGATAAAGTTGTCGTGTTCCTTCTGGTATGGGGAAGGTATCTTTCACATGGGAATTCATTCCTTGCTTTTTGTGTGTGTGTGTGTGTGGTCCTTGGGGTTTGAACGTGAGGCCTTACACATACTTTGCAAGTGCTCTACCGCTGGGCTGTACCTCCAGATCATGTTTTGTTTTGAGACAGGATCTTGCCAAATTATGCATGCTGCCTCTGGCCTTAAACCTATGATCCTCCTGCCTCCACTTCTCAAGTTGCTGGGATTAGAAGTGAGAACCACTGTACCTAGTCTCATTCTCTACTTTTGAAAAACAGCACAAAGTTCAGAGTGATTTTCTTGTACTTGCTGTTTTTCTAAGCGTCTTTCATTTAAAAAATCAACATGCCAGAATTTTGGGGTGGTATAGTTTTAACTCCTTCAGAACATAATACCAAGATACTAAATTCTTCTTGAATAAATGAAGAAATTAATGAAACTTGAATAAATTGTAGGTCAATCATTGTAACAATATAAGCAAAGGAAACAGAAAAAGACAGATTATGTAAAGAGGCCAGTGTGTGTACAGGAAACTGTCACTGTCAGAGAAACAGCAGGTTCACATTGTATATTTTGATAGTGGTTTCACTTGTTATGTTGAAATTCTAGACTGAATTGTCATGAAAAGGCCTTTTTTATATTCTACTCCACTGAGTTTATGTTTTAAGATGGCATCACATAAACTGCTTGCTATGAAGGTAGTGTTTTCATAGAAAAAGTGTTTTCTGAGACAGATACTTATAATTTTGCATTGCTTTTCAGAACTAGACACACCATTTGAATGAAAGTTAGAGATTTATGGCTAGAGGTAAATTCAGAAAACTAAATCTAACTTTTTGTTACTTTATGTGGCAAGATGTCTGTGTCTGAGCACTGCTGATCACTCCAGTAGCAAAGCATTTGTTAAAATAGTCTCCTGTAATTCAACATATCAAGGAACTAGCAGACAGAAATAACATGATCATTTCAATCGAGGCTGAGAAGTCCTTTGATAAAGTGCAACATCCTTTCATGACAAAAATTCTGAAGAAATTGGGCATAGTAGGAAATTAACATCATAAAGGCCATTTATGACAATTCTATAACCAACAATATACTAAACAGAGAAAAATTGAAACCATTTTCTCTAAGATCAGGAATAAGAGAAAGATGTCCACTCTTTCCTCTTTTACTGTGATTGAAGTCCTAGCCAGGGCAATAAGGCAAGAGAAAGAAATAAAAGAAATACAAACAGAGAAAGAAGAGGTTAAGCTATCCTTATTCACAGATGACATGATCCTATAATGAAAGGACCTTAAAAATTCCTCTAGAAAACTTTTAGAGCTAATTAGCTCCTTCAGCAAAGATCAGGATACAAAATTAACACTCAAAAATCAGTAGCCTTCCTTTACAGCAATAGTGAACAGGAAGAGAATGAAATCAAGACAACAATCCCTTTCACAATAGCCCACCAAAAAATTAAATATTTAGGAATCAACCTAACCAAAGTCCCTAGAGACCTCTACAAGGAAAACTTCAAAACATTAAAGAAAGAAATAGTAGAAGATACTAGAAGATGGAATGATCTCCCTTGCTCATGGATCCAGAGAATTAATATTGTGAAAATGGCTATACTACCAAAAGCAATTTACAAATTTAATGAAATCCCCAAAATTCCAGTGACAGACTTTGAAGAAATAGAAAAAACAATCTTAAAATTCATATGGAAGCACAAAGACCACATGTAGCCCAGACAGTCCTAAGCAGCAAAAATAGTGCAGGAAGTTTCACAATACCTGAATTCAAGCTGTACTACAGGGCCATAGTGGCAAAAACAGCCTGTACTGGCACAAAAAAAAGGCTTGAAGATCAATGGAATAGAATTGAAGACCTAGATATACACCCATGCAACTACAGTCACCTTTCTCAAAACAAAGGGGCTGAGGACATTTTTCAACAAATGGTACTGGGAAAATTTGATATCCATTTGCAGAAAATGGAAAATAGATCAATATCTCTCAATCTGTATGAGAGTCAACTCCAGATGGATCAGAGACCTCAACATAAAACAGGAAACCTTAAAATTACTAGAAGAAAAGATAGGGAACATACTCCAACTCACAGGCATAGGCAAGTATTTCCTTAACAAGACTCCAATTGCCCAGGAAACTGCACCAAGAATTGACAGATGGGATTATATAAAACTAAAATGTTTCTCTACAGCAAAAGAAACAATTAAGAGAGTAAAAGGAGAGCCCACAGAATGTGAGAAAATCTTTGCATCCTACACATCTGACAGAGGACTAATTTCAAGAATATATAAAGAATTTAGGAAATGAAACACCAAAATAACAAATAATCTAATAAGTAAGTGGGTAAAGGAGCTCAACAAAGAGTTCTCAAGTGAAGAAATATGAATGGCCAATAAACACAATTTTCCTAGCCATTTGTTGTTGTTGTTACATGTCATTGAGTCAGATCCAACTCACCATGACCCTACATATAACAGAATGAAACATTCCTCAACTCTGCTCCAGGCATATGCTCTTTTTATGTTTAAGCCTATGTTGCAGTTACTGTGTCTATCCTGGTAGTAGAGGGTCTCCCATTTTTTGTTGATCTGCCACTTTTCCAAACATGATGTTCTTCTCCAGAGATTGGTCCCTGCTGATAACATGTACTAAGTAGGTAAGACATAGTGTAGCCATCCTTGCTTCCAAGGAGCACTCTGATTGCACTTCTTCCAGGACAGATTTGTTGCTTCTTTTGGCAGTCCATGGGATATTCAATATTTGTCTCTAGTACCATAATGCTAAAGCATCAATTCTTCTCCTGTATTTCTCATTCAATGTCCAGCTTTCACAATCATATGATGTGACTGAAAATACCATGACATGAGTCAGGTGCACCTTCATCTTCAATGTGACATCTTTACTTTTCAATACTTTCAATAGGTCTTTTGCAACCACTTTTGCCAATGCAATATGTCTTTTGATTTCCTGACTGCTGCTTCCATGGATGTTGATTGTAGAACCAAGTAAACCAAAATCTTGGACAACCTCAATCTTTTTTCCATTTGTCATGAAGTTGCTTACTGACCTAGTTATAAGGATTTTTGTTTTGTTGATGTTGAGGGACAATTCATGCTGTTGGCTATGTTCTTTGGTCTTCATCAGTAAATATTTAAAATCCTCTTCACTTTCAGCAAGCAGAGTTGTATAATCTGAATAACACAGGTTGTTAATGAGATTTCCTCCCATCATAATGCCACATTCTTCTTCATGAAGTCCAGCTACTTGGATTATTTACTCTGAATAGAGATTGAAGAGGTTCAGTGAAAGGATATACCCTTGATACACACCTTTCTTGACTTTAAACCAGGCAGTGTTATATTGTTTTATTCAAATGACTGCCTCTTGGTCCATGTACAGATTCCTCATGAATATAATTATGTGCTCTGGTATTCCCATTCTTTGTAGTATTATCCATAATTTGTTAGGATCCACCCAGTCAAATGCCTTTGCATAATCAATAAGACACAAATAGACACCTTTCTAGTATTCTCTGCTTTCAGCTAATACTCATCTGACATCAGCAATGATGTCCTTGATTCCATGCCCTCTTCTGAATCTGGCTTGATTTTCTGGCAGTTCCCTGTCCAAATACTGCTGCAGTTGCTTTTGAATTATCTTTGGCAAAATTTTATTTGCATATGATATTAATGATATTTGATAATTTCCACATTTGGTTGTATCCTGTTTCTTGGGAATAGGCACAAATATGGAACTCTTCCAGTCAGTTGGCCAGACAGCTGTTTTCCAAATATTTTGGCATAAACAAGCTAGTGAGGTAGGATGGAAAGACTGGGAAGTGTGGAGGACATGGAAAGATAAAGAGCTTTCATCCTAGGATCTGGTTTGAATCTCACCAGCTGAGAACTGAGAACTTTGACACAGCTACCAAAAAGACTGCTGTGAGGACTGTCTGCATGGAGACATTATATTTGAGAGAAATTTTTCAGTGATGAAAATGTTAAAATAGAAATAATCCATCCTTAAAGTAAAAAGTGTATATAACATTTAAGTTTTATCTTCCCCTCTGTAATTCTATGCTTCTCTGAGACATGCTCAGGCAACTCTCTCTTAAAACAATGTTGTTGCTGCAGTTAGTCTCCTTGAGTTGGGTCCAATTCATAGCAACCCTCACAGAGTTTTCAATGGCTGATTGTTTAGGGATTACTTCCAGAGTGGATTACCACATCCTTCTCCCATTTTTGTGGTGCTGGGGATCAAACCTGGGTCCTCAATGTGGAGTAGCACTCTACCAACTGAACTAAACCCCAGCCCTGTCTTAATCTGATACAATGTATAATATCATTTTACTAAAGGGAAGTTTCTTCAATAGAAAATAGTAAACAATGGAACTTCTTTCTTTGATCTTATTGGGAATCCCCAGTCTATGACAGGCCTTTCAAGGCTCATGTCACACTAGGTGCCCTAGATTAAATAAAACAGGAAGGAAAAAGTGAGAGCTTCTCTCTTTTTGGTTTCTGGCACTTTGCTTCCTTAGTAAGTTCTCAACTGTGTCTTGGATCTCTCTCTCTCTCTCTCTCTCTCTCTCTCTCTCTCTCTGAATGCCCACATGCATTCTAAAGTGTGGACTTAACAAACTATAATTCTGTTTCACTCTTTCTGGCTTGTCCTGAAATTCTTTTCTGCAATAGAACCAAGGACTTGCCTTCACCTGAGTGGAGGTCCAAACTAGGGGAACTCTTCAGGCTAGGCAGCCACGCTGAAATGTATTTCTCTGCTGTGCTGCCAGTGACATTAGCACCTCCAGTGCTACATCTGTTTGTTGGAACATCTGTATTGGTATTCCATCAATTCCTGGAGCCTGTGTTTTACCAGTTCCTTCAAGTCAGGTTCCACTTCTTCTTTCAGTACCACTGGTTCTTGATCACATATTACTTCTTGAAAGTGTTGGTCATTCACACATTATTTTTTGTATAATGATTCTGTATTCCTTCCATCTTCTATTGATGTTTCCTGCATCACTAAACATTTTCCCTGTTGAATCTTCACTATTGCCACTTGAGGCTTGAATTTTTTTCAATTCCTTAAGTTTGAGAAAAACAGAATGTGTTCTTCTCTTTTGGTTTTCTATCCCCAGATCTTTGCACATGTCATTATAATATTGGGCTTTGTCTTCTCAAGCTACCCTTTAAAAACTATTTAGTCCCTTAATTTCCTCATGTCTTCCTTTTACTTTAACTGCTCAACATTTAAGGGCAAGTTTCAGAGTCTCTTTTGACATATACTTTGGTCTTTTCTTATTTTTCTGTCTTTTTAATAAATAACCTTTTGCTTTCCTCATGAATGATGTCTTTGATGTCATGCTGCAACTCATCTGATCTGATCATTCATGTCTAACACATCAAACCTGTTCTTGAGGTGGTCTCTGAACTGAGGTAGGATATACTGAAGGTCATACTTTGGCTCTTGTATACTTGCTCTAATTTTCTTCATTTTCAGTTTGAACCTGCATATGAGAAGTTGATGGTCTGATCCACAATCAGGGCCTGGTTTTGTTCTGACATTTTGATATGGAGCTTTCCCATTGTCTATTTCCACAAATGTAGTCTATTTGGTTCCTATATGCTTCATCTGGTGAAGTCTATGTATATATTCACTGGTTATGTTGGTGAAAAACATGTATTTTCAATTAAAAGGTCATTGGTCTGACAAAATTCTGTGATGCAAGCTCCTGCATTGTTTCTGTCACCAAGGCTATATTTTTCAACTACTGAGCCATCTTCTTTGTTTCCAACTTTTGCATTCCAGTCACCAGTAATTATCAGTGTATCTTGATTGCATATTTGATCAATTTCATACTGTAGAAGCTGGTAAAAACTTCTCTTTCTTCATTTGTGGCCTCAGTGGTGGATATTTAAATTTGAATAATAGTCATATCAACTGGCCTTCCTAGTAGGCATATGGATATTATTCTATCACTGAAAGCATTGTACTTGAGATCTTGAGATGTCTTCTGTGATGATGAATGCATCCCTATTTCTCTTTAATCTGTCATTCCTAACATAGTAGACCATGATTGTATGATTCAAAATGGTCCATACAAGTCCTTTTTAGGTCACTGATGTCTAGAATGTCAAGTTCTAATTTTCTTAGACTCATATTATGTACATTCCACATTCCAATTATTAATGAATGTTTATAGTTCCTTATTTTGAGCTATGCCACATTAGCAAATGGAGGTCCCTAGGACTTTATTTCATTCTTGTCATTAAGGTCAACTCTACTTTGAGGAAGCAACACTTCTCCAACCCTCTTTTGAGTGCCTTCCAACCTGGGGGACTCATTTTCTGACACTATAGCAGACAGTGTTTCTCTACTATCATAGGATTTTTGGTGGCTAATTGTTTAGGGAAAGGGTTAGCCATGTCCTTCTCTCTAATCTGTAGTAGTCTGGAAACTCAACTGAAATCTGTCCACCATGGGTGATTCTGCTACTATCTGTAATATCAGTGGCATAGTTTTCAGCATCACAGCAACATGCAAGCCCCCTACAGTATGGCCAACTGACAGACATGGGGTCCTTAGCCATTATGGAAATGCAAATCAAAACAACACTGAGATTACATTTTATACCAGTAAGCATGGCCAAGATTAACAAAATAAATAATAACAAATGCTGGTGAGGATGTACAGAAAAAGAAATATTTTACACTGCTGGTGGGACTATAAGCTAGTTCAACCACTTTGGAAATCAGTATAGATGTACCTTAGAAAACTAGGAATAGAACTGCCATATGACTCAGCTATACACTCCTGGGAATGTACCCAAAGGAAGATAAGTCAATCATACCACAGGAACACCTGCATTTCCATATTTAATACAGCATCCTTCACAATTGCAAGGGTGTGGAATAAACCAAGATATCCGTCAATAGAGGAGTGGATTGAAATTTGTGGTGTATATACACAAAATGGAATATTACTCAGCAACAAAGAGGAATGAAATTATGTCATTTGCAGTAAAATAGATGAAACTGGAAAATGTCACTTGAAACCAATTAATCCAGTCCCCTCAAAAGAAGTATCATATGCTCTCACTCATATGTGGGAGCTAAATCTAACTGAAAAATATAAGTGGATATATAAAAATGAACAATTATACTTATCTAAGAAGGGAAAATATAAGCATATTAGAGAGAAGAGGGGAGGGGATTAGTTAGTGGGAACAGAGGTTGGGGAAAGGGGAAGGAGAGGAGAAATAATGTGGAAGGGTAAAGAAGGAGAGGAAAATCTCAAAATATATGATGCAATTATATGAATACATGGGAAAATAGGGGAAAAGAAAAAATCAATGAGAATATAACCCATGATTGCACATGATTTTTATTACACATTAATTAGGGTTTAGCTTAGTTGGAAGAGTGTTGCTTGTGCTTTCTGAGGCTCTGGGTTTGATATCCAGCACCATAAAAATGGGAGAAGGACATGAAAGCCCACTCAAAACAACTCTGAAACAATCAGCAATTGAAAACCCTATGAATAGCAGAGATGCCCTGACAGTACCAGACATGGCATAGTGTAGGGAAGTATTTCATTCTCTTGTACATAGGGCTGCTGTGAGTTGGACTCAACTTGGTGGCACCTAACAACAACTACAACTAAAATTCCTACTTTTAAAAATAGTTTCTTCTCTTCTTTTGTTTATACTGTTCTACAAAATCAGTAAAATGATGAATGTGTAAGCAAAAGTGATTTAATATTTGCAAAATGGATACAGCAAGTGATTTATTACTCTGTACCCCAAGAACTTTAATAACAAAAAAAATTGCTCAAAAAATAGTATCCTGTGACAATTCAATTGCCTGAGTTTTTCCTTTCCATCAAATTGTTTTTATGTCTATCAATATATTTAAGGTAGTTTTCTGAAATTTTAAATATTTGTGTTGAAACAATTTTAGACTTAAAGAAGAGTTGCCCAACAGATAGAAGAGCTGCTGTGTCCCTTTCACCCAGAGCCTTCAAATGTAAACATCCCAGTGCCCATGCTTCCTCTCCTACATGCCAGTACCCTTAATCTGTTTCTGGATCTTTGGAGAGTAAGTTGTAGAAATGATGTCCCACCACTCTTCAGATGCCTAGCATGCATTTCCTAAATGTAATGATATTCTCACATAAAAACAACCTGCAACTGTTCAAATAAACATGTCACCATTGGTGCAACACAACCACCCAAGCCAAAGACTCCATTCAGATCTTGTCAAATGCCCCTAGAGTGTGTCCTTCCCTTTGGACCTAGGGTTCTAATCAGGAAAATGTGTTGCATTTAGCTGTCCTGTCTGTCAAGACCCCTTCAATTTGAAAAAAATTCCTACTTTTTAATCTGCTGTTTTTGTGCACTTGAGCGTTTTAGAGAGTAGAAGCTTTATGTCAGAAGGATGATCCTTAATTCTGGTCCTTCTGATGGGTGAGACTCAAACCCTGCACTGTGGACAAAGATACTGTTGAAAAGATGCTTAGGACTGGATCCACTCTTAGGAGGGGATCATGTCAAGAGGCAGATGATGTTTACTCAGCTTACTGTAGCTGATGCCAACCATGATCACTTCCTCATGTTCTCTGTGAAATTTCTCTACCTTAAAGTTACTATTTTCCCTTTGTAATGGATGACTACCTGGGGGTGTGTATGAGGGATAGTTACTTTACTATTGTGCCAATACCCTGTACCTCATCCAATCTCTGCCCACTGAATTTGGAATCCAATAGACTTTCTCTGTAACAGTGTGCAGAAAGGTTGTTCTCTCTTTCCTATTTTCTACACTTACTGGTTAACACTTCTCCTCTACTCCATTTATTTATTTATTTATTTATTTATTTGTGTCACTTGTACTCATGAATTCCTATTTTATGATAGGTTTAATTGGTTATTGCTGCTGTTGTTAGGTGCCATCGAGTTGGGTCCAACTCATAGCAACCCTATGTACATCAGAATGAAACACTACTGAACACTGTGCCATGCCTGGCACTCTTGTCAGTGCTTCTCTGCTATTCATAGGGTTTTCAATGGCTGATTGTTTTAGGAGTAGGGTGTCGAATCCTTCTCCCAAGCCTATAGCACATGATATTCCCAGGAGGTCTCCCATCTACATACTAAGTAGGCCTGGCCCTGCTTAGCTCTGAGATCTGACAATACTTAATTTTGATGCTAAATTGTTCCCAATTTACTCATAGGGAGACACTTGATGTTGATTCTTTGAGTGCTTACATTCTTTCTGGTGTAGAAAGTTATTGTAAACTCAATTTGAGTTTTATTTGTCACACTCCTAGAAACAACCATTTCATCAAGGACTTATCATTAATTTTAGAGAAGAATGGCATTAATGGCTGAAACCATGACATGGGTGCTTAATATCATTGCTTCTAAGCTCTTTTAGTAGACAGAGCATATGCATATAAATACATATGCACACAGGCACATAACTCTTTCTATGCCTATCTTTTTTACACTTAGTATAAAACCATGAGTGCATGTTTTTACCTCCAGTTTCAATCCAATGTCTCAACATTATTTCTAGCCTTCCCTTTTCCACATTTTAAATACCTTTTCTGGAAGGAAGGAACTTGGCTCCTATATTCCTCAACTTGTTTACTCATTTGCTCAATGTAAACAGTCTCCCAACCATGTCAACATTTCCTTATACTGTCACCTCAGTCTCCATATCTACTGTTGACCCATGTCCTTGACCCATGTTCAAGGCCACTGTTTGGATCTTAAATGTTCCTCAAAGGCCATGTGTTAAGTTTTGACCTCTAGTCTATGGCACTATTGTGAAATGGGGGAAACTTTAATAGGTGAAAACTACAGGATATTAGATCATTGAGGGGATGCCCTTAAAGGTGACACTGGGCTGCTGGCCTTTTCCTCTTTCTTTCTTTGCTTCCCAACCACCATGAGATGAATATCTCTCTTCCACCCTATGCTCCTGCTGTAGTGTTCTGCCTTACCCTAGGCCCAAAATCAATGGGGCCAACTGACTGTAGGTTGAATCTTCTGAAACTCTGAGCCAAAATAAACCTTTCTTCCTTTAAGTTGATTTTTTTCCCTCACGAATTTTGTCACAGCAACAATTAATGAACCCTGCCAATAAACATGTCCCATGGTATCCCAAGCCCTTTGTTGTCCTGGTGCCTTCAGCCACCCTAATGTCTTTTCTACACTGAGGAAGGAAAAGGGAAGAAACAGGAAACTACCTTTTAAACTTCATTTAATGACACTACTTTTACTTAGTCAAATCCTATTAAATTTCCATTCCCTAAACTTTGATATTTCTCAGTTAGAATCCAGGATTCTATGGACAAATATGAATAGAAATGTTTTCTACTATTCATGATAATTATCATGATTAATCACTGATAATATTTTGGGAGAAAAGTTCCAGTTGACATTTTGTTTGTGAACTGCCTTGGTTAAGGAGAAAGGACTGAGGGGGCATATACAATACATACTACCAAGATATTGGAACTAGTTGATAAAAGAGGAGACACAAAAGCAGCTACATGAAGTGGAGCCAAAATATTAAACCAACAAAGGTGCATCTCATAGGTTTCTTTAGAACCAGCCAGAGAAGCATCTGTATGTTTTGTGCTCCATGCCACTTAAGTTTGGATCTTAATTCCATCGCTAACTAGATCAGGTCCTTCCTAGGCAAGGCACTTAGACCCTCATGCCTGTTTCTTTATCTGTAAAACAAGAATAAAAATGACAGTTGCCTCATGAGATTGTCATGAGAATTAAATAAATTAATCCATGTAAAGTGCTCCATGCTTGGCATGTATGCAATTCTCAATGAAATCTAGCTGTTATTAGTTGAGGCAATGTTGCTTTCTTCAGATTATACAAGGATAAAACAACTGAGGGGTCTGGAGATCTATCATGCTCTTTAGGCTTTCTCAATATTGTTTACTCAACCAGACAGTTGGCAGGTGCTATGTCACAGTCACTTTGAAATCAAAGTTTCGGTCCAGAGTTTGAAGTATAGCTATTATGTGTCATTGATTAAATATATGTCCTTCAGTTGCCAAGTAAGAGAATGACAAAATTTGAAAAAATTCTTATAAAGTTCAGGGAAAGTTTTGGAAACTTTCTGGAACGTCTTCTTTGTGTCAGTAGAAATAGCAGAAAGGTGATTTTCTTGGAAGACAGTCTATGTGTTTTTACAAAGATCTGGTTAAGAACTTGATGGAGACACTCCAACTTTCTTATGTGACAAATCCACAAAGCAGAGTCTGAACAATAATTGCATGTGTTGTCTGCCTGGTCCACAAGGGAAACGATGATTCTGAGTCCTAGGAGAAGAGTGCCGGAAAGAAGACCAGAGTGAATTTTCAGCAAAAGCATCCTAAGTAGTGAGTGGAGTGAGCTCTTGGGTAGGTTTCCTTGGTATCCTTCCATTTTACATTGAATAAAGTCTACCAAAATCCTCCTTTAACCTTTTCTCCTTGACAGCTACTAGTTAAGAAATCTGGTCATACCTTCAAGCTACTCCTATTCCATTAGAGAGTAGAGACACATACACTCCTATTTTTTGTAAGACCATTTCTTGCCATTAAAATATCTAATTCAAACTTAAAGCTTTAAAATATTTATAAAGAGTACTTTTCCCCACTAATTTTTGTGCATCTAAAACTCTCCTTTATGGATTTGATTTTAGATAATGATAAAAGACTGTACTGCTGAAAACATCATCAACATTTCTGAATAATGAATCAATCCTTTCTTAATTTGCAACTTAGGCATGTTTGTGACATTAATTATCACATACCTTCAAACTTTGAAGATGACTGTGGGATAGTATCCTGCCTCCTCAAATATAGCTGTTATCAATGTAGACAAAGTACAGACATAATTATGCCCCTGAAAAACTAGATAGAATTGTAAATTTCCCTTGTGACTGAGTGTTTTGGCAGCCCTCCAACAAAAGACCCAGGCCTCTCAAATTTAGTCAGCTTTTTCTTGGAGGGGCTGGTCCTGGCCTCATCTTTCTCTTCCACAAAAAACATATCTTTGACATCAGAGCAATGGTACCCTGCAGAAAAGAGAGATCCAAGAATTAGATGGTTATTGTTGTTAGGTGCCATCAAGACAGATCTGACTTATAGGGACCCTCATAGGGTTTTCAATGGTTGATCATTTTAGGATTGTTTCAGGAGTGAGCTGCCACATTCTTCTACCATAATAATTAGCTTGTTGTTGTTAGGTGCTGTCGAGTTGAGTCTGACTCATCACAGCCTATATACAACAGAACAAAATACTACCTGACACTGTACCATGCCAGGCACTATGTCAGTGCTTCTCTGCTATTCACAGGATTTTTAATGGCTGATCGTTTTCAGATTGCTTCAAGAGTGGGCTGCCAGGTCCTTCTCCCATTTTTACAGTGCTGGGGACGAATTTAGGGCCTCAGAGAATGCAGAGCAGTACTCTACCAAGTGAGTAATCCCCCAGTTCAATAATTAGCTTAGTTTGCATAAAGTAATACCTTCTTTGACTACATGTAGCACTATGATATGTGTTGTAACTTTGATGATTTTAATTATAGATTGAAATAATTTACTTCCAAGATACATTCTTTGGCCTAGTACAATCTCTTCTCAACAGTGTGAGAGAGAGAGAGAGAGTGTGTGTGTGTGTGTGTGTGTGTGTGTGTGTGTGTGTGTGTGTGTGTATTATAGTCATGGGTTGGGTACCCACATCACTCTCTCTGGCAGCCTGCTGCTGGCACCACCCCCACATAAGGACAGAGGAGGACTGTAGTCCTAGCAAAGCTGGGCAATTCACTATTGTTCTGGAGGTGGTAGCAGAAGTGTAGCAGCAGGAGATGAGGGGGAGTTAAGCACTAGGAGGCAGCAAGCTGGAAAGCACTATGGTGGGCTTTCACACAGCAGAATCTACATTGTGAACCACCGTGGAGTTAGACTCCAGGACATTTAGTCCTGGAGTTACCTGCAATTACCTATTCTGTTGGGAGAATGACCCAGCAACCCATTCCCAAAAATCATTCCTCCATTGAAAACCCTGTGAATAGGAGAGAAGCACTGACCATACTGTTTCACCTGTTGTATGTATGGTCCCTATGATTCAGACACTGACTCGATGATACCTAACAACCACAAACCTATTCTGTAGGAAAACAACAACAAATGACAGTAATAACACACTTACTTTCCTTTTAACAAAGTGTTTCTACAAACATAATCATCCTTGATTCTTACAATAACCCCGTAGAGTAGCCATAAAAGGCCTGATTATTTTCCTCCTTTGTAAATGAGCTGACTGAGGTTCAGAAAGTTTAAATGGCTTACTAACAGATGCAAGGCTAAGACTCATCATCATTGTCATCACAGCTAATGTTTATCTCACTTACTGTGCACTGCACTCTATATTAACCATGTTGTGAGAATAGCTCTTTTAACAAATTGCAATACCAAAAGACAAAAGCAACCAAAGTCCTCTGCCACTTCCACTGCACCAAATTGCCGTCTTCAGCAATAAATCTCAGACATCCCAAAGCAACTCTTCATCTATTTGATATGAGAAGGTCTAATATAGAATACACATTCCCTGAAAACAACAGCTTCTATAACCACTACCTTATAGCAGGTGGGCCCAAACTCCAGGCCACAAAGCGGTACTATTTGTATTTATATCTGTCCTTACAGCTGTTCCCTGTTACCATCTGGGCTCTGCCTCCTCTCAGATGTACACCCCATTTTCCTGGTCTGTAGAAAAAAATTGTCTTCTATGAAATTGGTCCCTGGTGCCAAAAAATTTGGGGACCGCTGTATAGTTAAGCCTAGTTTTAAAAAGCTTTTGGGGAAAAACTTCATTTAAATTAATTATTTGGTCCAAATTATTTCATTCATCTTTCAAATAAATTGAGGAATCTTATGGCTTTACAAAGAGTTGGTAAGAAAAATACAGCAAAAAATAATTCCATTAAAATAATGATCTATCTTTTATATAAAATAATTCAGGCACTCAACATAAAAATATTTTAATTACTCAAAGATGTCTAAAATAAACATATAGTTGGTTACATGAAGGCTTGTCTTCTCTTCATGGCATAGATTATCTATGAATATACATATTGGAATTACTCAGATAGTTTCCTAACAGAGATAACCATATGTTTTTTCTTTGGATCTTGATAGGTTAAAGCATTTGTAATGTACAGTCATCTCTCAGTATTCATGGGGGGATTAATTGCAGGACACCTTCTGTACATATTTAAAAACCTGTGGATGCTCAAGTCCCTTACATAAAATGACAGAATTTACATATAATTTATACATATCTTCCCATGTACTTTTAATATCTCTAGATTACCTATAATACCTAATATAAGGTGTACATAGTCATGCTGTATTGCTTAGGGAATAATGACAAGAAATCTAGGTATATTTAGTACATATGAATTATTTTTTCAAATATTTTAAATCTGTGATTGGTTGAACCTATGCATGTGGAACTCATGGATGTGGAGGGCAAACTGTATTAGATGAAAAGAGAGAAACTACATGTTGTTAAGAACAAGCCTCAAATGTTTAATTTAAATCTGAGAGCGTGTGGGTTCACTTTACTTCAGAGTCAGAACAGTTGCAGCAAGCATGTCACCATGCTCCTACTCATTGACCAGTGACAGACATTACTAATTGCTTGAAACATGTTTCCTGCAATGCAGAACTCAAAGCAGCCTGTGAGCTTATTCTCCAATCAGCCATTACTAATCAACCACAGCTGGCATCTACAAAGAAACCTAAATGTGAACAAGATTGGTGGGTTGTAGCAAAGTTAATATCTTGATGGAGATATTGTGTTAAAGTTTTGCAAGATGTTACCACTAGGCGAAATTGTGTAGAGTATCCAATGGTCTCTTTGCATTATTTCTTATGACTGCGTACAAATCTATAATTATGTTAAAACAAGTTTAACTTAAAAAGCTACCTATTTGTCACATGGGGTTTGCAGTACAGTTTACTTACTGCCCCTCATGTGTTTATAAAATGATCATTTGATTAAAACACACAGTTTCAGAGTAGGCACAGTATTATGTCATCTAGTTCAACTCTTTTATTTTAAAATGAGGATACACCACCAAGGAAAATTCTATTTATATATGTAATATCTAACATAGAATAGAGAAGGAGATAACTATTTTGTGGTAATCACACTGCTAAGTGGGTTTATAAATATGAGACGTTTACTTCCTAAAAATTCTTGTAGGTATTATTTGTACTTTACATTTGAAGATATTGAAGCTTGTCACAAATTAGCCTGATAAAGCTTTTACTTAATTCTTTGTGCTTCTAGAGCAATTAGCTCTCTGCTGTCTAACAACATATCAATTTTCAAACCTTTCTCACTACAATCCATTATAAAAAATAATCATTATGGTGTGACCTCAATGCCCATGTAAATTTAAGCAAACCTTTGAAAGTATTCTTTCTATGTATGATGCTCTATTATATTCTATAGTTTTATACTTAAAAAATAAGCTAAAATTGATTTTATGGTTCATTAATGTGTTGTGACCCATAGTTTGAAAAACATAGGATTTTTCCCCCTTACTGTGTTCCTTCCACGAGTACTTTGGAGAAAACTTTCTTTTCAATGCTTCTTTTTTGCATTGCTCAGATCCTGAATACCAGATTAAAGGGGATGTTGTCTTGGTTAGCTTTCTTTATTTAAATTCATGGCAGCACATGCAAAACATTGTAGCCTGGTTCTTCCTGTGGCTTTAAGGCATTTTAGGTCCCTTTTCCTTTTTCTTTATTCTGCTCCCCCCTCTCCTCCTGACCACATCCCTGTGAGGCAGACCCTTTAAAATTAAACCCTGTCATTTTCAGAACTGATGGGTGGTTTGTTGTTTGATGAAATTCTAAGGCCATGCCTATAAGAGGCAAATGTAGGCAAGTTATCCATTGATTTACATTTGGCTTAAAACCTTCTTTGAGTGGGTGTGTTGAGTGATGGTAGTAATGGTAGAGTCAGACCATGTATCATTTACCCTGGCAATCTTCCATGGGACAGAGTGAGCTTGGGTGGCCTGGATTCTTAATTCATTTCCTGGTGGATACCATGATGGATCACCTGAATCATCTAAGTACAATCTTACTTAGGTAGTGGTATATCAGGGCTTCAATTTCCTGGCCCACTGTGGCATTATTTCTAGAGCTGAGAAATGCCATAGGACTGTCAGTGATGATACCAGTTTCTGATAATTGTTGGCAATGATTTAACCTTCTCAGTGTCAGAGACTAAGTTAACCACTTCACATGCATTATCTTATTGAATCCTCACAGCAGCTCTGTGTTGATGATGCTATTGTATCATTTCACACTAGCATAAAGCCTGGGCAGGTTGGCAGGCTGTTTTTGTTTAGTATATTTTTAGAATGGTGGGGGAGGGTTGAAGTAGAAAATATGATGAGCAAGGAAGTGGTAGAGATGAGGTATATACACATACACAAAAAGTAATTTCGAGGAGTATTAGTGTCCAAGTCAAACCTGTTCTATTTTCTTCTTTTATTGGACTTGACCATCTTGGCTTTGCCATCCTCTACTTTAGCCAATATTATGACAATTTAAAATCCTAGAATTTTCTATGCTTGGCTTTTTCATTTCAAAAAGATCATTGAAATTGGCTTTCAGATCTGAGTTTATTTTGTAATCACAGGCAGACTCAGCTTCCAGGAGGAAGATATTTCAGTTCTTCCTGTTGGGCAGTGGTTTTCAAAGCTAGTGCACACAAAAATAATCTAGGAAGCTTCTTAAAATGCAAATGTCTGGGCTCCACCAGGATAAATTCTGATTTAACATGTCAGCACTATTTCCCTGATGTCTACATTTTAAACATATTTAGATTTAGTAGTTTGAATCAAGATGATTAAGGTACAAATTATCTAGAAGTTCATATTATTAAAAAATACTAACTCAAGGTATTATCACACAAAAAAATTACTGAATTTTTGACATGTTCCCTGCCTTTATCTTAATCTCTATATTTAAAATATTTTTAAAAGGACCTCAAATATTTGTATTAAAGATAACAAAGAGCTGGGATTGGTGGTGCATGTCTGTAATCCCAGAACTTGGGAAGCTGAGGGGAAAAAAATCAAAAACAACAACAACAAACAAAAACCCCCAAAACCAAACTAAGGTGGGCATTGTGGCACTGGCCTCTAAACTCAGCAACTCAGGAGATAGGTAGGAGGATTGTGAATTTGGGGCTAGAAGCAGTCTGTGTAACTTAGCAAGACCCTGTCTCAAATAAGAAAATTAAAAAATAGGTGCAGCCTAGTGGTAGAGCACTTGCCAAGTATGTGTGAGGCCCTGGGTTGTACTGTAAACAAATCAACAAAAAACCAAACCAAACCAAATAAAAAATAGCAATGATAATATTTATAAAACCCCAGATGAAGAGTTCAATAGTGTTACAGAAATATTTAAATGTGTCCTCCAACCACATCTACTCAATCAATATGCAGTTCCTCTGCACAAATGTGTCAATCACCAAGTAGGTTGGCCTAGATTACTAGTGCTCTCCTATATCTGAGTGTTCCTCCATGTTTCTCAGCTTCCATTGGAGTGGGGTTGACTCCAGGACAGGGTTCAGCTCAATAGAATGTGACAAAAGCAATGAACAGTTTCTAAGCTTGATCCATACAATACCAGCATAGTCTTTTACAAGTGGTGTCTCCTCTCTACCCCCATATTCTAGTTAGATAAATCCAGGTGACCATGAAGTTGCAAGATGCTTGAAAATCAAGATGAAAATCGCCTGGGTTCCTGAGTCACTGCCTAGAGGCCAGCCACCTGACCTGTGTTGAATTGTGACATGAGCAACAATAAGCATCTATTGTGCTAAGCCACTGAAATTTGGGAGCTTGTTTATTTTGGCTACTTAGTCTACCTTTCCTTGACTAGTACAATGTTATATTATTAACAAATAATTAATATTCATGATAGAAATTCTTCCTTTACTATAGCAGAACATAGCATTGTAATTAGATCACAGAAGGAGCCAGTAACCTAACAGGGTGAAGCTTGCACAATTCTGCCATTGCCCCTTCAAACCAACAGTCCACAGAGAACCATTCCAACCATATATTTGCTGAAAAGTACTGGAAGTCAGTTTTATTTAACATACATAGAATAATTACTCACTTTTCATCTGTGAAGGTTTTTGGCCCTGTTGCCTCAAACCTTATCACAAATCAAAATTTTCTTCTTCATTTATAGATTATGAAATCTAAGTTCAGAAAGAGAAATGGTGTCTATAAACTAAAGGATTCTTTTTTTTCATCACCTTTTGTGTCTTTGTGAATCAACCTATGGTGAAGCATAGAGATTTTTCTCTTTTTTCCTTTTCTTCTTTCTTTTCCTCTTCCTTTCTTTTTCTTTCTTTCTTTCTTTTCTTTCTTTCTCTCTTTCTTTTTTCTGTCTCTCTTTCTGTCTCTCTTTCTTGCTTTCTTGCCTCTTGCTTTCTTCTTTCTCTTGTTTTCTTTCTTTCTTTCATCTCTTTCTCTTTTTTATGATACTCAGTAATGATTTTAATGTCTACACCAAACAATTAGGAAAGAATTAGTCTTCTGTGTCTAACTTCTTCATATAAATGAAAACATGTGATATTTATTTTTTGGAACTGGGTTGTGTCACTCAAGATAATGATCTCCAAGTCTATTTTGTAGCAAATGCTGCAATATCATTCCTTTTTATGACTAAATAATATTCCAGTGTGTGTGTGTGTGTGTGTGTGTGTGTGTTGTGTGTGTGTGTGTGTGTGTGTGTGTGTGTGTGAAAATTGTGATACATCATGATTCATCTGTTGAAGGACATCTGGGCTGATTCCATATCCTTTCAATTGTGAACAATTCTTCAATAAACATGGAAGTGCAGGTGTCCCTGTGGTATACCGTTTTAGCTTCCTTTGGGTATATATGTAAGAGTGGGATTGCTGGTCAAATGGTAGTTCTATTTTTAATAATATAAGGAACTTCTATACTGGTTTCCATAGTGGTTGTACTAGTTTACGGTCCCACCAGCAGTGTAAATGGGTTCCTGTTTCTCTACATCCTTTCCAGCATTTGTTGTTGTTTGTTTTGTTGATGCTAGCCATTATGATTGAGGTAACATGCAATCTCAGTGTACTTTTAATTTGCATTTCCTTGATAGCTAAGGATACTGGACATTGTTTTATATGTTTTTTGGCCATTTGTATTTTTTTCTTTTGAAAATTGTTCAGTTCCATTTCCCATTAATTAATTTTTTTATTTTTAATTTTTTGAATTCTTTATATGTTCTAGATATTAATCCTCTATCAGATGTATAGATAGAAAAGATTTTCTCCCCTTCTGCAGGTTCCGCTTTTACTCTGTTGATTGTTTCATTTGCAGGGTAAAAGATTTTTAATTTCATGTAATCCCATTTATCTACTCTTGGTGCTATTTCCTGGGCTATTAGAGATTTATTGAGAAGAAAACTTGCCTATGCCCATATGTTGGAGTGTATTACCCACTTGCTCTGCTAATAACTTCACAGTTTCCAGTTTTAGATTGAAATGTTTGATCCATTTTGACTGAATCTTTTTGTGAAGGGTATTTAAACAACATTAATTCTATTCCTTTAGCAAGGGAGATCTCTTCATCTTCTAGTGTCCTCTTAAATTTCTTTCTATAATGTTTTAAAGTTTTTATTAACAAGGTACTTAGGATC
>VMDO01002012.1:160555-182712 GCA_007922755.1 Pedetes capensis
GCGACCCTCTGTACAACAGGGGAAACACTATTGTCAGTGCTTCTCTGCTGTTCATAGGGTTTTCAATGGCAGATTGATTTTTGGGAGGGGGTTGCCAGGTCCTTCTCCCAAGCCTACAGCTTCTGGTGTTCCCAGGTGGTCTCCCATCCAGGTACTAACCAGGCCTGACCCTGCTTAGCTTCCGAGACCTGACGGGATCTGATGCCACAGGGCTATGGCTGCAGGCTAGGATCCTTAGTTATATTAATTCTTAGATATTTTATCTTTTGAGGAGCTATTGTGAATGGGATTATGATTTTGATTTCTATCTCCTCCTACTCACAATTGGTATATAAGAATACTACTGACTTTTGAATACTGAGTTTGTATCCTGCCACTTTACTGAAGGAAATTATTAGTTTCAAGAATTGTCTAGCAGAGATTTTAAGCTCTTTTAAATAAGTATATAAAGATAGTTTGACTTCTTTGATCCCAAACTATATCCATTTTATTTCTTCTGCAAGTCTTATTTCCCTGGCTAGGACATTAATCACTGTATTAAATAAAGTAGTGAGAGTAGTCACCCTTGTCTCCTTCCTGATCTTCAAGGGAATGCTTTCAGTTTTTCCCCATTTAATATGTTAGCTGTACGACTGTCATTTATAACCTTTATGGTATTGAGATATGTTCAATCTATTCCTTATTTATTCAAGACTTTTATCAAGAAACTTTGTGGAACTTTGTCAAAGTCTTCTTCTGCATCTATTGAAATAAAAATCATGTGATTTTTGTCTCTAAGCCTATTGATGTGTCCAATTACATTGGTTTATTTGTATATATTAAACCAGTCTTCCATCTGTGGGATGAAGCCCACTGGGTCATGGTGTACTTATCTTCTTTATGTGTTGTTGCCTTCAGTTTGCAAGTATTTTATTGAAGATTTTTGCATCTGTGTTCACCGCAGAGATTGGCTCTGTAGTTTTCTTTCTTTGTTGGATTCTTATCTGGTTTCAGTATCACAGTATACTAGCTTCATGACATAAATTTAGGAGTATTCCTTCCAATTCTATTTTGCAGAATAGTTCGAGGAAGATAGGAATTAATTCTTCTAATGTTTGATAAAATTTGGCAGTGAGCCCATCTGGACCTGGGCTTTTCTTTGTTGGAAGATTCTGTATTACTACCTCAATTTCATTACTTGATAAAGATCTGTTTAATTTGTTCATGTCCTCTTGGTTTAATTTTGGTGTGTTGTAAGTACTGAGGAATTTGTCCATTTCTTCAACATTTTCATTTTGGGGGGAATGCAGGCCTTTGAAGTAATTCCTGATGAAATTTTCCAAATTTAAGTCAGAAGTAGATGCCCAAACAACAGAGGCAGCCAGAATTCCAAATAGACTCAACCAGAGCATATCTTCCCTTCATCACATTATAGTTGAACTATTAAAACTACAAAATAAAGAAATAATTTTAAATGTGGCAAGAGAAAAATGTCAGCTAACATACAAAGACAAGCCCATCAGAATAACTTCAAATCTTTTAACAGCAAACCTAAAAGCCACGAAAGAATGGGGTGAGATTTTTCAGGTCCTGAAAGCAAACAACTGTCAATCAAGTCTATTATATCTAACAAAATTATCCTTTAAAATACATGGAGAAATAAAGACCTTCCAAGACATAAGCAAACATAAACAAAGAAAGACAGACTCAAACGTGAGAATACCGGAATGAGTAAGATCTTTCCTTAAGGACTGCTGTCCTGTGGTTTATTTGAGTCCCAAACCAACTGCACAATCTGAGCTCCAAAGCCTGCACTACTATCAAGCTGTATGAAGTTCCTCTGGCTTTGTCATGTTCCACTGATCCACTGGGTGCAGAGTCTCACACGGTGAGGCTCAAATCCAAACTATGGTTGGACCATTTGGAGGGACTGCTGTGTCTAGGGATACTCCACTTGGGTTTTTTTGTGAGACTAGTTCCACAGCACACCTGGCTGTTTTTGTGCGTGGGGGAGTAGGTATGGCTAGAGGGCGTCTTCTCCCTCTGCTGCTAATTCAGGCTGTGAGCACACGGGAGAGCACTAGTAGTTAACTCTCCCCCACAATGGCCTGTGCCTTTGTTCCACTATCAGAAGTCATGTGCTACACACACAGACTTGCTCCTTAGGGGTTCAACCCTGTATACTGTCAGCCTGCTCTGCAGGGTTGGGGAATATTTGTATTACCTTTTGAGTAGAGTTTCCCCTGCCCTTCCAGGACACTGGGTGTCATGTGTCTAAGGACAGTGTCATTTGCTCCATCTCCTAGTTCAGTTTCCATCAAAGTCAGCCCATAACCTCCCCTATAATCTTTGTACTCTTGCTATTCTAGTCAGAATAAATCCCACAATTCTCTATTTTGGGTTGGCAGACTTGCTGCATCTCACAGAGGCTGCTTCCTTTTCACCATCTTGCTGGGGATCAAGTTGCTAATCAAATTAAATGACTCTTGTACTTACAGCTGCCCTGTATTCAACAGAAAAATAGAATATAACAAGGCGTCTAAAAGGACAAAAAAATAAAATAAAATAAAAGGAAACCTAAGAATCTACTTATACAATTATTCAAATTTCTTAATAAGGCAGTCATTAAACTTGGCCCCTTATCTTTCCTATAAACTTCTAATTTTGACTTTATTTGCTAATATGAGAAAAATTGTTTTTCGTTTTGTGTGTGATAGAGTTTTTCAGTGTTTTTCAACTACCCGTCAGGGCATATTAGTAGGTTGTCAAGCCAATTTAGTTAGTGAGTAGAAACCATATTAAACAGCATTCTAAAAGATAGAATAGAAAGTATAGAGCCAGGCACAGGGTGCACACCAGTAATTTCAGGTACTAGGTGTGGGGCATGCACCTCCCAGTCCTGGATGTTCAGAGAGGAGGTGCAGCCATGCACACAGATAACTAAATATAAGTCATTTGGGACACTTGTATGAGGGGCACAGACTCCGGCAGCCCTCGGGAATGCTGGGAGAAAGGAAAAGCCTCGGGGGCTTTTTCCTTGCAGGGATAAGCATGGCTCTTTATTATCTCTCTGCCCTGATAAGGGCCAAAAGAAACCCAGGCAAGTGCACAGCTTACAAGTGCTATAGCTCTTATGCTGCTTCGAGGGGAGCTGAAGCTCTTCTGCCTCCAGCGCTGGGCCCGGAGACTGTCCTCAGCTTCGGCCCCTTGGCGCTGGGTCCAAGAGGATTTCCTCAGCTTGCCTCAGTAGTCTGTCTTTCCTCCAGAGTGCTATCTAGTTGTTCTGGTCTCTGAGATCACGAGGAGAGATGCTTCTATGTTGCTGGTTGAATCCAGAGAGAGTTCTTTTCTTGCTGATGGTCCAGGCGAAAAAAAGAGTTCTTGTCTGGTTGGTGGTCCACAGTAGAGAGAGTTTTTCCCTTGCCCATGGTCCAGGTGAGAGATAGAAGGCTGCTGCAGTGCAGCTCCTTATGAGCCAATCAGCTTTGAGTCCTTTGTTTTCTAATTGTCAAATCAGGTTCAGGGGATTTATGGAGGCAGTAGGATAGCAAATTCAAGGCCATAGTTAGACTGTGCAACTTAGCAAAACCCTGTCTCAAAAAAAAAAAAAAAGTGGCTGGAGATGTAGCTCAGTGGTAGAGCACTTGCAAAGTGTGCACAAAGCCCTGGGTTCAATACCTGAGTACCATGAAAAGTAGTAAATTTAAAAAAAAGAAGAAAAGAGGAAGAAGAAGAAGAAGAAGAAGAAGAAGAAGAAGAAGAAGAAGAAGAAATAAATCATCAATGTCTACCACACATAAGGGTATTACACTTTGTGAATAGTATTTCTGATATGCATACACACAAGTGCACAAAGCTGATTCTTTTTATTGAGGTAATTATGTTCTGTAAAGTTGACTTGAATATTGAATTAGCAAGTACTGAGTCATTGCTCCTAGAGAGAATACAATAGTAGGTTCCTGCTACCTCTGGTCATGACATTTTCATCCACTTTGTTGTTGTTGTTGTTAGGTGCCGTCGAGTCGGTATCCGACTCATAGCGACCCTCATAGGGTTTTCAATGGCAGACTGTTTCGGGATTGCCTTGGGAGTGGATTGCCAGTCCCTTCTCCCATTTCATCCACTAATCAATACATAACTTTTTAATGTGTATTTCTGTTTAAAGATGCCTTATTATATCTATCTATCTATCTATCTATCTATCTATCTATCTATCTATCTATGTATCTATCTATCTATGAGATTGATTTATTAACATTGAACTCACACCAATAACTCTATGACTGTACCTGAATGGATTTTACCTAATATGTCTACTTCTCTGTAAGGCTCATCAAACTTCCTTCTGCTTTGGAACACCAGATAGTACTTCAGCACTATGTTTGGGGGCCCTATTAGACAGTGGAATCACCAATAAATAAAGAAATAAAAATAAAAGCACAAAAAACTGGCACTAAATAGATGCTCCAAAAGAACACTTGCCCCCAAGCATAATGCAGAAGTACTATCTAGTGTCCCAATGCAAAAGAAACTTTTATGAGCATTATAGAAAAATAGATGTATTAAGTAGTATCCTACAATAGTGTGGGAGAACAGAAGCAAAAAGGTTGAAGGGTTACCTTGTTTCAGTTCAGGTGGGGACATCAATGTAAGGCAAGTCATTTTTTTTTTGTTGCTATATGCATAAGCATGTTCTTAATTAACCATAGCAATTATTTTGGGGTTGCATGAAAATGTTAACAAGTAGAAAAATTGGCAAACATGGCATCTGTGAATAATAAGGGTTATAAACACACAAACAGTATGATTGAAAAATACAGTGAATGTTTAAATTAAAAAAATTACAGTAAAAGGCACATTGCCATTAATCCACTTCAAAATACTCCCCCTGGATTCAAACATATTTGTCATTCTTTCCACTTTCAAAGCAGTTCTAGATGTCTTCTTTCATCAGTGTCTTTAATTTCATCCTCCATTATGGCAACGCTGTGTCACACATCACTACTGTTATGGCAATTTCAGTCAAATAAAAACATGACAGTGTGTCCTCATCCACCTTATTCACTAGATTTGGCACTGTGTGACTTTGGGCTCTTTCCCAAAGTCAAAATGACCATGAAAGGCAAATGTTTTGTATCAATTCAGGATATTGAGACAGCCAGGACAGTGCAAATAAGGACACGAATGAAGAAGAGCTTCCAGAATTGCTTCAGAAAGTGGCAAGAATGATAGCATAAATATGTTTGAAGCCAGGGAGAGTATTTTTGGGGGATTAATGGCAATGTGTCTTTAACTGTAATAAATTTAAAAAGTTAAACATTCACTGTACTTTTTTATCAAACCTCACATATATATGTATGTATGTATGTGTTTATATTCATATGTTGTTGTTTTTGTTAAGTGTCTTTGATTCAGAGTCCAACTCATAGAGACTCTATGTACAATGGACGAACTACTATTGTCAGTGTTTCTCTGCTGTTCATAGGGTTTTCAATGGCTGATTTTTTTTGTGGGGGGGAGTGGGTTTCAGTGTCCTTCTTCCAAGCCTACAGCACCTGGTATTCCCAGGTGGTATCCCATCCAAGAACTAACCAGGCCTGACCCTGCTTAGCTTCTGAGATCTGATGGGATCTGACACCACAGTGGTATGGGGCTGCAGGCTTATATTCCTGTACACACACATACATGCATAAAATATTAGATTAGTATATAAAGTACATTTCTTGCTTATGATTTTAAAAGTGGAGTTGGAAAAACACTACTTTAGTGTTTCCATTTTTATCCTATTTTTTCTAAGTAAATTTCTTGGTCTAAAATTCATTATACATTAGTGTTTTTCTTTGTGTATGGGTGGCCCATAATAAATTTTCTCCTATTCTTGGAACAAGTATAAGAAAATATTATTTTAATTTCTACAAGAGCCCTGATTTTATAATTGTGTTTAGATATGTGCCATGTTAATGCCAGTTGAAATTCGGTAAGAAAATGTCTGTGATTAACTTATTTTCTTTTAACATCTTGCCTATCAAAGCTGCTTGGGTACCTAAGGTTGCCATAGCTGAAAGAAGAATGATCTGTGGCTTTTAACAAATATATGTGGCAATATTTATAAATAGGCAATATATAAATAAAATTAAAAAGATATTATAAGCTATGTAAAGTCTGTCACATAATAGGGAATCACCAGAAATGCCAAAGATTGGGCTGGGGACATGTCTCAATGGTAGAGCGCTTGCCTAGCAAATGACCTTGAATTCAATCATCAGCACTTACATAAATATATACATTATTGCTAATGATTATTTGCAGAATGATGTTTCTTTAAGAGTGGGGGTAAGATAGCTTTTCAAGCTTAACCTGCATCCTTTATGGAGCCTAGCACAATTTGTTCCCTACATAGATGTCAGTTGTCTATAGCTATTATACTATCCCGGTGTCCAATCTCATCAGATCTTAGAAGCTATTCAGGGATGGGTCTGGTTAGTACTTGAATGGGAGACTGGTTGGGAATACTGGGTCCTATAGGCTTGGAAGAAGGACATAGCAACTCTCCAAACAACCACTGAAAACCCTATGAATGGCAGAGAAGCACTGACATAGTGTTGGGCATGGCACACTGTCAGGTAGCTTTTCATTCTGTTGTACATAGAGTCACTATGAGTTGGATCTGACTCCACAGTACCTAACAACAACAACAACAACAACAGCAACAGCGACAGCAACAACAGGTTACCAATTAAATGAAGGGTTGCAAGGTGGGGTATAGCTGGGATCACAAGAGTTCCATTACAGCCTGGAGAATCTGCTCAGATTCAGAGAAAGTTCTTTTGTAATAGCTCTATCGAAACAAATCTATGGTCTAGTCTCAGCTCGTTTTCAGGTAGAGACTGGAGCTAGGAGGTAGTGGGATGTGAGATCTGGGAATCTCCATCAGTGAGGTCTTAGTAGAGCATGAGTCCATTAACTCGCTTCAGATATCTGCTGTTCCTGCAAAGAAAAATCATGCAATGATCACCTGAAAGCAGTTACATTGTATCTGCTGATAGAGCCCAATCTTAGATCTTTATATTTAGCAAATAAAAATACAGTATACCCAGTTAAATGTGGATCTCTCTCTCTCTTCTTTCTTTCTTTCTTTCTTTCTTTCTTTCTTTCTTTCTTTCTTTTTTTCTTTTGTGGTACTGGGAGTTGAACCTAGGGCCTCATGCTTGCATGCTTTGCAAGTGCTGTGCCACTGAGCTGCACCCTCAGCCCATTTTTTAATTTTTTGAGACAGTCTCGCTAAATTACACAGACTGCCTCTGGTCTCAAACTTGCCATCCTCCTGCCTCTGCCTCCCGAGTCGCTGAGATTATAGGCATGCATCATGGCACTCTGCTTAATATGGATATTGCTAATAGCCTGTGATTATGAACACTGAGATAAATGTTGCTGTTGTAAGGTACCATCGAGTTGGTGTCCAACTCATAGCAACCCTACATCCAACAGGCGAAACACTATTGTTAGTGCTTCTCTGCTGTTCATAGGGTTTTTAATGGCTGATTATTCTTTTGTGTGGAGTGTGTTGCCAGGTTCTTCTCCCAAGCCTACAGCACCTGGTGTTCCCAGGCAGTTTCCCATTCAAGTACTAACCAGGCCTGACCCTACTTAGCTTCTAAGATCTGACGGGATCTGACACCACAATGGTATGGCTGCAGACAACATAAATGTATTGCATGCTTTTTACTTATATTAAAGTAATTATTTATATGAAATAAGTCATAAATATTAAATTACATAACTAATTACATATCCTTGATGATTTGACTATCCATATGGTTGTTTTGTAGAGTTCATTTATGAAATGTCTTGCTGTTACAGTCTGTGTTTCATTTGCAATGTAACACAATTTATACAGTGGTTCTATCCAATTCTGTCTCTTTTGTCTATTATGTATGGATTAATGAAAAAAATCCAACATTAGTATTATAATCCAACACACTGAACATGTATTGGCATAAAGTTAACAACTCTAAGAATCATTCTTCAAGTTTGATTTATTGAAGCATGTAATACCATGGTTCATGGTATAACTTGCATTACTGTTCTCCAGGATTATATTACATCTCTTGACAAATGACTTTTTAAAATTTATTTCCTGATGAAAGCACTGTTGCCAATGTTATTACTTTCTTTTGAACAATATATGATGGTTGTATTTGTTCCCATGTTGGAAGAGTGTTTAGTAATGTCCACATGAGAGAATTGAATCCTTTAAGGGATGAAATCATCTCATAAGATAGTCATGAAAAGTGCTGTGGTAATTATCCATTTCAAGATGGATTTATTTTCCTTTCATAAATAGTTTTTTTCCAATTAAGAATGTGCTTGATTATTAGAGGGATTTTTTTTGCACTCTTTTGTTTAAAGCATTCAACAATTTTCCTAAAGAATTAGAGTATTTTAATGATAACACTCTTTGATCTTTCAATTTGCACAATCCTGTTGTTAAAGAGGTATTAAAAATCATGATCAAGAAATAAGGAGGCTTCACTCAAAGATTTATTTAAAAAGTTAGCAATAAATTTGGGAGACTTTTCTTCAGAAATAAAGTATGATTTAAGTGCTTCAAATAACCTGAGGATTCTCTCAAATGCCTTGGTTCAAGAGAGCCAATGCATTTCTGAATGCAAGAGCACTGAAGACTGCTGATTGCCTAAAAAAAATCACACAAATATTTTAATGGTTCAGTTTGAGCTGTATAAGTACAGAAGTTGGAGAAAAATTTAATAACAATGACTTCAATATCAATAGAAAAAAACAGTACATGTTGTTTGGGCCGCATCATTCAGAACATAGCAAGACAGCTAACACCTTCCATTAATGTTTTGCTTTACTTTTGAATAAGTATTGACTGCACTTTTTTCTAAATATCCACCAACATTTGTATTCATATTATTGCCATCAAAAGAAGTACAATTTTTCTCATGAATTCCTAACTCAACAAAAAAGACTCTACAAAAAATTGCTTTCATTTCTCAATTCTCATTTGGAAGAGATTTTACTCAAATAGCCTCATAACTAACCCTTCTTCATAAGAAAAAAATTTCATAAGCAGAGGAAATAGGTTTTCCACATTATAGTTACTTATATCCTAAGCTATGTTATAAGAAGCTAGAGCATTAGAGATTCCAGAAGTTCTGTGACAGTAAATATAATTACTGGTTTTAAAAAATTATTACAGTATTCTTGTTCTGGCACTTAATAATTTACTGTAATTTTGAGATCAGAAAATACTTCTAGCAGCAGCACATTCAGTTATTTGAGCTAAAAGTCTGATGGTATCTAGTGTGGAAGGTTGCTATAGTCTGGATGTTTTTGTCCCCCGCCCATCACAAATTCACGTATGGCAACGTAGTGCCCAATGTGATAGTATTAAGAGATGGGGCTTTTAGGAGGTGATTAGGCCATAAGCACTCTACCCTCAATGAGATTAATGTCCTTTAAAAAGAGGCCCAAAGAACCTTCCCTTTCCCTTTTACCACGTGAAGATGCAGCAAGAAGATGGCTTCTGTGAGGAAGCAGGCCCTCACCAAATAGAGAATCAGCCTGTGCCTAGTTCTTCCCAACCTCTAGAACTATAAGAAAAACTTTCTGTTGTTCATAAGTCATCCAGTTTGTGTTTCGTTGTTTTAACAGTCATTATAACTTCTGTGATTACTATATCTTCCTCATCTGAGTTACTCTTGTTGTTTGTTGTTCGGTGCCATTGAGTCAGGTCTGACTCATAGCAACACTATGTACAAGAGAAGGAAGCATTCCCCAACACTAAGCCATGCTTCCCACTATGTCAGTGTTTATCTTCTATTCATAGTTTTCAATGGCTGTTTGTTTCATGATTGGTGCAAGAGGAGATTGCCGTGGAATTTTGTTATTTTATTGTATTTTTGATACTAGTTGAGGTAATTGTGTATCTCCTATATTTAATTATTACATGCCGTTTTACATCTCCCCCATGTGTCTTTCAGCTTGCCATGCTGTGGGGGCTTGTTTGTTGCTGTGATGGTGAAAGCTATGCCACAAGTATCTCAGATACCAGCAGAGCCGCCCATGGTGAACAGGTTTTAGCTGAACTTCCAGACTAAGTCAGACTAGGGAGAAGGATCCGATAGGCCACTCCTGAAACAATTAGCCATGGAAAACTTTATGAATAGCAGAGAAGCTCTATCAAATATAGTGCTGGAAAGGAAACAATCAACAGAGTCAAGGAAGTCCCCACTGAATGGGAAAAAATCTTCACATCCTATACATTGGACAGAGGAATTTAGAAAGAACTCAAGAAAGCAATACACAAGAAAACAAACAACCCAATACACAAATGGCCAAAGGAACTGAACAGACAGTTCTCAACTTAAGAAGCTTGTAAGGCCATTAAACACATGAAAAAATGCTCAATATCCACAGCCATTAGGGAAATGCAAATCGAAACAATTCTGAGATTCCACCTTACTCCAGTAAGAATGGCCAAGATCTATAAAACAAAGAACAACAAATGCTGGTGAGGCTGTGGAGAAAAGGGAACCCTCTTACAATGCTGGTGGAGTTGTAAATTGGTTCAACCACTTTAGAAATCAATATGGAAGTACCTCAGAAAACTAAAAACAGATCTACCATATGACCTAGCCATACCACTATTGGGAAAATATTCAAAGGAAGGTGAGGCATCATATAACAGAGACACCTGCATCTCCATTCTCAGTGCAGCACTTCTCACAGTAGTAAGGGTGTGGAATCAGCCAAAATACCCATCAACAGAAGAATGGATAAAAAAATTATGGTACAGACACACAATGGAATACTACTCAGCAATCAAATAAAAATGAAATAATGGCATCTGCAGCAAAATGGATGGAATTGGAGAAAATTATCTTAAGTGAACAAACACAAGCCCAAAAAGAGAAATACCACATCTCACTCATATGTGGAAGCTGAATCAAACTTAAAAGAAGGAAAAAATCCTATATGTAAATTGGAACATAATGAAAAGTTCATGTAAACTTAGTGGAGAAGGGATGAATTAAGGAGTGGAAAGGAGGGAGGAATCTCGTAAAAGGAAACCATGATGGGAGAAGACAGGAGGGGGAGGAGGAACAAGGAGGAGCAAGGAATGAGAGAGAGGTTGACCTCAAAGTAAACAGCCCAACTTTAATAGTTCAGGAAATAATTATAATAATATTAATACCAAAGGATGGCAATAATGCAAATGGACTAGATTATTCATGTAATACTGCTGACAATGTAAAAAGATAGGTCACTATAGAAAAATGTTTGGACTTAAGTCATAATTGGGATGCATGGGTATAGATAAATATTCCCACAAAAAGACATGCAAATAGAAAGGAGGCCATTGATGTGTGTGTGGGGGGGTGGGAGATGGGGGAGGGGAGACACAAGAGGGTAAGGGGGAAGTTATGTGTGCAATGTACAATGAGACACATATATGGAAATGTCACAATGAAATACATATCAGAGTGAAACACATTAAGTTATACAGTAAAAATCTCCAATAAAAATGAAATAAACATGCAATATTTTACCTAAAATATATAATATATAATATACAATATATTGCATATCATATATATCATATATCATATATTATATGTTATATTGCTGAAATACATAATATGTATATTGATGGAATATATATATATATATATATATATATATATATATATAACATATATATACATTATATATAATATATTATATATATATTTCCAGATATATATATATAATATATTGTTGGAAAATGAGTCCCCCAGGCTGAAAAGCATTCAAGAAATAACTGGCAAAGTGTGCTTTCTCAAAGCAGTTGACCTTAATGATGGGAATGGAATAAAACCATTGAGATTTCCTTTTGCTGATGTGACACACCTCAAATTAGAAGTGTCTACAATAATGGCCAGATATACTCAAGGTCATACCTTGGCTCTCATATATTTGTTTTAATTTTCTACAGCTTCAGTTTCGAACTTGCATATAAGAAGTTGATGGTCTGATCCACAATCAGCACCTGGTCTAGTTCTGACATTTTATATGGAGTTTTTCCATTTTGTCTTTCTACAAATGTAGTCATTTTAGTTCCTGTATGTTCTATCTGGTGAAGTCCATGTGTATAGTCACCATTTATGTTGATGAAAAAATGTCTTTGCAATGAAAAGGTCATTGGTCTGACAAAATTCTATCATGGGATCTCCAGCATTGCTTCTGTCACCAAGGCCATATTTTCCAACTACTTAGCCATCTTCTTTGTTTCCAACCTTTGCATTCCAATCACTAGTAATTATCAGTAAGTCCTGATTGCATGTTTGATCTATTTCAGATTGCAGAATCTGGTAGAAATCTTCCCTTTCTTCACTTGTGGCCTTAGTGGTGGATACATAAATTTGAATAATAGTAATATTAACTGGCCTTCCTTGTAGGTATATTAGCATCTCACTGAGAGCACTGAATTTTAGGAAAGATCTTGAGAAGTCTATTTTGATGGTGAATGCAACTCCACTTGTCTTTAGTTTGTCATTCCCAGAATAGTAGACCATATGATTATCTGACTCAAAATGGCCCATGCCAGTCCATTGTAGCTCACTGATGCCTAGAATGTCAATGTTTATGCCCCCCATTTGTCTTTTAACAATATCTAATTGTCCTAGATTCATACTACATACATGCCATGTTCCAATTATTAATGGATGTTTACAGTTGTTTCTCCTTATTTTGAGTTGTGCCACATCAGGAAATGGAGGTCCCTGGGGCATTACTCCACTTCCATCATCAAGGTAGACTCTATGTGGGGCACACACCTCCCAGTCTGGCCTGGAGTTTCCAACAGGTGGCGTGGCCGCACACACAGATACTAAACACAATTCACTCGGGACCCTCGGGTGAGGGGCATGGACTTCTGCAGCCCTTGGGATGCTGGAGGAGATGGGAGAAAGGAAAAGCCTCAGGTGCTTTTGCCTTCCAGGGGCAAACACCTGTGTTGGTGGTCTCAGTGATCACGAGGAGACAGCTGTTGCTTCGTCGGTGATCAAATGGAGAGCAGGTTCTTTCCTTGTTGATGGTTGTGACAAGAGAGTATTCTTTCCTCACTGAAGGTCCAGAGGAGAGGAGCGGAAGAGCTGTTTTCTCATTGGTGGACCAGTGGTCCAGGCAAAAAGGCAACTCTTCCCCAGTAGGCTTTTGAGTGCCTTCCAAGCTGGGGGCTCATTTTCTGGTACTATATCTGACAGTGTTTCTTTGCTATCCATAGGGTTTTCAATGGCAAGGTGTTTCGGGAGTGGTTTGCTGGTGCCTACTCCATGGTCTGTCTTAGTCTGAATTTAGAGACAACCTCAAGAATAGGGTTAATGCATTAGATGCAAATGATAGGAGACCAGACAAGTTGTGGCATAAAAGATAGCATTTAAGAAGGAAGCAAAGAGTTATTAAAAAGACAAGAAAAAAGAAAAGACCAAATTACATGTCAAAAGACACACTGGACCTTGCCCTTGAATATCGAGCAGCTAATGTAAAAGGAAGACATGATGAAGTTAAGAATCTAAACAAAAGATTTCAAAAGGCAGCCCACAAAGACAAAAACAAATATTATGATGACATGTGCAAACAGGTGGAGGCAAAAAACAAAAGGGAAGAACAGACTCTGTGTTTCTCAAGCTTAAGGAAGTGAAGAAAAATTCAAGCCTTGAGTGGCAGTAGTGAAAGATTCTACAGGGAAAATATTAAATTATGCAGGAAACATCAAAAGAAGATGGGAAGAATATACAGAGTCATTATACAAGAAAGAATTGGTAGGTGACCAACCATTCCAAGAGGTTGCATATGAAGAGGAACCAATGGTGTTGAAGGATGAAGTGGAAGCTGCCTTGAAAGAACTGGCAAAACACAAGGCTCCAGGAATTGATGGGATACCAATAGAGATGATTCAACAAACAGATGCAGCACTGGAGGTGTTAACATGTTTGTGCCAACAGATTTGGAAAACAGCTACCTGGTTAGCCAGGTACTGACTGGAAGAGACCGATATTTGTGCCTATTCCCAGAAAAGGGGATCCAACCAAATGTGGAAACTATTAGACAATCATTAATATCACACACAAGCAAAATTTTAGTAAAGATCATTCAAAAGGGACTGCAGCAGTAAATAGACAGGGAATTACTGGAAAATCAAGCAGGATTCAGAAGAGGGCGGGAACCAGGGACCATTGCTGATGTCAGGTGGATATTAGCCAAAAGCAGAGAATATCAGAAAGGTATCTATGTTTTATTAACTATGCAAAGGCATTTGATCATAGAAAATTATGGATAACACTTCAGAAAATGGGAATAGCAGAGCACCTAATTGTACTCATGAGAAATCTGTACATGAACCAGGAGGCAGTTGTTCAAATTGAACAAGGAAACACTGCCTGGTTTAAAGTTGAAAAAGGTATGCATCAAGGCTATATACTTTCACCCTATCTCTTCAATTTATATGCTGAGCAAATAATCCGAGAAGCTGGACTTTATGAGGAAGAACGCGACATCAAGATTGGAGGAAGACTCATTAACAACCTGCGTTATGCAGATGACACAACTCTGCTTGTTGAACATGAAGAGGATTTAAAACATTTACTGATGAAGATCAAAGATCATAGCCTTTAATATGGGTTACGACTAAACATCAACAAAGCAAAAATCCTTACAACTGGGTCAGCACGCAACTTCACAATAAATGGAGAAGAGATTGAAGTTGTCCAAGATTTTGCTTTGCTTGGCTCTATAATCAACATCCATGGAAACAGCAGTCAAGAAAATCAAAAGATGCCTTGCTCTAGGAAAAGCTGTGGCAAAAGATCTCTTTAGAGTAATAAAAAGCAAAGATGTCACATTGAAGATGAAGGTGCGTCTGACTCATGCCATAGTATTTTCAGTCGCATCATATGGTTGTGAAAGTTGGACATTGAACAAGGGATACAGAAAAAGAATTGATGCTTTTGACTTGTGGTGCTGGAGTTGTCTATTGAATATACCATGGACTGCCAAAAGAACCAACCGATCTGTTCTAGATCTGGAAGAAGTGCAACCAGAGTGCTCCTTGTAGGCAAGAATGGCCAGACTGCATCTTACACATTTTGGACTTCTAGTCAGGAGAGATCAATCCTAGGAGAAAGACATCATGTTTGGGAGAGTGGCAGGTCAATGAAAAAAAGGGAAACCCTCCACCAGATGGATTGACACAGTGTCTGCAACAATTGGCCTAAGTATAAATAAAATCACGTGCCTGGCACAGTATGGAGAAGTGTTTTGATCTGCTGTACATAGGGTCACTGTGAATTGGACTCGTCTCAATGGCAGCTAACAACAACAACAACAACAACAACAACAACAACAACAACAACAACAACAACTATTGGCTCAAACATAAAAAGATCATATCCATGGCACAGTGTTGTGTAATGTTTCATTTTTCTGTACAGAGGGTCTCTGTGAGCCAGATCTGACTCCATGGCATGCAACAACGTTTTTCATCTGACTTTTCACCATATTTTATAGTAAATGAACAATAGCATCTACACACAGAATTTCTAAAGGACTTTTCTATCATTAAATAAATATTCATTGCTCAGAAAATTTATCATAAAATTTACACTTAAGGTTTCACATTTTGTGTGTATATTACACAGATTAAAATAACGAGAAACTCCACTAGAATTGAAAAGATTGAATGTGATAACCTCACAGTTGTGACAGTATGTCACTCAAAAGTGGGCACTCAGTAGATTACATATGGGCAGAACCATTGAAAGATTCTCAAACTTGTAAACTATTAGTAAATTGAATTCAATATCTAATTCTTGAAATTTGTGAACGTATAGCTTCAAGTATTTTCCTTATTAAATTCAGAGTAAATGAGCTCTTTGATCTTATCTTCATCTAATGATAGCCTATCTTCTGCTTCTTCTAGCCTGCTAGTATTACTATCTACTGTGGTTTTCACTTGATTTCTTGGGTTTCATTTCCAGGATTTCTATTCTTTTTTTAAAGTTTCAATTTCTCTGGAAAACTTTTCTTCTAGGTTAGAAACTATTTTGTTCATTGCCTGAGTTGCACCTTCAAGATCACTTACCATTTTTGTGAGTAGATTTTTAGATTCTTTGGCAAATGAAGTTTTTCTGATTGTTTGATTTCAGTTTCTGAGAGGTTGTGATCACTTCAAAATGACCTTCTTGCTGTTTCATATTCTGTGTTCTTCATAGCTGATTCAGACTTGTATATCTGCTAGCTTGAGCACCTGCAACTCTCCAATGCCAAGAAAAACAGTGGAGCCGAGGCTCTGGCTGAAATGTCAACCACCTGAGGGGTGAAGGCTGCAAAGAAAAACAAGTCTCCAGAGTGAGAGATTAAAAATTGGAAGTATTTTAATTCCCAGTCCCCTCTTTTGGTCTCATTTCTGCCAAACCTCTAAAAGGGACCATAAGGGATTGTCCAGATACTCATTTGCAGAGGTGTAATTTTTAGTTAGTGTTCCCATTTAAGAAATTTAAGCACCAATTCCTGTGGAAGAATGCTAAATGTCAACTTTTTGAAATTGCTGAAAAAATCTGAATGTAGGACATTTCGGTATCTTGCAAAGTCACTATAGGATGCATTGAAAATCATCCAGTACAGGACATGTCTTGTGCATATAGGATGTTTGGCAGCCAGTTCCTGGCCACATCCTAGGCTACCTCTCTGACCTTCCCAGCCCAGGTTGTGTTTTAAGGTCTCACGGGTTCTCGAAGGGGAGTACCCTATGCCAGGATTGGGCTAAAGGGCCATTAAAACCTTTGGATCAAAGTAGTAACATGACTGTTGTTGTTGTTGGGTGCTGTTGAGTCAGGTCCAACTCATGGCAACTCTCCAAAGCGTTTTCAATAGCTGGCTGTTTTGGGATTGCTTTGGGAATGGATTGCTATGTCCTTCTCCCGATTTTGTGGTGCTAGGATTGAACCTGGTGTGCAGGAGGACTTTACCAACTGAGCTAAATCCTAGACAGTAACATGATTAGATTTACATTGTAGAAAGATCTTTCTGGCATCTGTATGGGTTGAAGGAAACAGACTGGAGAAAAATGAGTCTGTTAGGAAGTTAATAACCATTTCTGACACTGTTGTCTGCAGCCACAGGACCCTGGCATCTGATCCTGCCTGATCTCAGAACTAAGCAGAGTTGGCCCCGTTAGTCCTTGGATGGGAGACTGCCTGGGAATACCAGGTGCTGCAGGTTAAGGAGAAGAACCTGGCAATCCACTCCTGAAACTATCCACCATTGAAAATCCTATGAATAGCAGAGAAACATGGCATTGGGCATGGCACGGTGTTGGGGAATGTTTTGGGCATGGCACGGTGTTGGGGAATGTTTTGTTCTGCTTATAGGGTTGCTATAAGTTGGACCCGACTAGATGGCACCCAGCAACAGCAACAGCACTGTTAGGAGACTCAACACCCATATGAAACCACCATTGCAATCAAGAAATTTTTATGATGGCCTGTTTGGATGAGGCCCACTCAGGTTATGAAGAGCAGTCAGATATACTGAAAGCCCTTCCACTTAAATGTTAATCTTATCCTCAAAATTAATATTGTGACTTTTATAAATTATACTGGCACAAATCCAAATTGAGCAACTGAATTGAAAGTTTTTGATCTAAAAAACTTCCACCAATCAAAGATGCTCATCAAGGATTTTGCATATCTACTTATACTGAGAACCTCTACTCAAATCCCTTCTGCTGGTTTGTAAACAACTATTGTACTAACCGAAATAATTTGAGTTGGATGGCTCTCTTTGTGTCTATGTTGCTGTTGCTATTCTTGCATTGGTTTTGACATTTGGCTTAGCTACTATTTATCCAAGGTTTAAAGTAATAGTAGCAGAATGGTCACTAGGTTGAGAGTTCAATTCCAAACACCTTCTTTAAAAAAAGAATAATAATTCCGGGCCACAAAAAAATGGGAGAAGGACTTGGCAGCCTACTCCCAAGAACAATCCTGAAACAATTAGCCACTGACAACTCTATGAATAGCAGAGAAGCACTGACCTAGTGCCAGATGTGGCATAGTGTCAGGGAGTGTTTCATTCTGTTGTACTTAGGGTCGATAACAAGATGATTAATTAGTAAATTGATTTCGATTTCTATATTCAAATTTTAGTTTAAATTTTAGTTAACTGCTTGGTTTCTACAATGAATTGGGATTTATATTTCCTTTTGGTAATTCCTTATTAAACTCATAGTTTCCCCCCCCCCCCAATAATAGGGGATTGAACCTACTGCTTCACACATGCTTTGCAAGTGCACTACAAGTAGGCTGCACCCCCGGGCCCCATTTTATTTTTTATTTTGAGTGAGTGACTTGCTAAGTTACATAGGCTGCCTCTTGCCTGAAACTCACAATCCTCCTGTGTCAGACTCCCAAATCACTGGGATTACAGGCAAGCACCATCATGCCCAGCTAAAATCACAGTTTTGACTTCCCAATTTATAGGATTTGAACTGGGTCTGGCAGAAACAGGTTAATTCCTTTTTTTCTCCCCAACAACTTTATTGAGGTGTAATTGAACACAAAAGGCTGCACATATTTGAAGTGTACAATTTGATAAGTTTGGCATACACACACACACGCACACACACACACACACACACACACACAAAACCATCAGCACAATCAAGAAAATGAAAAATATCTATCTCGGTTTCCCTGTGGTTCTTTATACTTCCCTCCTCCTTCTCTTCCCTACTGTCTCCAGGCAACCATTAATGTATTTTCTGTCACTATAAATATGGGTGGTAGGCAGTATTTTACAAAGCCCTCCTCCATGACTCTCACTCTTGCATAATCCATTCTCTTTCGAGTATGAGTGGCGTCTGTGCATATGATGAGATATTCCATAATTAAATGCCTATATATAGAAAAAGGAATCTGACAGATATAATTATAGGCATAATTAAATGCCTATATATAGAAAAAGGAATCTGACAGATGTAACCAAATTAGTCCTATTTTTCTTTTGAAAAATTGTTTTGGCTATTCTGATTCCTTTGCAACTCCATATATATTTTGGAATAAATGTCTACATTTCTTCATAGAATTTAAGTGCCATTATATTGAATCTATAGATAAATTTTGAGAGACTTGATTTCTTTACAATATTGAGTCTTTCAACCCATTTCAACCATTATTGTGATAAATACCTTAATTTATTTTTATCATTGTTGTTAGGTGGAGGTGGTGGTGTTAGCGACCCTAGGTACAACAGGTAAAACACAATCATTAGTGCTTCTCTGCTATTCATAGGGTTTTCAATGGTGGATTGATTATGGGAGTGGGTTGCCAGGTCCTTCTCCCAAGCCTACTGCACCTGGTATTCCCAGGTAGTCTCCCATCCAAGTACTAACCAGACCTGACCCTGCTTAGCTTCCAAGATCTGACAGGATCAGATGCCACAGGGCTATGGCTGCAGGTTAAATTTATTTAGGTAGTCTTTAATTTCTCTCAGAAATATTTGTAGTTTCTTTCTTTCTTTCTTACTTTCTTTCTTTTTTTTTTTTTTTTGCAGTACTGGGGGTTGAACCCAGGGCCTCAAGATAGCATGCTTTGCAAGTGCTGGACCACTGAGCTGCACCCCCAGCCCATTTTTTTTTTAAACTTTTTGAAACAGGGTCTCGCTAAATTACACAGCCAGCCTGTGGTCTCGAACTTGTGATCCTCCTGCCTCCACCTCCCGAGCTGCTGGGATTACAGGGGTGCACCACCACATCTGGCTGTATTTGTACTTTTTCAATTGCTCTCTTCTAATTTATCAGTACATACTTCTCTTGTTGGAATTGTAAATGTGTTTGTTTTAATTAAAATTTTTGGTTGTTCATTGTGGCATGTAGTAATTAAATTGGTTTTTCTTGTTGATATTGTATCCTGCAACTGTGCTAAACTCACTTATTATTTTTGGTGGCCCTATTGTAGATTCCATTGGATTTTTTTTATATGGATGATCACATTGTTTGTAAATATTGTTTTACTTCTATCTTTCCAATTTGAATGCTTTTTATTTCATTTTTTGCCTCAGAAGTTTGAGTACAATGTTGAATAAAAGTGGTGAGGACAAGTATCCTTGTCATGTTCTTAGTCCTAGGAGAAAAGCATCCTGTATTTCACCATTAAGGGTAATTAATGTCAGATACCTTTTATCAGGTCAAGGAAGTTCTCTACTTTTACCTGAGTGCTTTTATTTATTTAGTCAGGAATGAATGTTGGATAGTTTTGAAATTTTTTTCTTGGCTTATTGAGATCATATGGTTTTCTATTTTAGTTATTAATATGGTAAGTTACATTGATTTTTTAAAATGTTAAACTCATTAGGTAGATTCACAATAAATTTCACTAGCTCATCGTAAATTATCTTTTTTATGTGTTATTGTATTTTATTTACTAAAATTTATTTGGCATGTTGACATTAATATTTGCGATGGATGTTGTTGTTGTTGTTAGGTGCCATCGAGTCCTACTCATAGCGACCCTATGTACAGCAGATCGAAACACTTCCCAATTCTGTGCCAGGCAAACGATCTTATTTATGTTTAAGCCCATTGTTGCAGACAGTGTGTCAATCCATCTGGTGGAGGGTTTTCCTCTTTTGCGTTGACCTGCCACTCTCCCAAACATGATGTCCTTCTCCAGGATTGATCTCTCCTGACTACATGTCTGAAATATATAAGATGCAGTCTGGCCATTCTTGCTTCCAAGAAGCACTCTGGTTACACTTCTTCTAGGACAGATCTGTTGGTTCTTTTGGCAGTCCATGGTATATTCAATAGACATCTCCAGCTCTACAATTCAAAAGCATCAATTCTTTTTCTGTCTCCCTTGTTCAATGTCCAGCTTTCACAACCATATGATGCCACTGAAAATGCTATGGCATGAGTCAGACACACATTTGTCTTCAATGTGACATCTTTGCTTTTCAATACTCTAAAGAGATCTTTTGCCACAGCTTTTCCTAGAGCAGTGCGTCTTTTGATTTCTTGACTGCTGTTTCCACAGGTGTTGATTATAGAGCCAAACAAATCAAAATCTTGGACAACCTCAATCTTTTCTCCATTTATTGTGAAGTTGTGTGCTGACCCAGTCGTAAGGATTTTTGCTTTGTTGATGTTTAGTCATAACCCATATTGAAGGCCATGATCTTGATCTTCATCAGTAAATGTTTTAAATCCTCTTCATTTTCAGCAAGCAGAGTGGTGTCACCTGCATAACGCAGGTTGTTAATGAGTCTTCCTCCAATCTTGATGCCACGTTCTTCCTCATAAAGTCCAGCTTCTCGGATTATTTGCTCAGTATATAAATTAAAGACATAGGGTGAAACTATACAGCCCTGACGTACACCTTTCTCAACATTAAACCACTCAGTGTTTCCTTGTTCTATTCGAACAACTGCCTCCTGGTTCATGTACAGGTTTCTCATGAGCACAATTAGGTGCTCTGGTATTCCCCATTTTCCAAAGTCTTATCCATAGTTTATTATGATCCACACAATCAAATGCCTTTGCATAGTCAATAAAACATAGATAGACATCTTTCTGATATTCTCTGCTTTCAGCTAATATCCACCTGACATCAGCAATGATGTCCCTGGTTCCCCACCCTCTTCTGAATCCTGCTTGATTTTCTGGTAATTCCCTGTCTATATACTGCTGCAGTTGCTTCTGAATGATCTTTAGTAGAATTTTGCTGGTGTGTGATATTAATGATATTGTCTGATAGTTTGCACATTCAGTCGGATCCCCTTTTTTGGGAATAGGCACAAATACTGATCTCTTCCAGTCAGTTGGCCAAGTAGCTGTTTTCCAAATCTGTTGGCATAAACATGTTAACACCTCCAGTGCTGCATCTGTTTGTTGAAACATCTCTATTGGTATCCTATTAATTCCTGGAGCCTTGTGTTTTGCCAGTTCTTTCAAGGCAGCTTCCACTTCGTCCTTCAACACCATTGGTTCCTCTTCATATGCAACCTCTTGGAATGGTTGGTCATCTACCAATTCTTTCTTGTATAATGACTCTGTGTATTCTTCCCATCTTCTTTTGATGTTTCCTGCATCATTTAATATTTTCCCTGTAGAATCT
>VMDO01002013.1:0-72235 GCA_007922755.1 Pedetes capensis
CTGAAGTGGACATGCTATAATGGGTTGGATGAGATTCTGTCTTCCTGTTCCCAATTGGCATTCTGGTGATGGGAGCCTAGAGATTGTGATTAGGCAGTTTATAGTTTCTATTAGAGCCCATCAGTCTGCTGCCCTGTTTACAGAAGACTTTTTGGCCTTAACAAGTGTCTCAGTTAAGTGTGGAAGTTTTCTACTGATACTTAGATTCCTGATTAAATCTTAAATATCTATTTCCTATTAAGATTTTGAGAACTGTTTAAGAGGGGAAGTAGAAAACAAAATTTTCACATACCTACAGACATTGAATCCCATTTCTTCCTTTTGCACAAGTTAAAGAGAAACAGAATGATGAGCTTGCCTTTCAGCCTGCTTCACCCAAGTTAGAGAGGTCAAGTCTACATTTCCACCACTGAGCACAATACAAATGTTCTTTACTTCTGGAGAAACTGTTTGAAAGTTTTGAGACAGCACAGCAGCCACTCCAACACCAGCTGTAGGTTCAATGAGTAGTTTCATTCTCTCCCACACCAGCTGGGTTGCATACTGTTGGCACAGAAGGGAGTAAGGGTTAGTGAAACAGGAAAGCGGATAAGAGTCCAGTAAGTTAAATTCTAAAGGCCAGATATCTGTATTTTCTTGCTGCTATGTGTGCATGCTTGCCAATGAAGCACACATAATTGACTCATTCTATGCTACTGTCAAGAGGTTTATCATAATACATCTGATAGTGTGCTGCTCCATGTGAAGTCATCTACTTAAATCCCTGTGGGTCAGTTTCTATTCATAACAAGGGAAGATTCTTTTGTGAGAAGTTATATTGTTATTTTCCTATTGGAGTTTTACCTTAATTTCATCCTCTGTGACAGTGAAGACATCATCCACAAGATCCCTTATAATAGGCCAGGTGTTTAAGCCAATGCTGGATTTGACACCATCTGCTATAGTTTCTGGAGGATGAAGATTAGGGGTTAGTTCCCCTTTCAGTTTGGACTGGTAGCAGTCATCTGCATTCAAGGGTTCAGCGGCATATACCTTCACACTAGGTTTCAGAGCCTGAGAAGAGAAATAATTACATACCTTACAACCTCAGCCTTACCTGCATCCCTAAAATAAAACAGGCAGAACAGATGAACACATTTCTGTATAAGAGTCTTCCTTTTGATGGATGTAATGGAAATACAACCCTTAAGCACTTTATAAATAAATTATGTCTAATAGTGGCCTTTAGTTGTCTGGATCACAACTGGTTCTATTGGAGCTGGGTGTGGTGGCACACACCTGTAATCCCATTGACCCAGGAGGCGGAGGCAGGAGGATCACAAATTCAAGACCAGAGGCAGTTTGTGTAACTTAGTGAGACCCTATCTCAAAATTTAAAAAAATGGGCTGAGGGTGCAGCTCAGTGGTACAGCATTTGCAAAACATGCAAGTGTCAAGGGGGAGAAATAACTGGGTTCTACTGGTAATTTGGGAAGGGTAATCTGTGGTGTAGACTTTAGGTTGATAAAATGGATTCAGGGGAAGGACTTGAGGGTATCACTCATTGTAAATGCTTATAAAGGTATATAAATGAAGAGGGCAATGAGACAAGGGCCTTCTATCTCAAGGTACAAGAGATAATGGGAAAGGATGGCAGAACCAGTATCCAAAATATGATGTTAGGTGCTGTTGAGTTTGACTCATAGCAACCCTATGTACAGCAGATCAAAACACTTCCTAACTCTGTGCCAGGGACACTATCTTCTTATAGACTGTTAATCTCAGTGACTAAAGCAGGAAGTCTTTCTGAAAGCTGTTTTCTTACCTTAACTGTAATTGCTATTCCAGCAACCATTCCTCCTCCTCCTACAGGTACCACTAGTGCATCCACCAAGGGAACCTTGGATAAAAATATAAAAAGTTTAATTAATAAGCAGTTTTACATTTACATATAAAATAACTGAATCTATAGCCAAACTGCTTTACCGGTTAAATAAGAACTAGACTATTTTACCTGGTTCAGCACTTCCAGGGCAATTGTCCCTTGTCCAGCTATCACTGCAGGCTCCTGGTTGGGATGTACCATGATGCCTTCTGTTTCTTCCATAATTCTTTTTGTAACCTTTTCTCTAGACTGAAAGAAAACATTAATTTAGCTTATTTGACTTGCATTTAATATACTTGCCCAAAAGTTTGATTTAATCCTTTAATAATTTGTTGACAATTTTCTGTTTTTTTGACTTTGGTCACTGGGGATAGATAATGCAGTGAGCAAAACACTCTGCCCCCAAGAGGGTTATATTTTTAGGGGTGCAGTACAAGTATGTCTGCTATATTTTTAGGTGTTTGGGAGAAAAATGGAAGTATTTGTTGACGAACAGTCTGATAAAGTGGAAAATTACAAATACAAGGGCTGTGGATTTTCAAAAAGAATATTATGAGAAGATAGTAATAGCAAGTGCACCTGGGCATGGTGGTGCATGCCTGCAGCAGGACTGCTAAGAGTTTGAGGCCAGCCTGGTCTCCATACCATAGTGAGACCTTATCTCTAAAAACTAGCAAGACTGTAAGGTAGGAATGGTTGGCTTTTCTGAGGAACTGCTTGCTACAAAGTCAGTGTGACTGGCATGAGTGTGTGTGTGAAAATAATAGGAAATGAAGTGAGAAAGAGGAACGGGAGCTCGTTCATTTAGGCCTTAGGTGATTACAAAAGTTTTGGTTGGCCTGGTGAGGTGGCGCACGCCTATAATCCCAGCGGCTCGGGAGGCAGAGGCAGGAGAATCGCAAGTTCAAGACCAGCAGTGGTCTGTGTAATTTAGTGAGACCCTGTCTTAAAAAGTTAAAAAGAAAAAGCTTCGGTTGGTCTCACCCCAGTTAGAATGATTAGCATCAGCAGAACAAACAAATGGTGGTGAGGATGCAGGAAAAAGAAATACTTGTTCACTGCTGATGGGACTAAACTAGTAGAGCCATTATGGAAATCAGTATAGAGGTTTCTCAGAAAACTAAAAATATAACTACCATATGATCCAGCTATACAACTCAGGCATATACCCAAAGGAATTGAAGTCATACCATAGATATAACCATACTTCCGTGTTCATTCCAACACTGTTCACAATTGCAAAGATATGGAATCAGCCCAGATGTCCATCAACAGATGAATACATTTAAAAAGTCTGGTCTTTGTAAAAAATGAGATATTCAGCCATAAAGAAGAATGAAATATTTACGGGAAAATTGGAACTGGAGTTCGTCATTTTAGGTAAAATCTGCCAGATTCAAGACAAATACCTGTGTTCTCATTCATATTCAGAAGGTAGATTTATCTTAAAGTGGAAAGAATGTATATATGTGTATGTATACTATGCATGTATATGTGTATATATACACACACACATATATATTTGTGTGTGTGTGTGTGTGTGTGTGTGTGTGACCAGAAAGCACAAGAGGATGTATCTAGAGTGGGGAGAGGATTAGTGTGGGGCTGGATGCAACATGGAGGGTAATGGAGAGAACAAGTACAAGTACATGATATGACTGTATGAAAATACCATAATGAAACTCATACTGTGCTAATTAACAAAAAAGAAAAAGAACTTTGGTTGGATGGGGATGTAGCTTAGTGACTGCTTAGGATTCACAAGGTTTTCAGTTCCATCCCCAGCACTGAAAAGCAAAACAGAAAATTGGAAAAACTGCTTTTCCCTTTGTGTGAGATGGGAAACTCTGGGGTATCTGAGATCATAAGAGACAAGTTCTAACTTCAATAGATAAATGGATTCCTCTGATTGTTCTGGAAAACAGATTAGGGGGTGAGAGTGGAAGCAGAGACCAGTTAAGCTACTCCAGCTAGGAGAGAATTGATGGTTTGAATCAGGGTGATAATAGTAGAGGCTGTTAGAAGTAGTTAGGTTGTCGGTTTGGATGTGGGTGTAAGGGTTGTCCAAGATTTTTTGCTTGAGCAACTAGAAGGATAAATGTTTATGGAGAAGAGGAAGACTTGAATGGGAGCAACTTGGGAGTAAGATCAGGAGTTTGGTATTAAAACTTTGAGAGGGGTCCTAAGACATCCAAGTAGGAAAGTTTGGTACCTGTTGGGTATACAAATTGTGTTACAGGGAGAAGTTAGGTTTAGAGTATAGGTGATTTTTTTTCCCACTATTGAGGGGGTTGAGCCCAGGGCCTCATGCATGCTTTGCAAGTGCTCTACCACTGGGCTGCACTCCCAGGCAAGGTTTTTGTTGTTGTTGTTGTTCAGGCAAGGTTTTTGTTGTTGTTGTTGTTGTTGTTGTTGTTGTTGTTTTATGAGATAGGATCTCACTAAGTTACAGAGTCTGCCTCTGGTCTCAAACTTGAGATCCTGCCTCCACATCCTGAGTTGCTGGGATTACACATGTGCACCACTGCATCCGGGTAGAGTATAGTTAACATTTTAAACTGAGAATAGTGATATCCAAGGGAGTGTAGATAGAGAAATGGTTGAGCATGCTAACACTTAAGAGATGAAACAACAAAGACTGAGAAGGAGCATCCAGTAAGGTAGGAAGAGCAGTTGGTCAAGTGAAGTTGTTACTGCTGAACACTGCTTTTCTTCCTTACCTCATCACTGTGTTCACTGTATACTATAGCGGCTCCATAGGCCTGTATTGCCAGTTTCTTACAATTGGGAGCCGTTTGGGGTACCACAATATAAGCAGGAATCCCTGGGAGAGGAAAAACATGTTAGTATAAGGAGAATTTAGATTAGAAACTTATGGTCATTTTGCTTACAATCAGATAGGGACTTCCTTGGAAATTTATTTCCCATAGCTATTGCCACTGTCGCTGAAATTAATGATACTTTTCCACTCCTCTCTGATGATCCTACCAAGAACTCTGAGAAATTAATCAAGTACCTTCCAGTTTGGCAGCGTAGGTGAGAGCCTGGCCATGGTTTCCACTGCTGTGAGTAACAACAGCTTTGGGCTTCTGTTCTAAAGTGTCAGGAATTAAGCCTCTGATGGCATTAAGGGCACCACGAATCTGAAAAAGAGGGATGCTGAATTCATGTTCCAAGAAAGGCATCGTATTTCATTACACGAACACTGTAGACACTACTTACAGAAACTCATAGTCTACTATGTACCTAGGCTATGTTGTGTGTTGGTGTTAGGTCCCGTTGAATTGGCGTTCAGCTCACAGCAACTCTACATACAACGGGCGAAACACTATTATTAATGCTTTTCTGCTATTCATAGGGTTTTCAATGGCTGATTGTTTTTTGGGAGTGGGTTGCAGAGTCCTTCTCCCAAGGCTACAGTAGCTGAGTCCTTCGCCCAAACTTACAGCACTTGGTGTTCCCAGGCAGTACTGACAGGGTCTGACCCTGCCTAGCATCAGAGATCTGATGGGATCAAATGCCACAGTGGTACTGTTGCAGGCACCTAGGCTACATGATACATTCTTAGGCTCCCAACTTGCATAGCATGTTACTGTACTAAATAATACTGTCCAGAATTGTAACAATGGTATTTGCTAATGTAAATACATAAAAAGTACAGTAAAAATAAGATACTAAAAGATTTTAAAATGGTAGACCTGTATAGGACACAATGTGTGTATCTTGTAGGATGGGAAGTTGCTCTGAGTTAGCGAGTGGTAAGTGAATGCGAAGGTCAATGATGGGAAGGTCAATGACGTACACTACTGTAAACTATATAAGCATGGTACACTGAAGCTACATGAATTTTTTTAATTATTATTGGTTTTTTAGACAGGGTCTTGCTGTGTAGCCCAGACTGGCATGGATCATAAATACCACTATCTTCCATCTCCACATTTTGTTCTACTGGAAGGTTTTCAGGCACAATAACACATACAGAGCTGTCATCTATGATAAAAATGCCTTCTGGAGTTCTGCCTGTGGTTTTGGGTTTTTGTTTTGTTTTGTTTTTTCCTAATGCTGTAGATCAAACCCAGCTACATGCTAGGCATCTATCACTGAGCTACACCCTCAGTCCACCTTTTTTTTTTTTTGTGTGTGTGTGTGTGTGTGTGTGGTATTGGAGGTTGAACCCAAGGCCTCATGCTTGCGTGCTCTGCAAGTGCTGGGCCAGTGAGCTGCACCCTCAGCCCATTTTTTTTTTAATTTTTTTTTTTTTTTTTTTACTTTTTTGAGACAGGGTCTTGCTAAGTTATACAAACTGCCTCTGGTCTCGAACTTGGGATCATCCTGCCTCCACCTCCCGAACCACCAGGATTACAGGTGTGCACCACCGCGCCTGGCTAGTCCATCTTTTTTTTAAAGTAGAAAGAGTAAGGCTGGGCATGTACGTCAATAGTAGGGCACGTGCTTAGCATGTGTGAAACACTTGGTTTGATCTCTAACACCACAGACAAAAAAAGGTAGTGTACTCTAAAATAGTGATAAAAATATAATGTAGTAAATACATAAACTAGTAACAGTTTATTATCAAGTATTATGTACTGCACATAATTTTATGTACTGTTATGTGACTGGCAGAACAACTGGTTTGTTTATACGAGCATCACCACAAACCTGTGAGTAACTGGTTGCACTGTGATGGCCATAATAGCACTGAGTGACAGGAATTTTTCAGCTCCATTATGATCTTGTGTTGACTGAAATGTTATGCAATGCATGATTATATTTGATTTAAAAGCTTCTTTTAAGAAAGCAAAGACCTTTCTGAATTTTCTGTCCCTAATACTGAACAACCAATCTGTGGCTAAATTGTATCAATTCTAACTCCTAAATTTCTAGTGTATATCTTCTTTGCCACCACCTTGTGAGGTTTCATTTCTTGTGTTAATAAACCCCAACTGGTCCTGTCCCATTGGATCCTGCCTCTATTAGATTATGAAAGTGATCTTTTAAAAACACAAAGCCACACTTGGTGGTACATGCTTGTAATCCCAGCACTCAGGAGGAAAAGGCAGGATTGCTGCAAGTTCAAGGTCAGCCTGGGCTACGTAGTCAGTTCCAGGCAAGCTGGGGCTACATAGTGTGACCCTGTCTCAAAAACAACAATAACAACAAAAACACCAAGCTAGGCATGGTGACATAAAGTACAAACTCCTTACTAGTTGCAGCCTTAATCTTGGGGGAAGGTTGTTGAAACCAGGGCCTCACACGTACTTTGCAAATAATCTACCATCACACTGCGTGCCCAGCCCATTTTTAATTTTGAATTAGGGTCTCCCTAAATTACACAGGCTGCCTCTGTTCTCAAACTCACAGTTCTCCTGCCTTTGCCTCCCCAGTTCCTGGGATTACACGTGTGTGCCACCTTTATCACTGTCATTGCCATTTAGTTTCCCTTCTCAGTTAGCTCATACCCCTGTACTGATCATGGTAGTCCCTCCACTTGTGGCTCATTCTCCCACTCTTTATGCATCCTATAAAACTTGAAATAAAAGTCACCTAGTTCAACTTTCTTGATCTCAAAGGAAAAAGTAATCACTTCATTTCCTGTTATTCCATGGCGCCTAGTATCTCTCCTAAGACATTCTCATCAACCTATTTGTTGACCAGCTGATTTTTTTCCCCTGCAAGTATGGATACAGGGCAAGCATATATATACATATATACATATACATATATATATACATATATATATATACATATGTTGTAGAATTACTGAAAACAAGTGCATCATGTATGATGAATGAATGATGAGTAAGTCATGGTAGAAGGGTAAAACATGAAGTTTTGTTTTTTTTTTTAAAGAAACATTCAGTTAATAGGTGCAGAAAAGGGTAGATTCTTGAAATCTTAAAGTTACCAGATAATACCTGCCAGTGCTAAATGTAGTTTTCAGATTTTCCCCTGAAAATGTCTCTTTTTTCCTTTTCCTTCAGTACTGGAGGGTTGAACAAAGGGCCTTATACATGCTAAGCAAGTGCTCCACCACCAAGCTATACCCTCAGCCCCTTTTTCGCTATTTTGAGACAGAGTCTCACTCATTAAGTTATCAGCCCATTTCAGGCCTTGAATTTGTGATCTTCCTGCCTTAGTGTCCTAGGTATCTAGGAATACAGATGCTCACCATGGTGCCCACCTCTTGAAAGGATCTTTGTTTTGTTTTCTTTTCTTTCCTTTTCTGTTGTTTGTTTCTTTTTTGACAGACTCTTGCTATATAACCCCTGCTGACCTGGAATTGCTATGTAGACCAGCCTGGCTTTGAAGTCGCAATGATCCTCCTGCCTCAGCCACCCAAATGCTTGGATTATAGGCATGTGCCATGACCCAGGGCTTGTAAAAGATTTTAAAGCTCAATGAATGATCAGAAGTTTCCGTAACAAGTTAACACACAAATCTATAAGCATAGGAAAGGCACTGACATATTTTGTAGGAAAATATTTTATTACATGGTAGTTTAACTAGGTTTTGTTGTTGTTAGGTGCTGTTGAGTTGACTCCAACTCATGGCAACCCTATGTACAACAGAATGAAAGACTACTCAACATTGTGCCATGCACACAATGTTTTTATGTTTGAGTCATTGTTGCAGACATTATGCTCCTTCTCATTTTGAGTCATGCCACAATGCTAGAGATTGCATGATAGAATTTTGTCAGACCAGTGACCTTTTCATAGCAAATACATTTTTTCACCAACATAAATGGTGGCCATACACATGGTCTTCACCAGATGAACATACAGGAACCAAATTGATTACATTTGTGGAAAGGGATGATGGAAAAGCTCTATATCAAATGTCAGAACAAGACCAGGTGCTGATTGTGGGTCGGACCATCAACTGCTCATATGCAAGTTCAAACTAAAACTGAAGAAAATTAGAACAAGCATATGAGAGCCAAGGTATGACCTTGAGTATATACCACCTGAGTTCAGAGACCACCTCAAGAACAATTTTAATGCATTAGACACAAATGATAGATAACCACACGAGTTGTGGCATGACATCAAAGATATCATTCATGAAGAAAGCAAATGGTTATTAAAAAGACAGGGGGGGAAAAAAAAAGACCAAATTACATGTCAAAAGAGTCTCTGAAACTTGCCCTTGAATGTGGAACAATTAAGGTATAAGGAAGACATGATGAAATTAAGGAACTAAGCAGAAGATTTCAATAGGCAGCTTGAGAAGACAAAAACAAATATTATAATGACATGTGCAGGGAACTGGACACAGAAAACTGAAAGGGAAGAACACGCTTTGTGTTTCTCAAGCTTTAGGAATTGAAAAAATTCAAGCCTTGAGTGGCAATAGTGAAAGATTCTACAGGAAAAATATTAAATGAAGCAGGAAACATCAAAAGAAGATGGAAGGAATATGCAGGGTCATTATACAAAAAAGAATTGGTAGATGACCAACCATTTCAAGAGGTTGCACATGAAGAGGAACCAATGGTATTGAAGGACAAAGTGGGAACTGCCTTGAAAGAATGGCAAAACACAAGACCCCAAGACTCCAAAACTCCAAGACTCCAAGAATTGATGGAATACCAAGAGAGTTGTTTCAACAAACAAATGCAGCACTGGAGGTGCTAACATTTTATGCCAACAGATTTGGAAAACAGCTACCTGGCCAGTTGCCTGGAACATATCCCTATTTGTGCCTATTCCCAAAAAGGGGGATCCAACTGAATGTGGAAACTATCAGACAGTATCATTAATATCACACACAAGCAAAATTTTACTAAAGATTCAAAAGTGACTGCAACAGTACATAGACAAGGGATTGCTGGAAATCAAGCCAGATTCAGAAGAGGGCAGGGAACCAGGGACATCATTGCTGATGTCAGGTGGATATTAGTCGAAAGCAGAGAATATCGGAAAGATGTCTATCTGTATTTTATTGACTATGCAAAGGCACTTGACTATGTGGATCATAACAAATTATTGGATAACACTTTGAAAAATGGGAATACCAGAGCACCTAATTGTACTCATGAGGAATCTGTACATGAACCTGGAGGCAGTTGTTCAAATAGAACAAGGAAACACTGCCTGCTTTAAGGTTGAGAAAGGTGTACATCATGGCTGTATACTTTCACCATATTGCTTCAATTTATGTGCTGAGCAAATAATCCAAGAAGCTGGACTTTATGAGGAAGAATACAGCATCAGGATTGGAGGAAGACTCATTAACAACCTGTGTTATACAGATGACACAACTCTGCTTGCTGAAAGTGAAGAGGATTTAAAACATTTACTGATGAACATCAAAGAACATAGCCTTCAGTATGGATTGTGACTAAACATCAACAAAACAAAAATCCTTATGACTGGGTCAGTATGCAACTTCACAATAAATAGAGAAAGGATTGAGGTTGTCCATGATTTTGCTTTACTTGGGTCTACAATCAACTCTCATAGAAGCATCAGTCAAGAAATCAAAAGACACATTGCTTTGTGAAAAGCTGTGGCAAAAGATCTCCTTAGAATATTGAAAATGAAAGATGTCACATTGAAGACAAAGGTGCACCTGACTCATGCCATGGTATTTTCAGTCACATCATATGGTTGTGAAAGCTGGACATGGAACAAGGGAGACAGGAGAAGAACTGATGCTTTTGAATTATGGTGCTAGAGGTGATTATTGAATATACCATGGACTGCCAAAAGAACCAAGAGATCTGTCCTAGAAGAAGTGCAACCAGAGTGTTCCTTGGAAGCAAGGATGGCTAGACTGTGTCTTATGTATTTTGGACATTTAGTCAGGAGAGACCAATCCCTGGAGAAAGACATCATGTTTGGGAGAGTGGCAGGTCAATGAAAAAAAGGAAAACCCTCCACCAGATGGATTGATGCAGTGTCTGCAACAATGGGCTTAAACACAAATAAGATCATGTGCCTGGCACAGAACTGGGGAGTGTTTCCATCTGCTGTACATAGTGTCACTATGAGTCGGACTCGATTTGACGGCACCTAACAACAACAACATACTCTCCAACAGCTTAATTAATTTCTAATGTCTTGGGTTTTTTCCCATTCTAGATGAGGTATCTCACAATGCTGCCTAGTCTACCCTTGAACTCCTGGGCTCAAGTAGCAGGATACCAGAGTAGCTGTGAACACAAGGACCTTCTGTCTTGGTTTAATCTTTAGAAGTTCTCTCTTTGTTTCTTGAGTATGTCCTACTTTCAACAATAACTGTCATAGGTAGTATTATATATACATTATTTGGCCAATTATACACACACACATACACACACACACGCAGACACACACGTAATTAAAATGGATTTTTAGATTGTGTAAAAGTGGCTTATCAATACTATCACGCTAGGTAACCAGGACTTGAAAGGAAAATTTCTGTAACCTTTTCCAACTGTAAAAAGGCATTAATTTACTTCTACTTGCTTCACTGGGTAATCAGGAGAATCCAATAAATTTACATGTTAAAGTGGTTTGGAAACATACATAATACACAAACAAGATTTTTACCTTAAAAGATCCAGTTTTCTGAAAGAGTTCACATTTGAAGAAAAGGTTGCGCCCTGCTAATTGATTCAAAATGGAGCTTGTTAGCACTGGTGTGAGGTGGATATTATCTCGAATATTCATATGAGCTTTTTCAACATCATCAAAAGAGATGCAGTACTGAGCGCACATGGTTCTGAAACCTAGAAATAAGAAAAATGTCAAAGCAAAGTCTAGGACAGTGTGTTTATTAAAAACATTTTGAAATTGTATCACACAAGATAATAGAACTTGGGCCTATCTACTATGTGGAACTGTCTCCATTATTACAATGCCAGAATCTATGTACAGAGGAAGGACTTGTCTTGAAGATGAAGTAAGTTTTCTGGTATTTATGGAAGCTAAAAGTCTCCCCAACTCGTACCATCCATCTCTTGGCATCATCATTGGCTTGCGCCATTTCATTATTGTTGTGAACCTGCTTGAATGAACTTGGTTCAAAACCTGCTATAATTGCTTTCATTAATTTATTAGCAAATTAATTAATTTATCATATTTTGGGAGACAAAGTCTCATTATTTTTTCCAGGGTAGTCTTGAACTTCTGGGTTCAATGGATCCTCCTACCCCAGCCTCCTGGGTGCTGAGACTACAGGTGTTTATCATCTGGCTTAAATTTTCTTTTCTTCAGTACTGGGGGGTTGAACCCAGGGCCTTTTGTGTAATTTGCAAGCACTCTACCACTGAGCTGGATCCCAGCCTCTTTTATTTTTTATCTTGAGACAGAGTTTGGATAAATTATTCATGTTGCCTCTGGCCTCGAACTCATGATCCTCCTGACTCTGTCTACAGAGTTGCTGGGGTTACAGGCATGTGTCACCAGGCCTGGCCATTATTATTATTATTATTATTATTATTATTATTAATTATTTAACAAAGAAGAAAAAATGCCTACAATCCTTTTTTTTTTTCTTCTTCAGTATTTGGGGGTAGAAGCCAGGGCCATACACATACTTTGTAAGTGCTCTACTGCTGGGCTGCACCCACAGACCATTTTTAATTTTTTATCTTGAGACAGGGTCTCACTAAGTTATGTATGCTGCCTCTGGCCTTAAACCTGTGATCCTCCTGCTACTACCTCCAAAGTTGCTGGGATTATAGCCATGAGCTATAGCGCTAGGCCCATGTTTTTGAAACAGTCTTGGTTTAGGCAGACCTTGAATTAATGATCCTTCTGCCTCAGCCTCCTGAATGCTGGGGTTACAAAAGCATGTGCCAACAGGCCTGATTGACAATCTTGCCATTTAAGTAAATTAACTGTTCATTTTCTATATTTCCTTCTGATATTTCAATATATATACATTACATGACAGACAAATCAAAGCAAACATTTTATTTGGCTAAGTTTCTTCAAAGTTTTCATAATTTTATATATCAGAAAGCATGTACACTTCTAACACATCTGAAGTGCCTTCTTAGTACAGCAGGCAGTGTATCAGTCTCTTAAGACATTTGATACCTACTGCTAAAATGATTTCCAGAGGTTGTAGATTATATAAATTTATACTCTAATAACAGTTTCTTCTTTTTTCCTTCTTTTTTTTTTTTTTTCAGTACTAGGGGTTGAACTCAAGACATCACACATGCCAGCCAATTGCTCTACCATTGAGCTGCATCCCCAGTCCTTTTTTATTGTTTTATTTTGAGACAGGGTCTCAATAAATTACACAGGCTGCCTCTGTCCTGGAACTCACAATCCTCCTGCCTCAGCCTCCTAAATTGCTGGGATTACAGGTATGTAATCCAACACTAGTTTCTAATGGATATCCATTTTCTTTCAAATTGTTATATAACTTTTATGTCAATTTAAGACTAGTAGTTTTAATTTACATTAATTACTGTGCTTAAACATTTTTTCTGTATATTGGCCACCTGTTCTTTTGTGAGTTTTATTTTGTTTTTTGAGATGAAGTCTCACTACATAGCCTAGGGTGGCTTCATGCTATGTAGCATAGGCAAGTTTTTTTTTTTGTGTGTGTGTGTGTGTGTGTGTGTGTGTGTGGTACTGGGGCATTGAACCCAGGGCCTCATGGATGCTTTGCAAAAACTCTAACACTGAGTTGTACCCCCAGCCCATTTGTTTTACTCTTTTATCTTGAAACAGGGTCTTGCTAAGCTACACTGTCTGCCTCGGGTCTAAAACTTGGGATCCTCCTGTCTCTACTTGTTGAGTCACTGAGATTACAGGCATGCACCACTGTGCCCAGCCACAAGCTGGTGTTGAACTCACAACACTTGTGCCTTAAGATCATTACGCCTCAGCCTCTCTCCCTCTTCTTAATATTCATTTTCTTCCTGGATCTTCTTTTTCCTTTTTTTTTTTTTTTTACTTAACCCTTAATGCATTCTTCTTTTTCCCCTTTCTATGTCCCCCTTTTTATCTCAGGCAATTACTATTTTTACCTTAACCCTAAATAATTGGTAATGTTATAGTTTTCTCTATATTATTATTGCCATTTTCTGTTCTGTGAGCATTGGTAGTATAGTAATTGGCTTTAAATGATTTTAAATGTATTTCTGTATCTGGATTGGTCAGGTATTGTACTTGTTACAGTGGTTTGTCTTCTCCTCTGGGAATCATACTGGGGGTTGAGATCTCAAGAGAAAGCTACTCACTAAGAAGATCCTTAAATAAAACAAGAAGAGATATCCATCCCAACAGATGTAGAAATCACAAAACAGAAACATGAAAAAGCAAGGCAACATGTCTCCTTCAAAAGACCATAATTCTTTAACTTCTTAATCCAAAGATTCTGATATGGTTAACATGTCAGACAAAGAATTCAAAAGTCTACTTATAGAAATGATCGAAGAGGACATAATTAAGCAGATGAATGATGTAAGGAAATCAATATAGGACCTAAATGATAAAATCTCCAATATAGAAGACAAAGTCAGCAAAATGGATGAGAAATTCAGCAAGGAAATTGAGATTTTTGTTTTGGAAAAAAAGCCAAATGAAGAATTCAATAAATCAAATAAAAAAAAAAAAAAAAAACAGAAGCTGAGTGTGGTGGCACACACCTGTAATTGAGGCAGGAGGATTAATGTGAGTTCAAGAGAAAACTAGACTATACAGCAAGTTCCAGGCCAGCTGGGCTACACAGCAAAACCCTATCTAAAGCAAACAAAAAAAAGGTACTAAATAAAAATTAAAAACAATGGAAAGCATCACTAGTAGACTAGATCAAGAAGAAGACAGGATATCAATGACAGAAGATTGTTGAAGAAATACTATTTTCAGATTATCAATAAAGAAAAAATAAAAAGATAACTTCCAAAATCTCTGGGACATGATCAAAAGACCAAATCTAAGAATCTAGGGGGTAGAAGAAGGAGTTGAGATAAAAAATAAGGCACAGAAAACCTAGACAATGAAATTGTAGCAAAGAATTTCCCAAATCCAGGGAAAGAAATGGATATCCAACCAAAAGGGGCATTTAGAACCCTGTATAGAAATGACCAGAAAAGAACCTCCAGACAAAAAATAAACAAAAACTTCAGAGTTAAATGCCACAATAGACCAAATAGACTTAATAGACACCTACAGAATATTCTATCCAAAAGCTTTGTTGAATCAGGTCCAACTTGTAGAGACCCTCACAGAGTTTTCATTGGCTCATTGTTTCAGGATTGCTTCAGGAGTGGATTGCCACATCCTTTCCATTTTTGCAGTGTTTGGGGTCGAACTCTGGTTCTCAGAGAGTACAGAGCAACACTCTGCTAAACCAACTGAACTAAACCCCAGCCCATCCAAAAGCTATAGAGTACATATTCTTCTCTGTAGCCCATGGAGCTTTCTCTAAAACAGATCACATTTTAGGCTATAAATCAAGTCTTAAAATATAGAAAAATCAAAATAATTTTGTGTATCTTATTGGACCATAATGGAATAAACGTAGAAATCAACAGCAAGAAAAATTACATAAACTATACAAATACATTGAGATGAAACAATGGAATAAAAGTAGAAATCAACAGCAAGAGAAATTCCAGAAACTATACAAATACATTGAGATGAAACAATACACTCTTAAACAATCAATAGGTCCTTAAAAAATCAGAAGAAGTAAAAAAATGCCTAGAAACAAATGAAAATGAAAATATAACCTACAAGAGCAAAGGTGGTTCTATAGGTATGAGTGCTTACATAAAAAAATTAGAGAGGCCTTAAATAGATAACATAGTGATGCACCTCAAGGTCACAGAAAAACAAAAACAAGCAAAACCCAAATCAATAGAGAGAAATAATAATGATCAGAGAAGAAATTAATGAAATAGAAACTAAAAAACAATATAAAGAATTAATGTGACAAAGGGCTGGGATTTAGCTCAGTTGGTAGAGCGCTGCGCTGCAGTCTTGGAGGTCCCAAGTTCAATTCCCAGCACTGCAAAAATGGGAGAAGGGCCTGGCAATCCACTCCCAAGGCAATCCCGAAACAGTCAGCCATTGAAAACCCTATGAGGGTCGCTATCAGTCGGATACTGACTCGACGGCACCTAACAACAACAATGTGACAAAGAGTTGATTCTTTGAAAAGATAAAGAAGATTGACAAACCCTTAGCCAAGGTAACCAAAAGAGAGAAAAGACTCAATAAAATTGGAGATGAGAACTGAGCACCATGGTGTACACCTATAATTCTAGCAACTTGGGAGGTTGAGGCAGTAGGATTGCAAGTGTGAAGCTGGAGTCAGCCTGTGTAATTTAGCGAGACCCTGTCTCAAAAACAAAAAGTAAAAAATGGGCTGGAAGCGCAGCTCAGTGGTGGAGTACTTGCAAAGCATGTGTAAGGTCTTGGGTTCAACTCCCTAGTACTGCAAAAATAAATGAAAAGGGGGCCATTACAACAAATAGCAATGAAATTCAGAGAATCATTAGGGAATATTTTGAAAACTTATATTCCAAAAATTTGGGAAACTTAGGTGCATAATTTCCTAGATACAAACGACCTAGCAAAATGAAATTATAAGGATATAAACAACTTAGACTTATAATGAGCTGCAAGATCAAAGCAGTAATAAAGAGTCTCCAAACAAAGAAAATCCCAGGACTAGATGGATTCAGTACTGAATTTTACAAGACCTTTAAAGAAGAATTAACACCAATATTCCATAAAATAGAAATGGAAGGAATACTACCAAACTCATTCTATGAAGACAGCATCGCCCTCATACCAAAACAAGATAAGGTTGTAACAAAAAAGGAACCAATTTCACTGATGCACATAGATGCAAAAATCCTTAAAATCCTTGCAAATTGACTTCAACATCACATTAAAAAGATCATACACTATGACCAAGTTGATTTCAATCCAGGGATGCAAGGGTGGTTCAACATACACAAGATAATAAATGTAATACAGCACATAGATAGGCTCAGAGACAGAAATCACATGATCATCTAAATAGATCCAGAAAAGACCTTTGACAAAGTTCAACAAACTTTCATGATAAAAGCCCTGAAGAAACTAGAAATTGAAGGAACATATTCAACATAATAAAGGGAATATGTAAAAAACCTACACCCAACATCATACTAAATGGGAAAAATGGAAGGCATTTCCCCTGAAATTAGGAACAAGACAGCGCTATTCAATACAGTAATTGAACTCTTTAGCCACAGCAATAAGGGAAGAGAAAGAAGCAAAAGGGATATAAATAGGAAAGATAGAAGTCAAATTATCCCTATTTACAGATGATATGATCCTATAATTAGAAGACCCTAAAGATTCTACCAGAAAATTCTTAGAGCTGATAGACATGTTCAACAAAGTAGCTGGATACAAAAACATATAAAAATCAGTACCTTTTCTACACACCAATAACAACAAGACTGAGAAAGAAATTGGGAAAACAATCCCATTCACAATAGCTTCAAAACAAATAAAATATCTGGGAATAAACCTAACCAAGGATGCAAAAGACCTCTACAAGAAAAACTTGAAAACACTGAAGAAAGAAATTGAAGAAGATGCTAGACAATGGAAAGACTTCCCATGTTCATGGATCAGAAAAATTAATATTATGAAAATGGCTATATTACCATATATTAATGCAATCCCCATCAAAATCCCAATGACATTCTTCACAGAAATGAAAAAAACAATCCTAAAATTCATATGGAAGCACAAAGGACCCCAAATCGTTAAAGCAATCCTGAGCAGAAAGAACAATGCAGGGGGCATTGCAATACCTGACTTCAAATTATAATACAGAGTCATAATTACAAAAACAGGCATGTTACTGGCACAAAAAAACCAGACATGTAGACCAATGGAATAGAGAATCCAGAAATAAACCTACACAGCTATAGCCACCTGATTTTTGACAAAGGTGCCAAAAATAGAAGTTGGAGAAAAGATAGCCTCTTCAACAAATAGTGTTGGGAGAACTGGATATCCTGATGTAGAAGACTGAAACTACATCTTTCTCATCTTGTACAAAAATCATCTTGTACAAAATGTATCAAATACCATAATGTAAGACTTGAAACTTTGAAACTGCTGGAAGAAAACACAAGGAAAACACTTCAAAACAGAGTCACAGGCAAGGACTTTCTGAAAAGGACTCTAATAGTGCAGGAAACAATAGCAAGAATTGACAAAGGAGACTGCATGAAATTACAATGGTTTTGCACAGCAAAAGGAGACAATTATCAGAGTGAGGAGACAGCCTACAGAATGGGAAAAAATCTTTACAAGCTATACATCAGACAGGGAATTAATATGTAGAATACACAAAGGACTCAAAAAATTAAACACCAAAAAAGCAAAGTAGGCTATTATAAAATGGGCAAATGAACTGAACAGAGTTCTCAAAAGAAGAAATATAAATAGCCAACAATTACATGAAAAAATGTTCAACATTCTTAGTTGTTAGAGAAATGTAAATCAAAACACCAGTAAGAAAGGCTAGCATCAACAAAACAAACAACAAATGCTGGCAAGGATGTGAGAAACGAACCCTAGTACATTGCTGGTGGGAATGCAGGTTGGGGCAGCCATTATGGATATCACTGTGGAAGTTCCTCAAAAAAAAAAAAAAAGAATCCTAAATATATATAAATACATGTCCAAAGGAATGTAAGTCAACGTACCATGGAGATACCTGCTCATCCATGTTTACTGTGGCACTATACACAATAGCCAAGATAAGAAATCAACCTATGTGTCCATCATAGATAAGTAGATAAGGAAAATATGGTATATACACACCATAGAGTTTTATTCAGTCATAAAGAAGAATGAAATTATGGTGTTTGCTGGAAAATGGATAGAACTAGAGATCATCATTTTAAGTGAATTAAGTCAGACCCGGAAAGATAAACATCACATTTTCTCTCATATGTGGATGTTAGATTTCAATATATATTCAATATTAAAATATGTCATGAAAATAGAAGAGGGCCTATGCAGAGGGAGATAAGGGACTAAAGAGGAGGAGGGGGTAATAAGAAAAGAAAATGGGGGAAAGGAAAAGAAATATGTTTTGTCCTTAAGGCAAAATTTGGATTTATACATATATATATGACATATAAATACAGGAAGACATGGCAATTCACTCCTGAAGCAATCTTAAAACAATCAGCCATTGAAAACCCAGTGAGAGTCGCTGTGACTGGATTCAACAGCACCTAACAACAATATATATATATATATATATATTGTTGATATATATATATCAATGATATATATATATCATTATATATCAATATCAATATATATCAATTATATATATATAGATATACATACATATACATACATGGGGCTGGGATTTAGCTCAGTTGGTAGAGCACTGCGCTGCAGTCTCTGAGGTCCCAAGTTCAATTCCCAACACCCCAAAAATGGGAGAAGGATCTGGCAATCCACTCCCAAGGCAATCCTGAAACAGTCAGCCCTTGAAAACCCTATGAGGGTCGCTATGAGTCGGATACCGACTCGACAGCACCTAACAACAACAACAGCATATATATATATATATGTGTGTGTGTATATATATATATACACTCACACATATATACACACACATATATATGTATATATATATGTGTATGCATGTATATATATGTATGTGTATACACACACACACACACACACACACACACACAAATAAGACATGCTAGTAGAAAGGAGATCATTCAAGAGGAGGAAAAGGATAGGAGGAGAGGGGTTGTGACAAGGTAGTGGGGGAAGTGAACATGAACAATATACAATGATATACAGTATGGAAATGTCATAATGAAACCCATTAAGTTGTATACTAACTAAAAAATTACTAATATAAGTTTTTAGATTTTTATTTGTGTCACATATAGCTGATTAAGTTTATTCCTAAGTATACTGTTGTTGCTTTTTTTTTTTTTTTTTTTTTTTTTTGGTGTTTTTGAGATAGGGTCTCACTGTGTAGCCCAGGCTGGCTTGGAATTCACTATGTAGCCCAGGGTAGCCTTGAATCTGGGATCCTCCTGCCTCCACCTTCCAAATGCTGGGATTATAGGTGTTGGTCACCAGGCCTAGATATTGCTGCTTTTAAGATATGGCATTTTACCATTAGATTTTAAAATCACTTGCTGATAATATATGCATGTGAAAGCTAGTTTTGTATATTTATCATGTGATAGGACACCTTACTAGATTACCTTGTTAGCTGTTTCTTTCTTCTTTCTTTCTTTTCTTTCTTTTCTTTTTTTTTTTTTTTTTTCAGTTCTGGGCTTGGAACCTGTGCCAGGTAAGTGTTCTACCATTGAGCTACACTCCCAGCCCCCACCATTTTTCATTGTTATTCTTTTTGTTTTTTTGAGACAGGATCTCTCTAGGTAGCCCAGGCTGCCCCAGAACTCACTATGTAGTCCAGGCTGGCCTTGAAATTTGGATCCTCCTGTCTCCCCTTCCTGAGTGCTGGGATTAAAAATGTGCACTATCGCTAGGCACGGTGGTGAGCACCCCTGTAATCCCAGTGACTTGGGAGGCTGAGTCCAGATGATTGTGAGTTTGAAGCCGGAGGCAGTCTGTGTAACTTAGTGAAACCCTGACTCAAAATAAAATATAAAAAATGATCTGGGGGTGCAACCCATTGGTAGAGCACTTGCAAAGTATGTGTAAACCCCTGGGTTCAACTCTTAAGTAGTAGGGGGGAAAACAATGTGTGCACCATCATGCTCAGCTCCCAGCTCAGTTTTATCACTGATTCTCCTCAATCTTTTATTTTTTCTAGCCTTGTTGTTGTTGTTGTTAGGTACCACAGTCAGGTCCAACTCATAGTGACCTTATAGGGTTTTTAATGGCTGATTACTTTGGGATTGCTTCGGGAGTGGATTGCCACATCCTTCTCCCATTTTTGCGGTGCTGGAGATAGAGCCTAGGGCTTCCAAGTCAGAGTAGGAACTCTACTAATTGAGCTAAACCAAGCCTTTGTTGTTGTTGTTGTTAGGTGCCGTCAAGTCGGTATCTGACTCATAGCGACCCTCTGTACAACAGGGGAAACACTATTGTCAGTGCTTCTCTGCTGTTCATAGGGTTTTCAATGGCAGATTGATTTTTGGGAGGGGGTTGCCAGGTCCTTCTCTCAAGCCTACAGCTTCTGGTGTTCCCAGGCGGTCTCCCATCCAGATACTAACCAGGCCCGACCCTGCTTAGCTTCCAAGATCTGAAAACCAAGCCTTGTTGTTGTTATTGTTAGATGCTGTCGAGTTGGTATCCGACTCATAGCGACCCTCATAGGGTTTTCAATGGCTGACTGTTTCGGGATTGCCTTGGGAGTGGATTGCCAGGTCCTTCTCCCATTTTTGTGGTGCTGGTAATTGAACTCAGGTCCTCAGAGACTGTGATGTGGTTTAATGTAATTGTTCAAATAAAATCTTCAAGACTTGCTTGCTCTTCAATTTTCAGATCTTTTTTTGTGCTGACTTTATTTCTAGCCTCCACAGGAATCAAGGAGTTCCTCTTAATTTAAAAACCAATGAGAAAAGCTGGTGTGGTGGTGCATGCCTGTAATCCGGGCACACAGGAGACAGAGGGAGGAGTATCCACCTGAGTTCAAGGCCAACCTGTTGTAGGTAGTGGATTCCAGGATAGCCTGGGCTACATAGTGAGACTGTGTCTCAAAAAAACCAAACCAAACAAACCATCCAATGAAAAGAGAATAGCTTTTTGTTGTTGTTAGTTTTGTCTTGTTCTGGAGGCAGGGTCTCACTGTGTAGCCCAGGTTGGCCTCGAACTCGAGGTTATTCTCCCTCAGCCTCCTCCTATTAGCTATTTCCAAGACCTGGGACTGAACTGGACCACCTTTGGTCACCTACCGACATATGAACCAGTAACTGTGGCTTGCAGGGAAGGAATACACAGCTGTCTCCTGACTGTTTTGTTTCTTTGCAGTGCTGGGGATTAACCCTAGGGCCTCACACATGCTAGGCAAGTTCTTTATGCCCCAGCCATTCTCACTCTTTTTAAAAAAAAAATCATGCTATATGCAATTTGTCCTTACCTTATAAATATATCTCTGAAACTTTTTCACTGACTCAGTTATTGGTTTCTGTGGCTTTGCTGCCTTCTCATGAATTAATATCAATAATTTATATCTTGGCAAAATAACCTAAAATTTCAAATTTATTAATATAAAGTTTCATATATTAGTATTTCAAAATAGCCTCTATATCTATGGTTTGTCTATTCTTTCAGTCAACAAAAAACTGAGTACATTCTATATGTTAGACATTGTTTGGTCTAGGGATATAGTGTTAGACAAAGACTTGTCCTTGCTCTTATATATCTTACAGTCTAGTGGCAAATGTGTAATAATGCAAAAATAAATGTGTATTTTCAAAAAAGTTTTATTTTGTTTTTGAGACAAAAAACTATGTAGCCCAGGCTGGCCTTGAACTCAAAATCTTCCTGCATCCTCCCGAGCACTGGGATATGTACCACCATAACTGACTTCATATTTATAAATTTTGATTAAGTGCTATTAGGGAAGTGTGTAATGTCAAGAGTATGACAATGGGGGCCTTATTTAGATCAGGGAAAGAGGTCAAAGAAGGGCCTCTACAGAGAAGTATTATATAAGATACAACTCATATGATGACTGTTAGCCAGAGTAGAGGGAAATGTTTTAGGCTGAGGGAATATGTGTGAAGACTTTAAGAAGGCAAAGAGCTGGGCAAATTCTGGTAAGTAAAAGTTGGCCAATGAGTCTGAAAGTATTGCTCAGAAGGCAGTGTGATAAGGAGAGTAAAGTTGGCAAGGGGCCAGATCATGTGGGACCATGATTCATGGATTTTTTATTATTATTTTGAGACAGGGTCTTGTTTGTAGTACAGGCTGGCCTAGAACTTGTGATCCTTCTGTCTCCTCTTTCTGAGTACTGGATTTACAAGTGTGTGCCATCATCCCTGACCTAGAATTTATATTTTTAGAAAATCATTCTGGTTACATTATCATGAAGGAAAATGAAGGGAACAAGTATGGAATCAGGGAGTCCAGTTAAGAGGTATTTCTTCTCCATATGAAAGATATAGAGGGCTTGGAATCCAACTGTGGAGATAAAGAATCATTTTAAGACACATTTTGGAAATATAAACAACTTAAAAAATAGGTAAAGAACTTAAATAGAAATTTCTCTAAATAAGATATACAAATGGCCAAGTGCATGAAAAAAATGCTCAAAATCACTATTAGAGAAACCAAATCAAAACCGCAATAAGATACCACCTTATACCCATGGGGATGGTTACAATGAAAAAAACAAAACAAAAAAAAACAAAAAAAAACCACCCAGAAAATAACTTGTGGACAAGAATATAGAGAAATTAGAGCAGGGCGCGGTAGCACACGCCTGTAATCCCAGTGGCTTGGGAGGCAGAGGCAGGTGGATCACAAGTTCAAGACCAGAGGCAGTCTGTGTAATTTAGGGAGACCCTGTCTCAAAAAAAAAAAAAAAAAAAAAAAAAGGGCTGAGGGTGCAACTCAGTGGTCCAGCACTTGCACAGCACACAAGCATGAGGCCCTGGGTTCAACCCCCAGCACCGTTAAAAAATAAATAAATAAAAAATAGAATGTAGAGAAATTAGGACCTTTCAGCACTGTTAGAATGTAAAATGGTGTGGCTGCTATGATAAATATTAGCTGGTTCCTCAAAATGTTAGACATAGCAATATCATATGACCCAGCAATTCCACTCCTAGTTGTGGACCCGAAAGAATTGAAAGCAGGGTTTCGAAGAGATATCTGTATACTCATGTTCATAGCTGCATTATTCATAATAACCAAAATGTGAAAACAATTCAAATGTTCATTGAGAAATGAATGACTAATATAATGTGGCATATACATACAATGGAATATTATTCAGCTTTAAAAAGGAGGAAATTCTGACATGTGGTATAATATGCATGAACCTTGATGACATTATGCTAAGTGAAATAAGCCAGTCACAAAAAGACACATACTGTGTGATTTCATTTATATAAAGTACCTAGAGCAGTCAAATTCATAGACAGAAAGAATGATTGCCAAGGTCTAGGAGTTTGGGGGGAACAGGGAGTTGTTTAATGAGTACAGTGATACAAAGATTGCTTGTACAACAGGAATGTATTTTTTCTTTTATTTTTGCAGTACCGAGGGGCTATTCAGGACCTCATACATACTTTGCAAGTACTTTACTACTGAGCTGCACTTTCAGTCCCTTTTTTTTTTTTTTAAACCTTGAAACAGGGTCTTGCTAGATTATCTCTAGTCCTGAATTTGTGGTCTTCCTGCTTCTGCCTCCACAGTCACCGGGATTACAGACGTGCACTACCACACCTGGCTACCAACAGGAATGCATTTAACTAAAGAACCACACACTTCAAAATGGTTACAATGGTAACTTTTATGTGTATTTTACCACAATTAAACACACACACACACACACACAAAGATATATTTTAGAGGTTGTAGTTAGGCCTCTCGGTTGCAAGTGGTGGAACCTCAATTTGAACTAGTTTAGGCAAATGATGAGGGTGTTCAGACTTACTGGCTCACGGAATCCAGGAAGAGCTGAACAAACCATGGGAGGGCAGGAATATGGAGCTTTAGTATAAAGACAGAACCAGGGGGAGCTTCTGGGACTCTGTTTCTTACCTCTGCTTCCTCCTCCACCCAGTACTTGGGGGCTGAACTCAGGGCCTTGCACATACTTTGCAAGTGCTCTACCACTGGGATGCACACTTAGCCCATTTTTAATTTATTTTTTATTTGGAGACAGGGTCTCGCTAAATTACGCAGGCTGCCTCTGGCCTTGAACTTGTGATCCTCCTGCCTCAGCCTCCCGAGTTGCTGGGATTAGAGGTGTGTGCCACCATGCCTGGCTCCTCTGCTGCTTTTGCATGTTGGTTTCTTTTTCATTGCAGACCAGCTGGTTCCATTTGGCAGGACACATGGCTGCTGACAGCTCCTGTGTTTTACATTTTATGGCTTCCACACTGGAGAGGAATTTTCTTTCTCAGTTTCAGTTCAAAAAAGTCTGAATAAGGACTCTGAATGGCCCATCTTCACCCAGGACAAGGGGCAAAGGGTGTGAAGTCACTTAAGAAATACTGTGCAATAGTCAGAAGTAGTTACAGAACCATGAAAAAGAAACAGAATGAGATCTATAACACAATATCAATTATGTACATTTAAAACACATACATATATAAAACATTATATATTATTCAAAGATGCATGTATATTCAAGGACACATATCAAACACATTAGAGTCACTATCTAAGTGAGGAGGAATGGAACATGTATGGGAATTAAAAGGAAGATCAAAAAGATAAAATAAGAAAGACTTTGTTGATGACAGTGTGAACAAAGTAGTACAACTGACTCAATTCTCTGCACGTGAGGGCAAATAGCAGTAAAAGAGGGAATGATGGAGGAAAGAATGAAGAAAAAAGCAAAGAGTAAAAGTATTTCTGAATGGGATTGAATGGCAATTTTTAAGAGAAAAGGAGGGGGAGAATGCCGGGGAGATAATTCCATATATGCTTAGTATAGCGGTTGAAGAGGCATATACTGAGAATGGATGGAACATGGGGAGCGAGGGAAATGGAGATATTAAGGATAAGTCCTGGGTTTTGACTTCCTGTTGTTGTTAGGTGCCATCGAGTCAGGTCCGCCTCATAGAGAACCTATGTACAAGCCATGCCTGACACTGTCAGTGCTTCTCTGCTATTCATAGGGTTTTTGACGCTTGACTGTTTTGGGAGTTCGCTGCCAGGTCCTTCTCCCGTTTTTGTGGTGCTGAAGATTGAACCCAGGGCTTCAGAGAAGTACTCTACCAACTAAGCTAAACCACAGCCTCGAGTTTTGACTTAAAATTTATAGTTTTAGTTTTGTTTCAAGCAGGGTCTCACTATAGCCTAAGTTGGACTTGAACTTGTGACCTTCCTGTCTCAGTCTCCTGAGCATTGGGATTAGAGGTGTGTGCCACCATGCCCAATATTTATTATTTATTTATGTAGTAGGGGGTTGAACCTAGGACCTCTAGCACACTAAGCTGCACTCACATCACCATTTTGTATTTTTTATTTTGAGACAAGGTTTTGCTAAATTGCCCATGCTGCCTCTGGCCTGCTCCTCCTGCCTCAGCCTCCTGAGCCACTGGGATTATAGGCATGTGCCATGGTGCCTGCACCATACCCAGTTTAATTTATTGAGATTTAAGCCTAAAGAAGAAACAAATATTTGAGAGGAAAATCAGAGATTTGATGAAATAAGTTTGAACTGTTTATGCATTATCTACGAGGATATTCTTCTTTTTCCTCCTTTTTTTTTTTTTTTTTTTTGCCAGGAATGTTTACTTTATATGTGATTTATTTCTCAAATGTACTCTTCAATATATTTGTCAAGTATTCCTTTTTTTTCCTTAGTAATTTCTGTTTCTTATCTTTATTCTTCCTTCCATTTTCCTTTTATATATTTTTTAAACTTTTGTTGTTTATTAATTTTTTTTTGAAATCTAAATTTAAATTCTATTTATTTATTTTCTTTTTGAGAGAAAGTCTTGCTGTATAGCCCAGCTATCCTGAAACTCTTGTAGATCCTTATGCCTTAGTCTCCTAAGTGCTGGGATTACAGGCATGTGCCACCACATTCAGCCTGGCTTATTAACTTTCATTTTTTAAAATAGTAAAAGCAACAAGGTCACAAATTTTCTCCAGCACTACTATAATGATATACCATGGATTCTGTTTATGCAATATTTTCATTATCTTAATTTCTAAAGAATCTATGATCTTAGTCTAATTTTCTTTCTTTTTAAATTGTATGTTTATTAATTGATTGGTTGACTGAGATGAGGTCATGTTATGTTGCCCAGGCTGGCCTTGAACTCCTGGGCTCAAGTGATCTTCCTTCTTCAGCCTCCCAAGTAGCTGGGACTACAGGTGCACACCACTGCACCTGGTTTGTTTTCTTTTTTGATTCATGAGTTGTTTAAAAATTAATGTTTTTTTAAAAATTATAAATGGCTAGAATGTTTGCTTAATTTGTAATCACTTATTTCTAGTTTTATTACTTGTGCTCAGCAAATATGACCTGTACAATTTTTAGTTTTTAGAAACTGAGTTCCTCAATGCCTTGTTATCCAAATTTGCAATTTTTTTGATTACTCAAATATTATGTGACCAAATCCCTATTTTAAGAATTTAACACACTGCAGTAGTGTATGTTGTTGTTGTTGTTGTTGGGTGTCATTGAGTTGTGTCTGACTCATATTGACCCTTATAGGGTTTTCAATGGCTGATTGTTCCGGGATTGCTTTGGGAGTGGATTGCCATTTCCTTCTCCCATTTTTGTGGTGCTGAGAATCAAACTCGGGACCTCAGAGACTGCAGAATGGTGTTCTTTCAACTGAGCTAAATCCCAGCTCCGCAGCAGTACATAGAGCCTTCATTATTTTTTATTTTTTTGCTGGTATGTAGGGGTTGAATCAAGGCCCTCATACATTCTTTGCAAGTGCTATACCACTAGGCTGTACCCCTAACTCATTTTAAATTTTGAGTTAGGGTCTTGCACAGGCTGCCGGTGGCCTTGAACTCTCAATGCTCCTGCTTCCATTTCCCAAGTCACTAGGATTACAGATATGCACCACTACACCTGGCTAGAGCCTTCATTCTTCACCACCAAATCCCTTTCCAGCACAGTAACCACGTTTAAATGTTTGGTATGTATTCCGCACTTTTGCTGCTTATATAGAACCATACTATTTATACTGTTTTGCAAATAGCTTTTTTTCTTTCTTTTTGTCTTAGGCAGGGTTTCACCATGTAACCAAAACTTACCTGGAACTCACTATGTAGCTCAAGCTGTCTTCAAATTTGGGATTGTCCTGCCTCAGCCTCCTAAGTGCTGAGATTACAAGCATGTACCTCCATGCTTGGTTTGAAAATAACTTTTTATTTTTTTGCAGCATTGGGGGAGTTGAACCCAGGGTCTCATACATGCTAGGCAAGTGTTCTATCATAGAGCTGTAACCCCAACCCCTTTTGTATTTGAGACACAGTCTGCCTAAATTGGGCAGGCTGCCTCTGGCCTGGATGTCACGATCCTCCTGACTCAGTCACTGGGATTATAGGCATGTGTCACCACATCCCACTGAAAATAGCTTTTTAAAGGCAGGGCGCTTAACAATGTATCTTGAATGTTGTTCCCTATCAATATATAAAGGTATTTTAATTCTTTAAACTCAGAAGCTTTCTTCTTCTTTTCTTTCTTTTTTTTTTGTGTGTGTGTGTGGTAAAGGGGGGCTGAACCAAGGGTGTCTTGCATGCTTTGCAAGTGTTCTACCACTGAGCTGCACCCCACCCCCTTTTTTCACTTTTTATTTTGAAACAGGGTCTTGGTAAATTATGCAGGCTGTATCTGGTCTCAAATTGGCAATCCTCCTGCCTTTGCCTCCAGAGTTACTGGCATTACAGTTGTACAACTTGGCACCCCTTGGCACCCGGCACAAAAGCTTTCAATGTAATACGGTCCTAAATATGTTTCTTTGTTTTGTTTCTTTCCCCCAGTAGTAGGGATTGAATCCAGGGCCTTGCACATGCTAGACAAGTGCTCTACCAGTGGGCTACACAGCTCTTTAAATCTTGAGATAGGGTCCCGCTAAATTGCACAGGCTGCTTTTCATTGCAATCCTCCTGCCTCAGCCTCCTGAGTCTGGGATTACACTATGCCTGGCTTTAAATTAGGTGGTTTTTTTTTTTTTTTTTTTTTTTTTTTGTGGTACTGGGGGTTGAACCCATGGCCTCACGCCTGCATGTTCTGCAAGTGCTGGACCGTTGAGTTGCACCCTCAGCCCATTTTTTTTTTTACTTTTTGAGACAGGGTCTCGCTAAATTACGCAGACTGCCTCTGGTCTCGAACTTGAGATCCTCCTGCCTCCGCCTCCCGAGCCGCTGGGATTACAGGCGTGCGCCACTAAGCCTGGTTTACGCTTTAAATTAGTTTTAAACACTTTTTATTTCTCTTAAATCTGTTGGCAAAGGCTGACATTTGCTCTGGTCAGTCAAATCACTCCTCTTTTAAGCTGTCGATTCTTCTCACACATTTTTTTCTCTTTATGATAACTTTCTGATGGGGAAGTATGTGCTATATAGGAATTGAATGAGTTCTATCAGGTTCAAATCTTTTATGCTCTGATTAAGGAATATTTGGTACCTATTTTTTAAGGGTTTAGAGGTCCAATGTACTGCGTGGGACTGGGAAGGAGAAACAGGTAGAGGAGGCAGCCTTAGGGGATTAGGATTCCACCAAATCAGTTTTTAATAGAGTTTCTTGCTCAAAAAAGGGTAAAGCATCAATCTTATGGTCTAGCTAAATCTTGAAGATGGAAAAAAAATAATTCGAGGTGTAAAGAAGTAACTTTTTCAAAAATTCACTGTGATACAGAAATTCCCAAATCTACTGACAATCGACCTTCTGATTTTCTTCCACACAACTCCTTCCCTCAGTAAGAAACAGCTATGCTGAATATATGGTATTTTTTAAAAGTCAGGAGGCTTACCGATGAACTTTGCCATACACAAAAGGACTATGATACTCAGGCACTATCAACTATGTTACTCTGGGCAATTTACTTCTTCAGTTCTCTGACATTCAGTTTCCTTATCTTAAAATGTGGAAAACAATAACTACTCTTGCAAGGTCTTTAAGGTCCCCAAACAAATGCCTGAGGCAGTAGTCCAGGCCCGTGGTAGATTAGGGCCTAAAATGACTGGAGGAGGCGATTGTGGGGTGTCTCCGCCAACTCGAGCCCCAGACCAGCAGCAGCGTCCTCAGTGGCCACCATAGCAGCACCGGCAGCCACTGCCGCGAACGCCCACCTGGCCTACAGTGGCCAAGGCCGCACCTCACCTCACCTCCAAAGCGCCGCTCCTCCACCTCCAGCCTCAGTACACCTTCCCAGACCACAACTCTGCGCACGCGCAGCGCCCTCCCTACCCTCCCACACTTGCTCTCCCGCACAGTCCGTCTCGAACGTGCATTCAGCGCTTTTCCTCCCAGTGCGGCCACCGTCGTTTGGGGAGGGCAGGGGGCGGGGAAAAGAGTGGGAGTGGGTGAGCGCGCACCGCCCGTCCGTCGTGGTTTCCTGGCTGCGCGCGGCAGTGGCGGAGTCGCTGCAGCTTTAGCAGCACCCGCGAAGATGGCGGAGGGGTTGGAGCGTGTGCGGATCTCCGCGTCGGAGCTGCGAGGGATCCTGGCCACTCTGGCCCCGCAGGCCGGGAGCAGAGGTGAGTCGCGCCGCCCAGCTCCTGGGCCGGGCCTGCCCGCCCCGCCTCCCTCTCCTCCTGCCTCCTCCCCGCCCAGTCCGTGGCGCTCCTGAGCCCCCGCCCCTTCCCCCATCGGTGGGGGCGGGGGCCGCGGGCGGGCCCCGAGTAGTTTTGGCAGTCCGGGAGCCGGTGCTGGGTCGGGCTCAGCCAGCTCTGGCCGCCTCTGGGAGAGCCCAGCCCGGGTTCTGCCTCCACCCTCTTTCGCACCGCGAAGGTGACTGTTCCCCTGTGCCCCAGCCCTGTCAAACCAGACCGTGGATTCCCAGTCGTCACCAGATGCCAACACGAGGGGGTGCTGGGGTCTGGTGGAGGCCCAGGGGTGTATCGTTTCCTAAAGAATCTCCTACAGGCCTGCCCCAGTCATCTGCTTGGCTTCGGAGAGGAGGAGCTGGGGAAATTGAGGAGAAAGGCTTAATAGGCTGGGACTTCCTTATTGAACTTTTTCCCCCCAAGGCAGCCTTTTGAAAGCTGCGCCACTGGAAGGATCCAGGACCTCAGAGAGCTGACTACTTTGGTTTGGCCTTGGCATATGTGGGAGCAGTTTTTATCCGAGGAATGCTCACTTTGCCTGTTAAAGTCTCCAACCACATCAGGAAAGCTCCAAGAAAGATTGTAGTTTCTCACCTCCCCTGTGTAAGGCTGTGGAGTTATGTAGAATGGTAGCTATAATAGATGGCTAGAGTCCGAGATTGGTTTTTGTTAGTCAACTGAATTGGTTATTTCAGGCTGTTTTCTCCCTCTGCTCAGGAAAGCAGTAGTAACTCTTCTAGTCTCCCCTGAGGCTTCTGAGGTTTAAACTGCTTTCTATTTGTTCGTATTTGATGAGTCTTTTAAACTTCCGAAAATGTCAAAGCAGTATCTTCAGTCTATTTTTTTTTCTTCTTTTAAAAACATATTTCTGTGTTGTTAACACCCACAGAGTGGTGTAAAAGCCGGAGTATTTGATAACCTGCTATGGGCTTGTTTGTATTTGTGTTTATAGTACCAAACTAGGATTTTATATAAAATTTATTTTGAGTACTGGATAATAGTCTCACTAATTCCAGTGGCTTGCTCATTGAAATGTTCAGTGGCTACTTGTAGTACTCTTCTCACCTTAATAAAGATAATAGATACTTACAAAAAAAGTGCTTGTTTACCTGTCATTTAGGAAGTTCACAGAGCCTGGAGAGTGGTTTAAAAAGTCCTGTACTCTTATTCTTGAGTGTCCTACTCCTTTATAATTTGCGAGCATGTCATAATCCTTCCATCAGTGTCCAGGGAAAGCTCCTCTATGGAACTTTTTTCTTTTCATATTCCATCATCATAGTAGCAGTTAGTCTCAGTATTCTAATGATGCTAGTCTGAGCAGTATTTTCTTGAAATGACTCTGCTGGCTGCTGTTAGAGAGTTGGTGAGGATGAGTAGAATTGAAGAATGTCAAAGTAACTACTTCCTGTTTGCGCCAACAGGAGGTATGTGATTAGGTAATTGGTATCCTAAAGAAAATTGTCTTGATCAGGTTCACAGACTGGAGTTGCACATTTTTTCTCCAGAGATGTCTAGGACTGTAGATTGTTGTGCACACCTCTCCCTATCCCCTCCTTTTCCCCAACTAGTATGTGTGTCTCTCTCTCACTTTCTCTCTCCTTCTCACACACACGTGTGCACACACACACAAATACATTTTTTGTGGTACTGGGGATTGAATTTAGGGTTTCCTGCATGCTAGGCAAGCTCTGTACCACTGAGCTACACACCCAAATCCCTCTTAATGTGGTAAAAGAACTTAGTCACCCTGGAAAAATTTTAGAAACAGAAGACAAGACAGATGGATTCAAGGGCTCTATAAACTGGAGAATAGTTTAATGCTGAAAATGTTAGCAGTCTTTTATTCTGGCGCTAATAGGGTAGTTTGGGGTCTTAGGGAAGTGAGTATGACATGGGCAACCCAAGAGAATATAGGGTTTCCCCCTATTTCCCTTATCCAAATGTAGGTAGTTCTAACACAGTTAACTTCTTAATTTTGCCAGTTGTTGAAGAAATATTATAAACCTAGAATTTCTGTCTTTGTAGGAACATTCTTTCCTGTTCACCAGTAATAGCATTTGGATGTGTAATTCTTGCTCCACTTTTGTTACTTAACCAGAATGACAATTTTTCCCCTTCCCTCCTCCTCTCTTCTTTTCTTCTACCTTTCCCCTCTCAATCCTCTTCCAACATAACAGAGAACATGAAGGAGTTAAAAGAGCCCAGACAGCGCAGAGATAACAGGCGCCCAGATCTGGAAATCTATAAGCCTGGTCTTTCTCGACTAAGGAACAGACCTAAAATTAAAGAGCCCCCTGGAAGTGAGGAATTTAAGGATGAAATTGTTAATCACAGAGATTCTTCTGCTATTGGAAACGATACACACATTATTAAAGATATCTGCAAGGAACTGGACAACCAACAGCAAAATGGTCCTGTGGACCAAGAAAATAATCAGGCACAGGAGACTTTTCCCAGGACAGCTGAACAAGAAGATCGAAGTCTGAGAATCATCAAGAGAACAAAGAAACCAGACCTGCAGATCTATCAGCCTGGACGGCGCTTGCAGACCGTTACCAAAGAGTCGGTCAACCGGGTGGATGAGGAAGAAATCCTCAACCAGATAGAACAATTGAGGGTAGAGGAAGAGGAGGGTAGGAGAAAAGTAAAAGAGGAGGTTGTGAATAAACCAGACAAGGATGAGATAGAAAACAACCAAAATAATGACAGAGTAAGGACTGCAAAAGGAGAAAAAGGAAAAAGGACTGAAAAGGGGGAAGGGACAAAGAAAGTGAGTGATGACCCAGTCCAGGGGAAGCCAGGTTCTGCAAAACGCTATTCTCGCTCAGATAAACGTAGGAACCGCTACCGCACTTGCAGTACCAGCTCAGCTGGTAGTAACAACAGCGGCGAGGGAGCCGGCCTGACCGATAATGGATGTCGCCGCCGCCGCCAAGATCGGACCAAGGATAGGCCACGACTGAAGAAGCAAGTATCTGTGTCTTCAACTGATTCCTTGGATGATGACAGAGTCGATGAGCTCGATGGATTAGGGCCCAGGAGAAGCTCAGAAAGGAAGAAGCATTTAGAAAGAAACTGGTCTGGCCATGGGGAGGGCGAACAGAAAAGCAATGGTAAAGAAAATCGAGGCACTCTTCATGTCACTTTTGATGCCGAAACTATGAACAAAGACTCCCCCGTGGTGAGGGCAGCCAGGGAGGACGTGGATAGGATAAAGCCTGACAAAGGCTTGAATAGTGGGAGCAAAGGCTCTGAGAAGCAGGAGTCCAAAAACCTGAAACAAGAACTGCGGGGTCGCGGTCGTGGCATTCTGATTCTGCCTGCCCATACTGCCCTGTCTGTCAATTCAGCAGGCTCTCCAGAGTCCACACCTTTGGGACCTCGACTTTTATTTGGATCTAGTAGTAAGGGATCTCGGAGTTGGGGCCGTGGAGGCACCAGTCGCCGACTGTGGGACCCAAACAATCCTGATCAGAAGCCTGCCCTAAAGAGCCAGGTACCCCAACTACATTTCTTGGACACTGATGATGAAGTCAGCCCTACATCTTGGGGTGATTCACGCCAGGCCCAAGCATCTTACTATAAGTTTCAAAACTCTGACAACCCTTATTATTATCCTCGGACACCGGGCCCTGCCTCCCAGTATCCCTTTACAGGCTATAGCCCTCTACAATACCCTATGGGCCCTATGAATGGTGTGTACCCAGGGCCTTATTACCCAGGCTACCCAACTCCATCAGGACAGTATGTATGTAGCTCTCTCCCTGCCAGTGCCATGAGTCCTGAGGAGATAGAACAGCATGTGAGGAACATGCAGCAACAGGAACTACATAGACTTCTCCGCGTGGCTGACAACCAGGAACTGCAGCTCAGCAACTTGCTTTCCAGGGACCGCATTAGTACTGAGGGCATGGAGAAGATGGCTCAGCTCAGGTATGGTTGGTTCTGTCCTGGCTATAGAGAAATGAGGATGAGCTGGAGGTCTATAGTCTCCAGTGGCTGAGGAAGGTAGAAACTTTTTAGGTGAGCTACTGGGCTTTATCTCCCTTTCCGATGGATTTTTTCCCCCTTGTGGTGCTGGAGGTCAAACCCAGGGGCTGTGTGTGTTGGGTAAATGTTCTACCATTGAGCCGTTCCCCCAGCCCCCTCACATAGAGTTTTGTAAGAGAGGGGCAATTGGGAAAAGTTGTTTGTTTCTAGTTTTACAAATGAGTATGTTTTCTTCTTTAAGAAAAAAATCTTGAGGAGAGCATAGAATCTTGGAAACACTTTCCAGAATGCTAGGAAATGAACAACATACAACTTACAGTGAAGATCTTATTTCAGCTGTTAAATTTAGGTGTGGATATATGGGGAATCACTCTGTCCCTAGACATAACTATTCCAAAGACATAATGTCTTTGGAATGACATTTTGCTGTGCAGAATAGAAACTAGTATGAGTAGGATACCTGGTCACATTTTGGATTACTTGCCATGGGAGGTGGTTAATTTGCAGGAAGCTCAACTCTTGGGGCTGTGATGTATTTGGAGCTAAAAGTTGCATGCATTTTATTCCAGAGCTGAATTGCTGCAGCTGTATGAACGCTGTATTCTTTTAGATATTGAGTTCTCTGATAATCAGAATGTGGATCAGATCCTGTGGAAGAATGCTTTCTATCAGGTGATTGAAAAATTCAGGCAGCTTCTCAAGGATCCAAATGTTGAGAACCCAGAACAGATTCGGAACAGGCTCTTGGAGCTTTTGGATGAGGTAAATCATCATTTTTAATTTCAGGGCAAAGGCTTCAGCATCCTGTAGTTCTGATGACTTTTTACCACCTGAGATACAATGTTTTAGAATAGAACATTATCTTGAGTTTAGACCTGACCTATCCCTGTTACTTCCTTAGAACTATAACTTAAGATAGTTGGAGTTAATTTGGGGCTTGAAAACTGTATAAATCCCTTAGCATCCAGGAGAGAGAGGCAGGGGGGTGGGAAGGTTGTTTTATCTTTAAAATAATAGACAGACTTATACTGTGAATTTGTCTTGTGCTCTCAGTTGGTGGCCTCTACATACTATATGTGCCTTCCTTTATGTACCATGTCTAAGCATTAGCAGAACTGTGAAAGGGTCATTTGCCCCAGTTTCTATTGAGTAGATTAGATCAAAATAGGTTGATTCAGATATTTCTTACTTGTTTTCTCTTTTTAGGGTAGCGACTTCTTTGATAGTTTGCTTCAGAAGCTGCAGGTTACTTACAAGTTCAAATTGGAGGACTACATGGATGGCCTTGCTATTCGCAGCAAGCCATTACGCAAGACAGTAAGCTTATTTTTTCATCTTAAATTTACTCATTCATTCAGTAAAAATTTATCTAGTGCTAATTTTGTGCTGCCTGCAGCTATACCAGTGTGGCATCCGAACCTGTCAGATCTCAGAAGCTAAACAGAATCAGGCCTGGTTAGTACTTGGATGGGAGACTGCCTGGGAACACCAGGTGCTGTAGGTTTAGGAGAAGGACCCGGCAACCCACTCCCAGAATATAATCAGCTATTGAAAACCTTATGAATAGCAGAGAAGCACTAACAGTACTGTTTTGCCTATTGCACATAGAGTTGCTATGAGTTGGACATTGACTCGACAGCACCTAATAATTGTGTGCTAGGCACTGTATTGGATGTTAAAGATATTAGAATGAAAGATACAATCCAGTGGAGAAACAGGCAGATGAAAACAGCAATTATAATGTCATAGATACTATGATAAAGGTACATTTAGAATGATGAGTGGACATGGAGAGAACTAGATCTGAGGGTCAGAGGAGTGGGGTTAGGGAAGTCTTCTCAGAGACTATTGAATTGAGTGTGTGCATGCGTGTGTGCGTGGGTGTGTGTGTGTGTGTCTCTCTCTCTTTTTTTTTTTTTTCCCATTCTGTGACTTGAACTCAGGGCGTCAGGCATGCTAAATAAATACTCTGCCACTTAGCTATATCTCCAGCCAACCTGAGTCTTGAAACATGACTAGGAGTTTGAAGGGTGAGCAGGGTAGTTTAGATAGAGGGCACAGTGAGAGAGAACCAGGTGTTGGGAAAGTTCTAGAAGTTCAGTATGCTGGTGTTTGAAGTGTGGACAGGAGCTGTTGTAGGAGTAAAGCTAATGAAGTAGGAAATAACTAGGTCATAAACTGTTGAATGCTATGTGGAAGAATTTGCATTTTGTTCTGTAAGCATTGGAGAGCCATTTGTTGATGTTCAACAAATAGGTAACAAATTTGTTCTTAGAACTAGTCGTTTTGGCATGTGGGCAAATTGGTGAGTTTGGATGAGAGTTGAGCAAGAGTAGAGGTAGGAGAGTCATGTTGTAGGTATGGACTAACGAAGAGAGAGGTATATTGGAGGTGGAAAAGAGAAAACAGATTAGAGAGTTAGGGAAATAGAATTGAATTGCTGGCCCTTTTGGTGTGAGGGCTAAGATTGGAGGCATGAAGAGTCTAGGTCATCTTTTAGTTTGTGGCGTGGGAGAGTGAGTGCAAAGGAAGAGGTCAGTTCTGGTTTGGATATGTTTAAGTAAGATGTCTAGCAGGAACTTGAAAATGAACAAATGAATATTTTGATCTTTTTGACTATTTTGATCTGTTGGTAAATCAGGAGAAAGCTAGGCTAGTGACAAAGATTCAGGAGTAATGAATGTATAGAATGTAGTTGAAGTTGTTGGGATATTGGGAAGGCTGATGGGGAGGGGGGTCGCATTTTAAGGTAGGAGTGAGTACAACTGTCAAACGCTATAGACTTTTTGTTGTTGTTGTTGTTTTTGAGAGACAGGGTCTCCTGGTAGTCCAGGTTGGTCTGGAACTCACTGTGTAGTCCAGGCTGGCCTTGAGCTCATGATCCTCATGCTGTACCTCCTAAGTGCTAGGATTATAGGGCATGTATCACCATACCTTGCTGCTTTAGAGTTTTCAAATGTTAAGAATACTAAAAAGGGTCCACTGGATTGGATGACCTTATCAAGAGTTATTTTTGTTGGAGAGGATAGAAGCCAGATTGTAGTGGAGAGAGATGAGGCAGTAGAGATCACAAGAACATAATGTAGATCATGCTTTTAAGAATCTTTTCGGCTGTAGCTGGGCAGTAGTGCATGCCTGTAGTCCCAGTGACTTGGGAAACTGAGACAGGAGGATCTCAAGTTTGAGGCTAGAGGGAGCCTGTGTAACTTATTGAGATCCTAATTCAAAATAAAAAATAAAAATGGGCTGAGGGTGCAGCCCAGTGGTAGAGCCCTTGCAAAGTATGTGTGAGGCCCTGGGTCAATCCCCCAAGTACTGAAAAAAAAAAAAAAGAGTCTTGGCTGTGAGAGCAAAGAGGGAAGATAGCTAAAAGAGAACATGGGGTCAAAAGAAATTTTTGTTTTCATTTAGGTAGGTTTTTTTATTTTTTTATTTTTATTTATTTACTTATTGACTTATTTTTTTGAAACAGTAGGAGATTGAATCCAGGGCTTCACACATATTGGGCAAGTGCTTTATCACTGAGCCTTACCCCAAGTCCCTTTTTAAATTTTTATTTTGAGACAGGTTATCACTAAGTTGTGCAGGCTGCCTCTGGCTTTAAACCTCTAATCGTTCTACCTCAGCCTCCAAAATCACCGAGATTACACGTCTGCACCATGGCACCTTGCTCTAGGTGGATTTTTGGTGTTATTGTTTTGTTTTGATATTTTTACAGTGCTGTGATTGAACTCAGGGCCTTGTGCATGTAGACAGTCTATCACTGAGCTACACCCCCAGCCCTTGTTTTTAAGATCAGAGAGACCTGAGGGAGAGTTTAGAGATTGATTAGAGAAAGAGGTATAGTTTATGGAGCAAGGACTTCTGCTTCCTGTGCCTGTTTTTTTTTTTTCTTTTTTCTTTTTTTACTGTGGTGGAGGTGGAACCCGGGGTTCTCGTACATACTAGGGGAGCACTGTACCCCTGACTGAATACAGTTCTAGCCCTCTCTGGTGCCTGCTGATAAATTGCCATGTTGCACACTGTCTTACTAATCACCAATTTATTGAGCCCCTATTACATGCTAGATGCCTTCTCAGCAGAAACAATTCAGTGCAGAACAAAAATATCCATGATTTAAGTTTGGGTATGAGTGCAGATGTTAGGTGAGTAATTTCTGATGCAGAGAGGTTTAGAAAGGGTATTGTGAGTGTATACTATAAAAGGGTTAACCTGGATTAGAGGATCATGGAGGACTGAGGAAATCACAGTTAGGCTGAGCCTGAAGACCTCAGTTAGGAGCTAGGGAATGTATATGGGAAGATAGAAGAGGGGCATTCTAGGAGTATAGGAACAGCGTAATTGAAAATCTTGAGGTAGGAGAAGTGTGTTGTCTTAGGGGAACTCCTGATCTGACTGAGGCATAGAGAGTTGAGTGGAAAGTGGTGCTGAAGATGTGAGCAGAGGTTGCAACATCTAGGACTTCATGCTGAGGATGGTGGAAAGCCTTTGAAAGAATTTATTTTACTTTTCCTCCTCAGTAAGGTGGCAGAATGGCTGTAGTATGGCAGCATAACCCGTTTTCTTTGTGCTTTGTCAGTTAAATACTCAGGGTATTTTGAGGTTTGTCATTGACTATGTGGAATAGTCAGGACCCTGAGGGTACATGACCATGATATATGATATTCCATAGGCACAAATTTGAGTTATGGCTGAGATTGATGTGCTGTAGCTAGTTATTTAACTTCCTGAGGGATCAGTGTCTTCTTTTTTTTCCCCCGTTACTGGGGGGGCTGAACTGAGAGCCTTATGCGTACTTTTGCAAGTACTCTGCCACTGAGCTGTACAACTGGCCCGTTTTAAAATTTTCTATTTTGAGACTAGGTCTTGCTAAGTTACAAAGACTGCTCCTGGCCTTGAACCTACAATCCTCCTGCCTCTGCCCCCCAAGTCCCAGGGATTATAGGCGTGTGCCACTGTAGCTGTCCAGTGTCTACTTCTCAGTGAAGCCTTGTTCTTTATTTGGTGACTTGTTAATTTCGTGTGTTTGTGTAGTGGTGTGTGTGTGTGTGTGTGTGTTTGTGTAGTGGTGTGTGTGTGTGTGTGTGTGTGTGTGTGTGTGTGGAGTAGAATTAGATGTTGTGAAATAGTGTTCCCTTAGGAGATTTTTTGGTTGGGCACATTTCTTGGAATTGTTAAGGATCTACTCTATTGTTTTCTCATTGAGTGATAGCTGCCAAGTCCATCAGTAAGAAAACATATTTGTAGTACTACAGAGTCCCTAGAACATGGTAGGTGTTTGGTAAAGGGTAATTTATTGTTTTAGGTAAAGAGAATACAGTACAGTAATAGTGTGAGGAAATACATATTGATGGCAGGAAAAGAATAGAATAAACAATTACCTTAATATTTGTATATCACTTTTAGTTTATAATGTATTTTTTCATTTAGTCCCTTTAATTACCCTATAAAATATGTGTTTTGCCCTCAGATGAAGAAACCTAGTCCTGGGTTTGACAGACTTCCTTGGAATCACACACTTTTTTTTTTTTTTTTTTTGTGATACTAGGGGTTGAACCCAGGGTCTTGTGTTTGCATGCTTTGCAAGTGCTGTACCACTGAGCTGCACCCCCAGGCCGTTTTTTTACTTTTTTGAGACAGGGTCTTGCTGAATTACACAGTCTGCCTCTGGTCTCAAATTTGCGATCCTCCTGCCTTTGCCTCCTGGGATTACAGGCATGCACCACAGCTCCCGGCAAGGGATTACATGGAGTTAGATCACCTGACTTTTAGTTTCAGATTGTATTCTTCCATTTGTCTAGGTCTTGGAATAAGAATCACTCCTCTACCTTTTGCCACTGTGTTTTCTGAGTAGGTTTTATATGACACTATTAGCAATTTTTTGGTAGTCAGTGTTAGATTGAAGAAAAAATTTTTTTGAGGTGTCTTATTAAGTGCTGGTCTATCATTTTGACTCCATCCCTGTCTGTTGGGGTTGAATTTAATTTTTTTTCCTGTGGTATTTATGGGTTGAACTCAGAGCCTTGCACATACTTTGCAGGTGCTCTACCCCTGGACTGTACCTGCAGCCCATTTGTTTTTATGTTTTTAATTTAAATTTAAATTTAAATTAAATTTAATTTAATTTTTTTGTGGTACTGGGGGTTGAACCCAGGGCCTCGTGCTTGCATGCTTTGCAAGTACTGTATCACTGAGCTGCACCCCCAGGCCAGTTTTTTACTTTTTGAGACAGGGTCTTGCTAAATTATGCAGACTGCCTCTGGTCTCAAACTTGTGATCCTTCTGCCTCTGCCTCCCGAGTCGCTGGGATTACCAGGTGTGTGCCACCACATCCAGCGTGTTTTTATTTTTTCATTTTGGATCAGGGTCTTGCTAAGTTACAGAGGCTGCCTCTGGCCTCGAACTCGTGATCCTCCTGCTTCTGTTTCCTGAATTGCTGGGATTATAGGCGTGTGCCATTGTGCCCGGCAAATTTAGTGTTCCTTGAGTACTCTTATTAACTCATTGTTTCTCCTAAAGGTAAAATATGCTTTGATCAGTGCCCAGCGATGTATGATTTGCCAAGGAGATATTGCTAGGTATCGGGAGCAAGCCAATGACACAGCAAACTATGGGAAAGCACGCAGGTACTTTTTCCTCTCAGTTCATTATTTCTTCTCCCTGTGTGGCACTAAGCAAAGCTCTATTAAGCAAGAGCCACTTGAGCTGCCTCCATAGGAATGGGGGTCCCTGTTGGTCCCTTTAGTCATGCTTTGCTACTCCAGGTCTACATCTAGTTAACTCTCCAGTTTATGCCTTATATAGTATGGCTATCAGGATAAATTGTGGAAGAGTTGATATGGAGTTAATATTTCTTATTACCTTTCTTTTCTAGTTGGTACCTGAAGGCCCAGCATATTGCTCCCAAGAATGGGCGCCCCTATAACCAGCTGGCTTTGCTGGCAGTGTATACGGTAAGGAATCCTCTTGGCATGGGAAGTGTTTTGCAAGTTTTTTTTTTTTCTTTCTTTCTTTTTTTTTTTTTGCTTGAGACAGGGTCTCACTATGTAGTTCAGACTAGCCTCAAACTCTGAATCCTCCTGCCTCAGCCTTCCAACTGCTGGTATTATAGGCATTTGCCATCAAGACCAGCCAGAGTTTCTCAATGGATTTTAATAGTATCACCTCCTGGACCTTGATTTTATCTGCTCATTGTAGCCCAAAGATTATCCCTCTCTGCCTTTCATTCTCAAACTCTTTTTGCTTGTCTTTTAGAGGTAAGTTGTCAGGGATTTCTCACTTCATTTGACTTTTCTTACCAGTGCACTTAATTTCCTAAGAGGATGCTCCTGTTTCAGCCAAATACCACTCTTTCTGACCCAATAGCTTCTGCTCTGAATCTTGGCTTGCTTTCCTTCCCTATCTCATTGGTCTCAGTGACTTATTCTAGAAGGAAGACAGGGCTCCCTTTTCCTCTCTGCCTTAAAGTTATTACCTAGCTGTCAGTAGTCAGATCCTTAGTTCCTTTTCTCAGGTACTCTTTCTCTTAATTTTTCACCCATGGGCCCCCCTTAGCAGAAACACCATAAATACCTGATTGTACCTCTAGATTTTACCAACCTCCTCTAAATATGGGCTAGGATTTAGCTCAGTTGGTAGAGTGCTGCTCTGTGCTTTCTGAGGCCCTAGGTTCAATCCCCAGCACTGCAAAAATGGGAGAATGAACTGGCAGCATTGAAAACCCTATGAATAGCAGAGAAACACTGACAAAGTGCCAGGGATGGCACAGTGTCAGGGAGTGTTTCGTTCTGTTGTACGTAGGCTTGCTATGAGTCAGACAACCTTTAAATGTGGCTCTAACAACAACAACTCTAAATGTGGGTCTAACAGGGAGAAATGGGTTTTGGGAGTTGAGAGGGCTCCAGAGAGGCAGCTGCAGTGAAGGGGAAGAGGTGGGGGCCAGTGATAGGTACTAAGGCTTCAAGTATAAGAAGCAGGTAAGGGTTAGCTACCGTAGTGCACACTGGTAATCCTAGCTACTCAGGAGGCTCAGGCAGGAGATTTGAGTGTTAGAGGTCAGAGGCAGCCTGCACAACTTAGTGAGACCCTGTCTCAAAAAAGTGGCTGGGGGTGCAGTTCAGCGGTCGAGCATTTGTCTAGCTTGTGCAAGCCGGGTGTTCAATCCTCTAATAATGCAAACAAAAATAAAACAGAACCCCAAAAAACAATCAAAAAAAGAAAAATCTAAACCAAACCAAACCAAACCCCTAAAGTAGCAGCTAACATGCTTATTAGCAAGGAGAAAAGTTTCCTTTCTTTCTTGTTTTTTTTTTTTTTTTTTTTTTTTTACCCCTGAGACAGGGTTTCACTATGTAGCCTAAGCTGGTCTGGAACTTGTGATCCTCCTGCCTCAGCCTCCTAGGTGTTGGGATTACAGGCTTGCATTATCAAAACCAGCTAGAAAATTTTCTTAATGCTATAAAATTCATTCCCCAAATAAGCAGTATTTAAATTTCACATTTGTATTCCCCTTTATTTCATAAAAGAATCAAAGAAATTCCTAATTATGGATGGAAATAGTTAAGTAATACAGTTTAGTGAAATCCTTCCTTCAGAATCCATTAAATCTCTCTGTCCTCTTTTGACCTCTTACTGTCTTTGTGATGGGCGTATGAGATTTTTTTCCCACCCTCCTATCTTTTCAGTATTTTCTTTCTCTTTGTCTACCTTCTTCTTATTCTATTTTTCATTTTTTCTTATTTCTTTTCTTTTTCTAACTTTTTTTGTGATTACTGAATGAAATATTATGTTTCTTATTAATTAGAAAATATAATTAACCATCCTGTTCATCTAGCTCTAAGGCACTTCTATTACCCTAAATGGAAACCCTATACTTATTACTCCCTAATCTCCTTCCCTGTAGCCCCTGGCAATTACTAGTCTGAGTTTTCTTTATTGTTTCTGGGTGTTTCATAGAAATGGAATCATATAACGTGATCTTTTGTATCTAGGTTTCATTTAGCATAAAGTTTTCAAATTTTATCCAAGTTGTGGCTGGTTGTATCAATACTTCATTCATTTTTTTTCCCCAGTACCTGGGGGGTTGAACTGAGGGCCTCACACATGCTTTGCAAGTGCTCTACCATTGAGCCACATCCCAGCCTGTTTTTTCACACTTTTATCTTGAGAGAGGGTCTCCCTACTTTATGCAGAATGCCTCTGGCCTTCAATTTGGGATACTCCTGCCTCCATCTCCCCTGGGATTACAGACATGCACCACCATGCCCAGCTTCTACTTCATTCATTTTTGTGTCTGGATAATATTCCATTGTGTAGATATATGTAGTACATTTTGTTTATTCATTCATTATTGATGGACATTTGGATTGTTTCCATCTTTTAGCTATAGTGAATGGCTGCTGTGATATATAAATATTTGAGTACCTATTTTCTTTTTTTTTTGGTATGGGGGTTTGAACTCAGGGCCTTGTGCTTGCATGCTTTGCAAGTGCTGGACCACTGAGCTGCACCCTCAGCCCATTTTTTTACTTTTTGAGACACGTTCTTACTAAATTACACAGATTTCCTCTGGTCTCAAACTTGCGATCCTCCTGCCTCTGCCTCCTGAGTTGCTGGGATTATAGGCATGTGCCACTGCACCTGGCTTGAGCACCTATTTTCAATTTTTTATTTTTTTGAGACAGGGTCTCGCTATTTATCTCAGGCTGACCCAGAACTTGTGTAGTCTGGGCTGGCCTCTGAATTACAATCTTCCTGTCTTAGCTTTCCAAGTGCTAGGATTGTAGGCATGAGCCACCATGCCCAGACATACATCTATCTTTGTGACCTAGTAGAACTGTTTTAATTGTTATAGGTTTGTGATAGAAAAAATTGGGAAATGTTAGTCCTTTGACTCTTTCAAGACTGTTTTGGCAAACTGGATGCCCAGGTACAAGCCTGTAATCCCAGCCATTTTAGAGACTGAGGCAGGTGGATCACAGGTTTAAGGCCAGAGGTATCCTGTGCAACTTAGCAAGACTGTCTCAGTAAAAATACATAAATAAGGGGCTAGGGAACCTGAATGCTCTGGTACACACCTGTAATCTCAAAGACTTGGAAGGCTGAGGTAGGAGGATCACAACTTCAAGGCCAGAGGCAGCACATGCAACTTAGTGAGACCCTGTTTCAAAATAATAAAAAAGGGACTGGTGTTACAGCTTAGTGGTAATACTTGCCTAGTGTGTGTGAGGCCCTGGGTTTAATACCCGAGTACTGGAATGGAAAGGGGGGTGCTTGTCAGGCAGCTCTGTGGTGGAGCACTTGCCTAGCATGCTCAAAGTCCTGGTTTCAACACCCAAGTACTGAAAAAAAGACTATTTTGGTTGTGTGGGTGCTGTGTGAATTTTAGCATTGACTTTTTCATTCCTGCAATAACAGTCATTCGGATTTTGATAAGTATTACACTGAATCTGTAGATTTCTTTGGGAAGTTTTGCCAACTTTAATCCATTAACACAGGATTTCTTTTCATTTACTTATGTCTTTAATTTCTCTTAACTCTATTTTATAGCTTTTTTGGTAAGTGTTACATTTCCTTGGTTAAATGTGTTTTTAAGTATGCTATCTTTCGTATTGCTACTGTAAAAAAAATTATTTTCTTAATTTCCTTTTCAGATTGTTCATTTTTAGTATAAAGAAATACAGCTTTTTCTGTGTTGATTTCTGTGTTGTTGTGTGTGATTTTTCTGTGTTGATATTATGTCTTACAACTTTGCTAAATTCCCTCAATGGCTTTTTGCCATTCTAATACATTATTTTTCTTTTGCAGATTCTGACATATATTAGCACTTTCTTCAAATTCTTTCCCTCTCTCCCTCTTTTCTGTGTCCCTCTCATCCTAGTTGTATTATCAACATCATTTTCTCAATTTTTCTGTCTCCTCCAATCAGTCATTCAGTGAATCTCAGGTAGTTTTTGAGAATATGCTTGCAGTGCTTTGTGGGTGCTGTGAGTGATAAAATATGTGATGTGATTTCTGCCCTGAAAAAACTTTATTGAAATGACAGGTGAAGTGTATAGAAAATTATACAAATTAAACTTAATAAAATATGTAATTGATGTTAGATGGGCCTTATCTTATAGTCCACTGAGAAAGAAAAAATACTGCAAATTAAAGTAAGACATGATAGTAGATATTGATTGTAAGTTGTATCTCAACTTAAGAAGTGTTTAAATATGGCCAGGTGCTGTGGCACAAACTTGTAATCCCAGAGAGTTGAGAGGCTGAGGTGGAGTATGATGAGTTCAAGGCCAAAGACAGCCTGTGGAATTTAGTGAGACCCTGTCTCAGAATAAAATATAAAAAAGGGGCTGGGAGTGCAGCTCAATGGTGGAGAATCCTGGGGTCAACTCCCTTGTTGTTGTTGTTGTTGTTGTTGTTAGGTACCACCAAGTTGGTGTCCAACTCTTAGCAACCCTACGTACAACAGGTGAAATAGTATTGTTAGTGCTTCTCTGCTGTTCATAGGGTTTTCAGTGGCTGTGTTTTGGAAGTGGGTTGCCGGGTCCTTCTCCCAAGCCTACAGCACCTGGTGTTCCCAGGCAATCTCCCACCCAAATACTAACCAGGCCCGACCCTGCTTAGCTTCTGAGATCTGATGGGATCGGATGCCAGAGTGGTACGACTGCAGGCAGTCAATTCCCTAATACTACAAAAAGAAAAATAAGTTTAAATATGAAAAAAATGTAGAATCAATAAAATGCGGTATCAAATCGAGTGGGATAAGCAGAGATTAGTATGGATTGGAATATATTAAGAATAGCTATTACTTAATTGACTGTAAAGGTATGCCAAATATTGTGTTAAACTACACATTATGGAAGTTTTATCTTTCCAGGAGCCACATGTGTGTAATTCCTCCATTTTGCAAATAAGGAAACACTTCTAGATTAACTTGCTTAGTGCCATATCTAATAAAGTCAAGATTAAATTCAGACTCATGCAGTTGACCTTAGAAACCATGTCATTAACCATGCTAGATGAATAAAAAATAAGAGTTTTGAAGAATGAGTAGATGCTGGAAGAGAGAGAAACTGGTATTTTACATGTATTCTTGTTTTGTTTGTTTTGAAATAAGGTCTCGTTATGTAGCTCACACTGGTCTGGCGCTTACTGTGTAGCCCAGGCTGGCCTCAAACTCATGTTAATCCTCTTGCCTCAGCCTCGAGTGCTAAGATTATAGGCATGTGCCACCATGCCTGGCCTAGATGTGTTTTGAGATAGTTACGGAAAACAGTGAAAATATATATGAAGTGGGAGACACACAAGGCTTTTGGAAATTCTTCTCCTTTCATTTTAATGTTTTTCTTTTTCCTGCTTTCTTACCCTCTTCATTTTACTTTGTGGGGTCTTTCCTTCATTCCTTCCTCCTTACTTCCCTCCTCCCTTCCTTTGTTTCTTCCCTCCTTCCTTCCCTCCTCCTTTCTTTTCAAACCCAGAACCTTATTGTGTGCTGGGCCGAAACTCTACCACTGCGCTACACCTCCAGTCCTCCTTCCTTTTCTTCAGAATGGCATCTATGTTGCCAGCCTGGCCTTGAACTCCTGGGCTTAAGCAATCCTCTTACCTTAGCCTCCCAGGTAGCTAGGGTATATGTGCTCACTACTGTGCCCAGTTTCCTTTACTTCTGTTCCCTATTAACTAGTTGTAAAATGAGCTTGAGGTGTTTTTTTTTTCCTCTAAATTTCTTGAATAATATCCATAAAATTTTCAACCCATTTGCTAATTATTAATTTTAAGAACTATTAGCCAGGTACTGTATGCATTCCTGTAATCCCAGAGACTCAGTAAGCTGAGGCAGGAGGATTACAAATTTGAGGGCAGAGGCAGCCTATGTAACTTAACTAGATCCTGTTTCAAAATAGAAAATAAAAAAGAAACTAGGGGTGCAGTTCAGTGGTAGGGCACTTGCCTATCTTGTGTGAGTCCCTGGTTTCAGCTCCCCCAAAAGAAGACAAAACTATTAACAACAATTGACAACATTAAGTACAACTAAGTGTGAGGCAAGCAATCAGCATATCATATATACTCTCTCTGAACCTAAACACACTGCTCCTTGGATATTGTCATTCCCCATTTTGAAGGTGAAGATATGGGCACTTAGGAAGATTATTATATAACTTGTCCAATGTCTGAAAGTCAAATCCTTGATGAACCCATATTTGAATCTAATTTCATGATTTTTTTTTTCTTTTTTTTTTTTTGCAGTACTAGGGTTTGAACCCAGGGCCTGGTGCTTGCATGCTCTGCAAGTGCTGGACCACTGAGCTGCACCCCCAGCCCTTTTTTTTTTTTTTCTTTACTTTTTGAGACAGGGTCTGGCTAAGTTATGCAGACTTCCTCTGGTCTTGAACTTGCGATCCTCCTGGCTCCGCCTCCCAAGCCACTGGGATTACAGGTGTGCGCCACCATGCCCAGCTTAATTTCATGATTTCTTTATACCATTGTTGTTGTTGTTGTTAGGTGCCGTCGAGTTGGTATCCGACTCATAGCAATCCTACGTACAACAGGTGAAACACTATTGTCAGTGCTTCTCTGCTGTTCATAGGGTTTTCAGTGGCGGATTGATTTTTGGGAATGGGTTGCCAGGTCTGACTCCCAAGCCTACAGTACCAGGTATTCCCAGGAGGTCTCCCATACAAGTACTAACCAGGCCCGATCCTGCTTAGCTTCCAAGATCCGATGGGATCAGATGCCACAGGGCTATGGCTGCAGGCTACATTATACCATAATGACTCTGGTATCAGCAAGAAATACAGAGTTGAACATTCTTTCTCTTAAGAACAAAACATAATTGATGTTTATATTATGAAAGATTTCTTTGTTCAGAACTTTCTCCCTCATATGAGCACTTGGTTCTTAGAGTGTGTCTTCATATAACAAATAGTACTGTACTTGGCAAGAAGAGCCTTCTGATGTAATTGCCATGGCTTCTTCCATGGATTTTCTTACTGAAATTCCCCATAGGTTGGAGGACAAGCTAGGAAAGATAAGATTTCCTGGGTCAGCTTTGTCCTGTTAGCATCAGGAAGAAAATCAGTTGACTGTCTCTGGCTTCTTTCCACAGAGGAGGAAGCTTGATGCTGTATATTACTATATGCGCAGTTTAGCTGCCAGCAACCCTATCCTGACTGCGAAGGAGAGTCTCATGAGCTTGTTTGAAGAGACCAAACGCAAGGTGAGTGGGGATGCAGGTAGAATCATTCCTTTCTAGAAGAATACATTTCCCTTTGTGCCTTTGTGTCCTCAAGGGAGTGACTAATAATGTCCTCAAATGGTCCCATCAGCCTGCACTGATGGGTTATAAGTTAGCGCCTGTGCAACATGAAAACTTATTTTCAGGAGGGCTTTCAGGGACCTTGGGTGAACATGTCCCATAGCATCTACTTCACAGAACTGGTAACTTCTATGAGATGAAACAGAATGATACTCTGGTACTTTGTTTGGTACTGTAGCAAAGTCTTTAGTTTTTTATGGTACTGAGACAACAAACACAGCTAAGGCTCTTCTATTGTTAGCTGAATCCCAGAAGAGTCTGAGCTTCTGTGTCTGTATGTTGTACAGGCAGAACAGATGGAAAAGAAGCGACATGAGGAATTTGAAGTGAGCCCTGATCAGTGGCGGAAAGGAAAGAAGTCTACTTTCCGGCATGTTGGAGATGATACCACTCGCCTGGAGATTTGGATTCATCCATCCCATTCCCGGTCCTCCCAGGGCACTGAGTCTGGGAAGGATTCTGAGCAGGAGAATGGGCTGGGTAGCCTGAGCCCCAGTGATGTAAGTTTCTGAGAGTGACGCAGTGAGCCATCCTAGCTTCGTAAACCTGAGTGCCCTGGTTCATACAACTGTGAAGAACTTCACAGATGCTTCCCACTCATCACAAGGAACACCAGCTTACTTGAGGTTCCCTGATGTCATCATCTTTCTTCCTATCTACAGGTGCTTTGTCTTTACTATGCACTTACTCTGCTCACCACTATGTGGCACTGTAGAATTTTGTAAACGTAGGATTAGAATTTTTTTGCTGCTTTTGTTTGGTCATCACCAGTATGATGTGTGAGGATTCTCTTGAGATTTTTGTACTTAATTTCTTCCTCTTGGTTGACCTTATATTTAGAGAATGAGCTAAAGCAGCATGGGTAGGTTGGTTGGTCTATTTTGTGATCACCTTTTTATGAGATATCTTATGACTCTTGGGCTGGAACTTTTACCTTGAAGCCGGAGGAAATAACAGTAGAAAATCACAGGCTCATATGGAGGCTTTCTTTCCTTCATTTACTCAGTAAATAAGGATTGAGTACTTACAGTGTGCCAGATACTAAAGATATAATGAAGAAGATCTCTCTTTGCTATCAAGGCAAACATTCTAGTGGAGGACATAGAAGAGTGAATAGGCAGAGTATAGTGTGATGAATTTTGTTTTAGGGTACATATACAATTTTATGGGAGCACGTGGCCATGGGACCAAAGCAGCCATTGGTCACTTGAAGTATAAAGAATGACTGGAAGTTAGCCAGAAAAGGGAAAGAGGAATGGAAAAGTGTGTCTGAGGCAAAGGAAAGTGCATATGCAAAGATCTTAGGTTATGAAGAGAGAGCATGGAGAAAACTGCAAGAGGACTGATTCATTGTGCCTTGAAAGTGAGATGTGAAAAGGACTAGAATCAAGGAATGGCTTTGGAGATGGGGCAACATGAACAGATATAAGATATATTAATAAAGTAGGATCCAAAGGATTTGTTTGACATGAGGAGCTCAGGGAGAAGAGGGAGTCAAAAGTGACACCTAGGTTTCTGGTTTGGGAACTGGGTGGATGGTGGTCTGCTCACTAAGATAGGGAATAAAGAAGGAACAGGTTTTAGGAGAAATATTAATTTAATTTTATACTTGTTGAATTTATCATTCCTTTAGGACATTGAAATGCAGATATTCAGAAATAACAGATTCAGAGATAACAGATGAGGTTATGGAGAATGGTTTAGGCCAGAGATGAAAATTTTTAAAAGCACCCCCTTATAGATGATAATGAAACTGTGAGAGCTGATTCATTTACTTGAGGTTTAAAATGTAGGATAATAAATAAATTGAAAATCCGAGAAAGAAGACTTTTGCATAGAGTGGGAAGGAAGTAGGACTTGGAGCACATTTGAAGGGATTAATTTGCCTCTTGACAGAGGGCAAGAATCCTGAGTGTCGTTCCCCGCCCCCCACTTTTTGAAGTACTGAGAATTGACCCAGGGTCTTTCTACCCCTGAGATATATCCTCTGCCCTTGGTTGTTTTTTTGTTTTTTTTTTTTTTTGTACTGGAGGTTGTACCCAGGGCCTTGTGCTTGCATGTTTTACAAGTACTGGACCACTGAGCAGCACCCCCAGCCCATTTTTCAGTTTTTGAGACAGGGTCTCGCTAAGTTACACAGACTGCCTCTGGTCTCTAACTTGCGATCCTCCTGCCTCCGCCTCCTGAGCTGCTGGGCTTACAGGCGTGCCCACCACGCCCTGCTCAAACTTGTTAAATTTTGAGACGAGGTCTCATCAAGTTGCCCAGGAAAGCTTTGAACTGTAATCCTCCTGTCTTAGCCCTCTGAGTGGCTGGAATTATAAGCATGTGCCACCATGTCTGGCTGCATGATCTTTCTTAAGATTGAGGGAAAGGATAAACCTGGTAGTCATCTGGGGATGCAGGTAAATTAGTTAGTTTTTTTTTTTTAGTACTTGTGGGCTAAACCCAGGGCTTTGTGCTTGCTAGTCTAAGTGCCCCACCATTGACCCACACCCCCAACTAGAGGACAATTTAAGAAAGTGTTTTGTGACTTTTTTTGATGTTTGCCTCAAGTTTGGGGAGCATCCTTCATAATTTATAAAGCTCTTTTAGTGGTAAAGCACTTGCCTAGTATATGCACGTCCTGTGTTCAATTCCCAGTACCACAAAAAGGTAACATATATATAAATACGTTTTTCTTTCTTTATTTTTAATTTTTTTTCATTTTTGTCTTTTGAGAGAGAGTCTCACTGTGTAACCAGGCTGGCCTGGAACTTCCTATGTAGTCTAGACTGGCCTCAAGAAGCTCCCAATTCTCCTACCTCAGCCTCCCGAGTGCTGGGATTACAGATATGTGCCATTACGCACAGCTGAATTTGATTTTCTTATGTATGTCTTAGGGAAGGCATCCTCAACATGTGAGCTGTCATTGGACCCATTGATTTTATTAATCATTTTGCTTTTGGCTCCGTATGTGCTTCAGTGGTAGAGTGCTTGCCTAACATGCAGGAGGTCTTGGGTTCACTCCGTAGCACCACACGCAAAAATTATTTTACATTTTCTGTGTGTGTGTGTGTGTGTGTGTGTGTGTGTGTGTGTGTGTGTGTGATGGTGGGGATCAAATCTGTGGCTTTGAGCATGTTATCACTAAGCTACAGCCCAGCCCCAATTATTTTACTTTTAATTATTCAAATAATATGTTAATATATTCCTGGTAAAAATTTTAAATAGTTGTAGATATATATAGAGACTAAAAGGTGGCCATTTGTTTTCCAAACTATTTGTGAAGTTCTTTATGTATTTTTAACCTATATGTCACCCTGGGAGAACTATTTCTCTTCCTTAATTTCTTCTTCTTCTTTTTTTTTTTTTTTTTTTTTTTTTTTTTTTTTTTTTTTTTTTTTTTTTTTTTTTTTTTTTTTTTTTGTGGTACTTGGGGGTTGAACCCAGGGCCTTGCACATACTATGCAAGTGCTCTACCACTGGGTTCCAACCTCCGCCCATTTTATTTATTTTTTTTGGAGACAGGGTCTCATTAAGTTATGCAGGCTGTCTCTGGCCTCAAACTTGCTATCCTCCTGTCTTAGCCTCCCAAGTTGCTGAGATTAAAGACATGTTCCACCGTGCCCAGCTAATTCCTTTATTTCCTTTAAATTTATGAGTTTGAGATTTTATTTCCAGACTGCGAGCATTTTGAGGAAGGTGTTTGCAGTTTTATAGCTCTTCTTTTATCCAGTAAGGGAACCACACTGCTGTTTTTATCTGCTTTCTCAGGCCCCAGTCAGCTTCCTTATTTTTTTCTTTCTTATAGTAGGTCCCAAGAACTCAGCTTGCTTTTTCTATTCCTAGGAATCCAGGCTTCAAACCTGTGAAAAATTGGGTTCAGGTTCGGGTGCAGGTTCAATATGTTAAAATTTAGAGAGTTTGGGTTCAGCTTGGGTTTAGGTTTAAATCTTGTGTTTAGATAGCAGGGATTCAAATTGAAACCAAACTTGAACCTGAACCCATTGAAAAACTGGGCGTGGGTTCCGCTTTCAATGTTTTTTATTTTTTTCCTTTTTTGGTATCATTAGCTATTTAAAAATTTAAAAAAGAGCTGTTCATCTATCTATACATAGGATTAAAGTTTTAAACCTGAACCGAGCCTGAATGTTCTAAATTATAACATTGAATCCACACCTGAATCTGAACCCAGTTTGTCATAGGTTTGGAGTCCTGCTAGGAACACATGGATTGCTGAGAAGTAGGCACTGGACATACAAAGATTAAAACAACCAAGAATCATTTTTAAACTCAGAAGCACTTGGTCATGTGAGGAAGACAGAAATATAAATACAGTCAAGTGCCATGTAATGAGACTTCAGTCAATGATGGACCACAAATACGGTGTTTCCACAGGAGTATATTACCTAGTGATGTTGTAGCTATATCTTGGCTTGTGAAAGTAGTTTCTGTGATGTACAATGATGAAATCACCCAGTGATGCATTTCTTAGAACATATGCCTGTAGTTAAGTAACTTGTGACTGTATATGATTCCAGTGCAGTGTGGCAAGTGTTGTGACAAAGCCAAGTGTGGGAGGCTACAGGAGTATGCAGTTAGAGCACCTAATCTGGGCTTACTTAGGGAAGGCAGGGTGAGGCAGCATTTTTTATCTGAAGGATGATGTAAGGGCAGTTCTACACTGAAGCACGAGAGCTTGAAAGAGGCATAGAGACTTACGGAGGTGGAAGTAGTCCAGCATGGCCAGAGACTAAGATGTATGTGATGGTTAATCTTCATTGTCAACCTGACTGGACTTAGAATCACCTAGAAATGTGCCTCTGTGAGGACATTTCTACAGAGGATTGACTGAGGCAGGAAAGACCCACTCTGAATGTGTTACACTGTCCCTTGGGCTGGGGGCCCAGTTGGAATAATGAGGGAAAAAGGAGACAGCCAGCCAAGGGCCAGCATTCCCTTTCTCTTCTTCTTGTCTGATATGAGATGAAGAGTGTCCTTCACCTCGTGCTGCTGTCCAAGTACATGGGGCCAACCCTCTGAAACTGTGAACCAAAATAAATCCTTCCTCCCTTAAGGTGTTTATGTGAAGCATTTTGGTCACAATAATGAAACACTAACTGATACAGGGTGAAATGAGCTCTTGCTAGAGACTTGAGTCATCCTTTACTCCTTCTTTTCCTGCATTCCCACATTAAGGCAATACCAAGTGCTGTTAAATCAACCTCTTTTTTTTTTTTTAATGTGGTATTAGAGGTTGAACCCAGGGCCTTGCACTTGTATACTTTGCAAGTGCTGTACCACTGAGCTGCACCTTCAGCCCTTTTTTTTCTTTTTTTTTTTTAACTTTTTGAGATAGGGTCTCATTAAATTACGCAGACTGCCTCTGGTCTCGAATTTACGATCCTCCTGCCTCTGCCTCCCGAGTTGCTGGGATTAGACATGCGTACCACCATGCCCTGCTCCGAATCTACCTCTTAAATATAACTTGGAGTCACCCACTTTCTCTCCATTCTCATTGCTATCACCAAGTCCAAGCTATCATTATTTTAGTAATCTATGTACTATGGAAAGAAGCTCCTCATGGTCTTTCCACATTTATTCCTAGTCCTTTTTAGGCCTTTCTTTTTAGATGTACCCTAAATGAGCTTCCAAATACATGTTTCTGATCTTGTCACTCTCTTCTTGAAAGTGTTTAGTTGTTTTTGATTACTTTTAGGATCAATTCCAAAATCTTTGACATATTCTACTGGACCCCATGTGATCTGACTCCTGCTACTTCTAACCTTATACCTCTTTTTTCCTTTGTTCTGGTGCTCCACTAATCTCATTCTTCTTTTTTTTTTTTTTTTCCAGTCCAGAAAAGGATTTTTTTTTTTTAATTCAAGTAACTGCAAATAGGAAACCAGAGGCAGAGCCCCAGGCTAGGACAAATAATGGCCACCCCTCCCCAACAGAACAAGGGAAGAAGGTTGCCCTATACTCTTCATGGTCAATATGGGCCCCTGCCTCCTCACTCTGCTGCAGCATCCTAGGGGCAGGGCCCCATCTTCCCTGTGACTGAGATGGTCAGTGACTCAGCCTGCTGTGCCCCAGTCCCCTTCCCCATGAAAGAGTATTTCAGGTAGGGGAGGAATGTGGGCAGAAAGGGGAGGCAGTGAGGATGAATGTTTGGCACTGGTAGCAGCAGCAATCATGGATGTATAAGAATGAAAATATTGAACAAAAAACAACAGAACTGTCCAGAGGTAGTTTGTGAACAGAGGAAAAGATGGAACCAGAACCTTGCCGGGTGGGGAGGGGCGGGAGGGTTGGGCAGGGCTAGCTCCTTGTTATTAGTGCCCCAGGGAGGGAAAGCCTGGAGTGGCAGTGGAGAGGAATGGGATTGAGTGTCTGACCTGCCTTAGCTGGCTGCCCCAGGGAACCAACCTCACTGGGACAACAGGTGACTGCATCTCCATCACTGTACTAGATACCAGATCCCAGGGTGGCACCCCTGGGAGTGTGGAGGGGCATGGGAGAGAGACAGGGCCCCAACTCTTGCCCTCTTTCCTATACTCCAAAGGGGGTTGTCCAGCCTAGGGCAGAGCCTAGGGAAGGTAAGGAAGAGAAACTGTGAGCCCCTCCTGGTGATGGAGTACTTTGTTGGGGAGATCCAGGGGGCTAAGCAGCCCCTCCACTGGCCACAACTACTTAATCCCATTCTTAAAAGGTTCAAGTTCTTCTCTGGCTCCTGGCTCTTGTACATTCTTTCTGCCTATAGTGCATTTCTCACCATTCTTCTGGTTTTGGTGGTCCTGTTCTTGTTTATCTATTAGGTCTCAGCCAAAAGTTCTCTTTTTCAGGAAAAATTTTCTTGATCCCTGAGACTATTTCTCATTTGTAATACATTTCCGGTTAAGTAATTGCAGGTGTCGTTTTGTTGCTACTGTTATTTAAGCTGTCTCCTTGCTAGACTGAAGGCTCTACAAGAGTAGGATCACATTTACTTTGTTCTCTGCTTTGTCACAAATACCTGCATGTTGTTGTTAGGTGCCCTAAAGTCGGTGTCTGACTCATAGTGACCCTACATACAACAGGTGAAACAGCATTGTTAGTGCTTCTCTGCCATTCATAGGGTTTTCAATGGCTGATTGTTTTTTGGGAGTAGGTTGTCGAGTCCTTCTTCCATACCTGCACGTTGTTGTTGTTAGGTGCTGTCTGTCTGACTCATAGTGACCCTAATTACAACAGATGAAACACTATTGTCATGCTTCTCTGCTATTCATAGTGTTTTCACTGGCTGATTGCTTTTTGGGAGTGGGTTGCCAGGTCCTTCTCCCAAGCCTGCATCACCTCATGTTCCCAGGTGGTCTCCCATCAAAGTATTAACCAGGCCTGACCCTGCTTAGCTTTTCCGATATTTAAGGGATCTGACATCACATTGGTATGGCTGCAGGCAAACCTGCATGTAGAAGATGCTAAATAAATCTCAGTTGAGTATACAAATGAAGGGAAGAACAATGAGGAGAAGGTAATTAGGGACAGATTCTTCTAGAAATATTGAGAAATTTGGCTTACAGGTATTGAGGATTTTAAGCTGGGGGATGACATAATCAGATTCATGTAATGACTACTCTTCCCAGTATTTTAAGCAGCGGAACAAATCTATTTGTTCTTTAAAGGGAATTTTTTAAATTAGTATTTTATTTATATATGTTAGTAGGGCAAAAGGAATAAGTCAGTAGATATATCCATTGTGCAACTGTTAAATCAGTTTTGCTCACACTTCCATCTTCTTAAAGATTTTACGGAACAGAATAAACAAGTAAAAAGTAAGAATTTAATTAACATGTAATGACAGTCATACACAACCATGGGTTATAATTACCCTGATTAATTTTTCTCCTTTCTTTTTCTCCCTAATGAGAATTTTTTATATCATAGAATTAATGCCAGTTCCTTGTGTCTAAATCAAACAAAAATGTGTAGATATTTTCAAATAAAAGTCACTTGTATTCCTACCTTCGTAGGTGACACTGTGAAATATTTGATGAAAGTCCTTGCAGATCTTTCTCTAAACATTTATAAGTGTGTATGTATATACACATAACTACAGGAACATGAAGTGGGCACACACACACACAGACACACACATACACTCTTTTTTTAATTAACCATGCTAGGGATCATACACAGGGTTTCATGAATACTAGGAAAGTGCTCTATCACTGAGCTATATCCCCCCTGCCCTGAAATGTATTATTTTAACAAAAAATGGGATTATGCTATATGTAATCTGCAATTTGCTTTTTAAAATTATGAGTCAGACATACAATCAGTTCTGCTATAATGTAGCACATATGTTCTTAAAAATCACTGTGCTATGCAAAATTGTGCAATAAAAACCACAGGGCTTATGGGGGAAATGGAGTTGGGGCACAACACTCAAAAAATTTACTCAGTGACGTAGCTTTTTAAAAAAGGAACCTAATTAAAAGCAGTCACGCAATTTTATACATGTTAAATGGTTAAGAAATATGTAAATACAACATTAAATATGGCACATTACCTTGAAAAAGACATGAAGTTTGCATGTGGGAGTGGGCTTCCAAAGGGTTGCATCTTGTAAGTTATTGTAAAGTGGTAGAGGAGGGTTACTTGAAATTGAAAGGGCAGGTTTTATACCAGATGTAGTTGGGCTTATAACATGTGTTCAGGTGTTGAGCTGAAGAAGCTGGTATATGTTTACAGTGTGTGTGTGTTTTATATATTCCCATGCAGCTTGATTCAGCTGGGGATAGTTTCCTGTGTTCACTTGTCTTTCTTGTGAACAAAATCACACATAAGCAAATATGAAATATTTGATGAAATAAATTCCCACTTTCAAAATGAGTATTACAGTAGAATTGACTATATTTCACTTGTCTATCTTTTCATAGTATATTCTTTTGTGTGTGTGTGTGTGTGTGTGGGTGTGGTACTGGGGATTGAATCCAGGGCCTCGCACTTGCATGCTCTGCAAGTGCTGGATCACTGAGCTGCACCCTCAGCCCATTTTTTTTTTTTTTACTTTTTGAGACAGGGTCTCACTAAGTTACACAGACTGCCTCTGGTCTCGAACTTGCGATCCTCCAGCCTCTGCCTCCCCAGATGGGATTACAGGCATGCGCCACCATGCCTGGCCCATAGTATATTCTTAATAAGACAGCTATATATTTCATTATAAAGATGTATTGTTGTTGTTGTTAGGTGCCATCGAGTCGGTATCCGACTCATAGCGACCCTCTGTACAACAGGGGAAACACTATTTTCAGTGCTTCTCTGCTGTTCATAGGGTTTTCAGTGGCAGATTGATTTTTGGGAGGGGGTTGCCAGGTCCTTCTCCCAAGCCTACAGCTTCTGGTGTTCCCAGGAGGTCTCCCATCCAGGTACTAACCAGGCCTGACCCTGCTTAGCTTCCAAGATCTGACGGGATCGGATGCTACAGGGCTGTGGCTGCAGGCATAAAGATGTATAGCATTTATTTAATTTATGTAATTTAAATATTTTTCTACATTGCTTGTTCATATTAATTGTCTTCTTTTGGGTGATTAATAGGAATTACTCCTTTGTCAACTCCTAGAGAATTTCTAGCACAAACCACTAAAATTCAAACCCATGAATAAACAAAGTTTGGCTTCAGGTGGTTATTAGTAATAATAATAATAATGTCCCTACTAGTTTGTTCTCTCTCTGCCAAGCATGGGCTTTGGATCTCTCTCTCTCTCTCTTTCTCTCTGAATGGTTGCGGGAGGTTAACTTGTGGGTTGTTGGTTTTCAGCCTTGAGATGGGGTTTTGTCTGAACATCCAGCCTAGGGACTGCCAATCTCAACTGCAAGTGATGTCCAATTGAAATTCACACTTAAACTCTTCCCACTGCCAGCTAGACTATTTTGTCAGTGTTGCCAGGGTTCTGGACGTTCTTTAGTTAGTGGATCTATCTTCTGCTATGTTTTATCTATAATTTGAAATCAGACCAAAGAGATACTTCTTCACCAGTGGTTTGTTGCTGACAGTGAGTTAATTAAGGATATCATAGCATCAGAATAATTTTTACACTGAAAAGGAAGGGTCTTATGATGGAACTAGTAAGGGTTTTGTTAAGATCTGATTCCTCTGGTTTCAGCATTTTTTTTTTTTTTTCAGTATTGGGATTGAAATCAGGGCCTTGTGCATTCTAGGTGGGTGTTATACCACTGAGCCACCACACCTCCAGCTCTTTCTGTATTTTTTTATTTTGAAACAGAGTCTCACTAAGCTGCAGAGGCAGCCTCTGGTCTTGAACTTGTCATCCTTCTGCCGCAGCTTCCTGAGTTGCTGGGATTACAGGCATGTGCCATGGCACCTGGCCTGGCCCAGTATCTTGAATAGAACATCATACTTGTCTGTCTACTGGGGAAGAATGAGCATGTATAATGAGGGCTTTTGTTTGTGGTGTTAGGTGCCGTTGAGTCAGTATCCGACTCATAGCAACCCTCTGTACAACAGTGGAAACACTATTGTCAGTGTTTCTCTGCTGTTCATAGGGTTTTCAATGGCAGATTGATTTTTGGGAGGGGGTTGCCAGGTCCTTCTCCCAAGCCTACAGCTTCTGGTGTTCCCAGGAGGTCTCCCATCCAGGTGCTAACCATGCCCGACCCTGCTCAGCTTCCGGGATCGGATGCCATAGGGCTACCGCTGCAGGCATGAGGGCTTTTAGTAGGTGTTTATCTCTGAAACTTGTGAGTTTGTTGCTGAAACTTTAGTGAGTTCTTGTATTCAGGAATGATTTTGCCTATCATCCTCAACTTTTCTCCAACCCACTACAACTGTTGAACCTATAACATGTTTGGTACTATGTGTAGAAAATAAGTCCATTATTTTCCTCTTTTTTTTTTTTTCTCTCTCTTTTAGTGCTGGGAATTGATCCCAGGGCCTTGAAGATGCTAGACTGAAAATACCTTTTTTTTTTTTTTTAGGTACTTAGTGGTTGAACCCAATGCCTCACACATACTTTACAAGTGCTCTACTGCTGGGCTGCACCCCCAGCTCATATTAAATTTTTTATCTTGAGACAGGGTCTCTCTAAGTTGTGCAGGCAGACTTTGACCTCGAACCTGCAATCCTGCTGCCTCCACCTCCTGAGTTGCTGGGATTACAGTCATGAGCTACTAATAAATCTAATAAATCTTTAGATAAGGACTTGAATATTTGGCTAAGCTCTTGTTAGTCCTCCCTTGTCTTTGGCCTGTCTAAATATGTTTTGGGGTTCAGTCTGAATTCTACTTCAATAGCTTCTCATACTTTTTATCTGGCTTTATTTGAATCTTTCATATTTTATTTCACATTGTTTGCCTTGGTCTTGCTCCTTTTGTTCCTTTTCCTTTTGCATGCTATTTATTTTTTTCTTTGTGTAACATCTTTCTTTGAAACTTGTTCAGGTCTAGAGAGTTAAAGCAGCTGCCCATAGGTTTTTGGAGTAGGAGGTTATATTCTGGGTCCAGTGCTTAACCAGAGTAAAATTTAGTTTACCTGTCCTATTATACCAGCTTTGTACTGGGATTATAAAAATCAATACAGCATTGTTATTTTCTCATATTGCTTAGAGTCTAGTGCATGGGTCAACAAACTTTTTCCTTGGAAGATTAGATATTTTAGATTTTGTAGGCCATGTGGTCTCTGTTACAACCATGCTGTTGTAGTGCTAAAGTTACCATTGTTGTTAGGTGCTGTTGAGTCAGGATCCACTCATAGTGAGACCCTATGACTTTACATATAGCAGGCGAAACACTATTGTCAGGACTTCTCTGCTATTCATAGGGTTTCCAGTGGCTGATTGTTTTTTGGGAGTGGGTTGCTGGGTCCTTCTCCCCAGCCTACAGCACCTTGTATTCCCTGGCGGTCTCCCATCCGAGTAGGAACCAGGCCTGACCCTGCTTAGTTTGTGAGATCTGGTGGGATTAGATGCTACAGTGGTATGGCTGCAGGCAAAGCTACCATAGATATACATAAATTGATGAACATGGCTGTGTTCTGATAAAACTTTATTTACAAAGTGAGGTGGTGGGTTGCGTTTGACCTGTGGGCCTAGTTTGCTAACATCTGCTGTAGTGGAACAAATGGCTAAACAGTGTTTCAGTATATAGTTGATTCTTGTTACTTGTGATAGTCATGGTCTATATTTTTTCCTTAAAGGTATATTACAACCTTTTTGTACTTAGAAACACCAGACAGCACTTCATCACTATGCTTGGGAGCCATTTTAAGAAGATCACCAACAGAAAGCATAAAAATATGAAAAATGTGACTCTAAATGGACTATGAAAAGACGCTTATTTTATTGATTGATTGGTTGCACTACTGGGGGTTGAATCCAGGGCCTCATGCTTGCATGCTTTGCAAGTGCTGGACCACTGAGCTGCACCCCTAGCACATTTTTTTACTTTTTGAGACAGGGTCTCACTAAATCATGTAGACTGCCTCTGGTCTCGAACTTGTGATCTTCCTGCCTCTGCCTTCCGAGTCACTGGGATTACAGGTGTGAGCCACCGCACTGGGCTGGCTGGCTGGCTGGCTTTCTTTCTTTCTCTCTCTCTCTCTCTCTCTCTCTCTCTCTCTCTCTCTCTCTATCTATTTATTGTGGTCCTTGTGGGTTGAACATAGGACCTTGCATATACTTTGCAGGTGCTCTACCGTTGGGTTACACTATGCAGGCTGCCTCTGGCCTTAAATTCATGATTCTATTGCCTCTGCCTCCTGAGTCACTGGAATTACAGGTGTTCACCTTCATGCCTATCTAGAACATTTGTTTAAACCAGGGCTTCAAACCTATGAAAAATTGAGCTCAGGATTGGGTGCAGATTCAGTTTGTTAAAATTTAGAGTTTGGGTTCAGTTTTAAAATTTTAATCCTATCTGTAGGTAGACTCATTTTTTTTTAAAAAAAGTTTTTTAAACTTCTAAATAGGTAATGACACAAAAAAATTTAAAGCTGAACCTGAAGCAGAGCGAAGTGGCACATCCCTGTAATCCCAGCAATTCGGGAGGCAGAGGCAAGAGGATTGAAAGTTTGAGGCCAAAGGCAGCCTGTGTAATTTAGTAAGACCATGTCTCAAGATAAAAAAAGTAAAAAGGGGTTGATGGTGCAGCTCAGTGGTTGAATGCTGGGTTCAGACCCCCAGTGCAGGGGAAAAAACTGCTGAACCTGAACGCAGTGAAAAATTGGATTTTTCCCAGTTTTTTACTGGTCTTGGATTCAGGTTCAGAAAAAATTTTAAAAATACTTGAACCAAAATGAATTCAGAGTTTGAGTTCAGATTGAAGCCCTGTTTTCTGAATGTTGTTGCTGTTAGGTGCTGTTGAGTCGGTGTCTGAGTCATAGCAACCTTACAGCAGGGGAAACAATATTGTAGTGCTTCTCTGCTATTCATAGGGTTTTCAATGGCTGATTGTTTTTTGGGATTAGGTTACTGGGTCCCTCTCCCAAGCCTATCTCCCAGCACCTGGTATTCCCAGGTGTTCTCCCATCTGAAAACTAACCAGGCCTGATCCTGCTTAGCTTCCGAGATCTAATGGGATCGGATGCCACAGTGGTATGGTTGCAGGCACTTTCTGAATATAAGATTTAAACCTGAACCCAAATCCTCTAAATTTTAACATATTAAACCCACACCTGAACCTGAACGCAGTTTTCTGAAGGTTTGAGGCCCTGATTTAAATATGACTTGAAACATGAAGGCAGAGAGTTTATTTTACTTAGCTAGGAATGTGTGTTACATTACTCAGATTTTTCACTGCTTTTTGCATGTCTGAGAATGACTAGAAAATGACCATGAGTATTGAATTGGGGGTTACAAATAAGTGTTAGTGAGTTAAGTAGATTCACAGATACATGGTACATAAATATTAGGGTGAGTGTTGTGAGAGAGGTATGTATTGAGTACTGTGGAAGCACAGAAAAGCGCCCTGACAGAGACATTGGGGTGGAAGGAGAGTGAATTCAGAAGGCTTCTTAGAGGATTTAACCAGGCAGAGTGGCTAAGAGAATGAGTAAAGACATAGAAGGTGTGGAACAGGAGAGGGTTTGTAGGGCACTTGTCTGTGGTGCAGGGTAAAGTGAGAACGTTTGAACTGGTATATTAGGTTATTTTTTGCAGTTCTAGGGAGTTGAACCTAGGGTCTCATGCATGCTAGGCTTTACAACTGAACTGCACCCCCAGCTCCTGTTTTATTTATTATTATTATTATATTATTTTAAAAACTTTTTTATTAATAATTTTTAATGTACAACTTAATGAGTCTCATTATAACATTTCCATTTCATTGTACATTGCTCAGGTTAACTTCCCCTGTACCCTCTCATGACCCTTCCCCCCTTCTCCCTCTCCACTAATGGTCTCCTTTCTATTTGCATGTGTTTTTTGTGAGTATATTTATCTATATATGTACATCCTGATTTTGCCATAAGGGCAACATACGTGATTTTTTTTTCTCCCGTTACCCTTTCATTTTGCCTCTTCCCCCTTTAGTCCATTATCTTTCTCTGTTTAAATCCAGTCTGTTTTCATGATTTATGTTTCAATAATGAATTTATATTGAAGTCTGACATCCACATGCGAGAAAAAACTTGCGATGTTTATCTTTCTGGGTCTGGCTTAATTCACTTAAAATGATGATCTCTATTTCCATCCATTTTCCAGCGAATGCCATAATTTTGTCCTTCTTTATGGCTGAATAAAACTCCATGGTGTATATATACCACAATTTCCTTATCCACTCATCTCTTGATGGACACCTAGGTTGATTTCATATTTTGGCTATTGTGAATAACACCAGGATAGCCTGTAATCCCAGCGGCTTGGGAGGCGGAGGCAGGAGGATTGCAAGTTCGAGACCAGAGGCAGTCTGTATAACTTAGTGAGACCCTGTCTCCAATAAACTAAAAAAATGGGCTGAGGGCGCAACTCAGTGGTCCAGCACTTGTAGAGCATGCAGGCGTGAGGCCCTGAGTTTAACCCCCAGTACTGCAAAAAATAAATAAATAAATACATAAAAAATAACACCAGGATAAACATGGATGAGCAAGTATCTTTATGGTATACAGACTTATGTTTCTTTGGATGTATACCTAGGAGTGGGAGCCAAGTCATATGGCAGTTCTATTTTTAGTTTCTCGAGGTACCTCCATACTGATTTCCATAGTGGCTGGGCCAGCCTGCATTCCCACCAGCAGTGTGTAAGGGTTCCTTTCTCCCTGCATCCTCACCAGCGTTTGTTGATGTTTGTTTTGTTGATGGTAGTCGTTCTGACTGGAGTGAGATGATATCTCCGTGTAGATATGCAAAAAGTAGAAATGCAAAAGCATTTCCCTGATGGCAAAGAATGTTGAACATTTTTTCATATGATTGTTGGCCATTTGTATTTCTTCTTTTGACAAGTCTCTGTTTAGTTACTTTTTGTGTGTGTGTGTGGTACTGGGGTTTGAACTCAGGACCTCGAGCTTCCATGCTTTGCAAGTGCTATACCACCGAGCTGCACCCTCAGTCCATTTTTTTTACTTTTTGAGACAGAGTCTTGCTAAGTTATGCAGACTGCCTCTGGTCTTGAACTTGCAATCCTCCTGCCTCCGCCTCCCGAGTTGCTGGGATTACAGGTGTGTGCTGCTGTGCCCGGCTCTGTTTAGTTCTTTGACCATTATTTGATTGGATAATTGCTTTTTTGGTGTTTAATTTTTTGAGCTCTTTATATATTCTAGATATTAAACCCCTGTCTGATGTATAGCTGGCAAAGATTTTCTCTCATTCTGTATGTTGTCTCTTCACTCTGATAATTTGGTAATTGTGTCCTTTGCCGTGCAGGTTTTTTTTTTTGTTGTTTTTGTTTTTTGTTTGTTTGTTTTTTTTTCAGTACTAGGGGTTGAACCCAGGGCCTTGTGCTTGCATGCTTTGCAAGTGTTGTACCACTAAGCTGCACTCCCAAGACCCTTTTTTTTTACTTTTTGAGACAAGGTCTCATATATTATGCAGACTGCCTCTGGTCTTGAACTTGCAATCCTGCCTCTGCCTCCTGAGTTGCTGGTGCGAAGGCTTTTTAATTTCATGCATCCCCATTTGTCAATTCTTGCTTTTGTTTCCTGTGCTTTTGGGGTCCTATTTAGAAAGTCCTTGTCTATGCCTATGTTTTGAAATGTTTTCCTTTTTTTTTCATTTTTCATTTTGAGACAGGGTCTCCCTAAATTGTGCAGCCTGCCTCTGGCTTTGAACTTGCAATTTTCTTCCGTTAGCCTCCCAAGCAGCTGGGATTGCAGGTGTGACATGACGACTAGTTGACTAGTTGGTATTAGGTTTTCTTTTCTTTGCTTTCTTTTCTTTTCTCTTCTCTTTTCTTTTCTTTCTTTTCTTTTCTTTTTTTTTGCAGTACTTGGGAGTTGAACCCAGGGCCTTTCACATACTTTGTAAGTGCTTTCTCCCCTTGTGCTGCACCCCAAGCCCGTGTTTCCAGTTGTTGAATTAGGGTCTCACCAAGTTACACAGCCTGCCTCTGGCTTTGAACTTCTGATCCTCCCACCTCCTCCTCTTGAGTTGCTGGGATTACAGGTGTGTGTAACTGCACCTGGCAAAATTCTCTTTTCTTTTTGTATTTTTTGGTAGTCTTGGATATTGAACCCAGGGTCTCTTAGGCAAATACTGTACCACTGGGATACATTCCCATTTGTGTTAATTTTTCTTTACTGTGTTAAATACTTGAGAGAACAATTAAAAGGGAGGAATGATTTATTTTGGCTCATGGTTTCAAAGGATTCCATCCATGTTCAACTGGATCTATTGCTTTGGGCCTGACACAAGGCAGAATATCATGGTGGCAGGAACGTGTTTGCAGAGGCTGCTCATTTCATGCCACGAAGCAGAGAAAATGTCTGTGTTAGTTGGCTTCCAATTTCCCCTTTTAGTCCATCCAGGCCCCAGCCTGTTGTATGATGCTGTCTACATTCAGGGCAGGTTTTCCCCCTTGGTTAATCCTCTTTGGAAACACTCTCACAGATATATTCAGAGTATGCCTTAGTAATCTCCTAGGTATCTTTCAGTCTAATCAAGTTGACAGTCAAGATTAGCCATCATAGCATCCCAGAGCTGCTTCTGGATTCTGGGAATAGTTTGTTTCTCAGATTTCTTTTTTCTTTTTGATTCCTTTCTTTATTTTTATTTTTATTTTTTAATTTTATTTTTTTACAGCCCTGGCAGGCTTAACTCAGGGCCACTCATATACTTTGCAAGCACTCTACTACTGAGTTGCACCCCAGCCCTCTCCCTTTTTTTTTTTTTCCTTGAGACAGGATCTTGCCTAATTACACAGGCTATTTCTGGCCTTAAACTTGCCATCCTCCTGTCTCCACCTCTTAAATTGCTGAGATTATAGGCATGTACTATCTCACTTGGCTCTTTTTCTCGAACTTGTTTACTTGTCATGTCTGCATTGTTAATTAAAGTAGCACTATCCGATACATTCAATTTGGTAGGTTGCACATTGTCTGAATTTTTTGTACCACAGTTTGCTAATTGAAAAAGTTTTAAGAGCCACTTTTACACAAAGCTTTAGACATTCTAAACTCAAACATAGTGGTGTGTCTTTTTTTTTTTTTCCCCTTGAGACTGGGTCTTACCATGTTGACCTCAAACTCTCGATCCTTTTGCCTCAGCCTTGTGAGTGCTGGGATTACAGGTGTGTACTAGCATACCCGGCTCATAAAAACAGCTTTATTTATTCATTTTGGCGGTGCTAGGAATCAAACCTTGCACATGCTAGGCAAGTACTCTACCACTGAGCTTTATCCCCAGACACTAGTGTCTCTTTATGTCTTGATTGTTGAAGGAAAATTGCCAACAGAAAGGCTTCCCCCCCCCCCATTAAACTTTTTTTGTTGTTGCTTTAAAATATTTTTAAGGCTCTTCTCTCTCTTAAATTGCCCAAATCCATACCTTATACTTGTACTGTGATTTTTTTCTTAGGTCTCTCTCCCTCTGTATGCACCTGTGTGTTATTCTGAAGCATCTACTATCCCTTGTTCTTACTGAATAGATTTCGAACTCTTTCACCCTTTAAAAAAGTAAATGAAAATAAAATATTTAAAAAACCAATTCATGGATATTGTAAAACAAATTTGAAAATGCAGATAAACAATGTATTTTTACTACTTAGAGAGAGCCACTTAGGTTATAGAGTATGCTTTTCATGCATGTGTATGTAGAATACAGTATTTAAACTGGAAATGTCTAAGCCCGTTAACCTGGAAAAATCAGAAGGGTTTTTTTCATGCCTAATTATTCAGCACCCCCACGTGTCTGTCAGTTTGTCATTCTGTGGGGGCTTGCATGTTGCTGTGATGCTGAAAGCTTTGCCACCAACATTTGAGATACCAGCAGGGCCACCAATGTGTAGCATGTATAAATGGTAGACAGATTTTAGCTAAGCTTCTACACTAAGACAGACTAGGAAAAAGGATCTGGCAGCCCATTCCCAAAACAATTAGCCATTGAAAACCGTATAAATAGCAAAGAAGCACTGTCAAATGTAGTGCCAGAAAATGAGCCTCCCAGGCTGGAAGGCATTCAAGTAACTACTGGAGAAGAGTTGTTCCTCAAAGTAGAGTCAGTTTTAATGATGAGAATGGGCTAAAGCCCCTGGTACCTCCTTTTGCTGATGTGACATGACTCAGAATGAGGAGAAACATAGTAGCTATAAAATTGGCCTCAAGCATACAAAGGTTGTGTGTATGGTACAGTGTTGGGGTGTTGCATCATATTTCGTTCTGTTGTACATGCTGAGTCGGATCTGACTATATGGCATCCAACGACAAAACAATTATTAAACAGTCTAGAATCTAATTGGAAAATGATATGCTAATTCCTTAGGCTGACACAGTTATCTGTATTGTTGTTTTATCAAAATACCACAATTAAGAGTGACACCGGAAAGCCCTCCCTCCAGTGCATAGAAGAGAAACTTCTCAAGCCACACAAATAGGGAAGCAGGAGTTCAAGAAGGGTTGGTTAGGCATCTAATAGGATGATTATTGTTCTAAAACTATGAGTTTTGCTGGGCAGGGTGCTGTGTGCCTGTAATCCCAGCTACTCAGGAGACTGACGCAGGAGGATTGCAAGTTTGAGGCCAGCCTAGGCTACATAGTGAGACACTCTGTCTCAAAATAAAATAAATAAAAGATCTGGAGTGTAGTTCAGTGATAGAGTGCTTGCGTAGCATGTATAAAGCCCTGGGTTCAATCCCTGGTACTGTAAAGGAAAAAAAAAAGTTAAATCTCTCAAGGGGATATTTCATGAAGAAGCGTCCTTTTTTTTGTTGTTTTGTTTGTTATTTTTTTGAGACAGACCCTCACTGTAGCCCATACTATGTAGACCATGCAGGCTTTGAACTTAGCCACTATGTCCAGCTTCATGAAGACATGTCTTGAACTAGTAAGTTAGGGGGTAGAGGATTAATTTCAGGTCTCATGGGTGTGGAAAGCATGTGAGCTAGTTTTGAAAGTTGTAGGTGGAAAAGTTTCTAGGATGAATTACTGGGATTGGTTTTTAGATTAGTAGGAATAGGGAATAGAGGTTCAGATAGATCTCTTTAGATCTCTTCTATGAGATCTCTTTGAACCTCTATTTATTTATTTATATATTTGATTGTTGGTTTTTTTTTTTTTTTTTCCTGGAGATCAAACCCAGGGCCTTTGTGCATGCTAAGTTTGTGCTGTACCACTGAGCTGCAATCCCCAGCTGTCTCAACCTCTTTTAAACGTATTTTAATTAAAGTTGTTGTTAGGTGCGATCGAGTTGAGTCCGACTCATAGCGACCCTATGTACAGCAGATTGAAACTTCCTGATTCTGTGCCAGGCACATGATCTTATTTATGTTTAAGCCCATTGTTGCAGACACTGTGCCAATCCATCTGCTGGAGGATTTTCCTTTTTTTCGTTGGCCCGCCACTCTCCCAAACATGATGTCTTCCTCCAGGGATTGATCTCTCCTGACTACATTATTTTCTTTGTCTTATGTTATTAGTGGCATGTTGTACACATCATTATTCATCTTCTCCTTTTTCTTATATTACCAGTGAACATGGGAGACCTTTCTTTGTAGTGATTGCCTTCAAGTCCATTATTTCTATGTAGATTCTGGCAATTTGGCAGCTTTCATTAATTTTGCTCAGCATGTTACATGTTGGGAACAGGATAATGCAGAGATTGAGCGTTTGGACTTTGAAAAGTCCTGATTTCACATCCTAGTTTTATCACTTACCAGCTATGAGATTTTTGGCATGTTCCTTAACTTCAGTTTCCTCATTTATAAGATGGTAACAATAACCTTTTTTTCCCAAAGACTGGGAATCAAAGCTCCTGCCTGAAAATTTGCATGCCTCCCATGCCTCTTGTGTTTTTCTTATGTGTTCTTGTATTTTCTTTCTGACTTTGAGTACATGGTTATAAGAGGTTGGAATAGTATATGAGTACATTTTTCTTGCATTTAATCAGTAGTCTAACAAAATAGCATAGCTTTACTGTGGAAAAGCTAGGCCAGGTGGCCTGTAGCATAGAGCTCTCACATGCTGAGCTTGTATTTGCTTGAGGGCCTTTTTTTTTTTTTTTTTTCAATATATTATACAGGTGGCATTTTCTTCAGACCCATCATTTGTCTTGCTTTTTCAGTGCCCCCTGCATAGTTTATATACTTGGGCTATTGCCACTGCTGCCACCAAGGTGCTGAAGAAAGCTATGGTGTGTGGGTGGTACATGTCTAATGCTTCCTCCCTCCACCCTCCCCCAGAACAACCACAGGTCAGAGCATCTGTTTAGCAGGCCTATTTCCTTAGATAAGATGATTGGCTTTGGAGTGAGTTCCAATTCTCAGAGTTGTATCATGAGCCTTCAAGTTTGCAATTTCAGAGCTAGTACCATTACGAAGCTTAGAAAAAGCTTTTGGCCTGATTTTCTCTGGATACCATAAGCACTGATTTAAAGTAAAATGTTAGAGAAGAATTGAGTCTCTGTGCTAGTAGGTACGTATTTTATATGTGGTAACCTGATTATTTCATTATCCCATAATTATAGTGCCATGGCAGAGAAAGTCTGCTTAATCTTTTGGCTTCACGGATATAAAGATACCATATTTGTAAGATGGGCATCATGTGTTTTTTCAGGATTGCTGTTTCTGACTTTGTGTCATTTATTAGTTCTTTTATAGTTTCTAGTATAAACCTCATGTTGTACTCTTTCACCTTGGAAGCTATTTGAAAGTATGCTTCTGTGAACTGAGACTTGGCAGCATGTGGTACAGGAGTTCATAAGACTGCTTCTATAAGAAGAAGCTCCACATTGCTTCTGTTTTTTGTAGACCATAAGAAGCAGCTTGGTAGATTCCTGTCAAAGATAAGAACCAGGATTTGGTTTTTCAGGCAATCTGAAATATGCTGTGAGGAGCTGCCCCTAACAGACAAAGATGGAGGCTGCTTGCCTGGACCACTGCTAAGGTCTTCGTCTCTATGGTTGGCAGTGAGTAGAAGTTTCTCAAAGCACGCTGGCCCTACCTACAGATCCTTAGCACCCTTTATGACCTCGGTCACCAAACCACTTCAGCACTTTATTTTTATCTTGGCTGTTCGTTTCAAGATGTGAGGTTGGTTTCTTTCCTCTAAAGTTCTCTGGGGGAAGAAACAGAGTGCCAGGGTGCAGTCACGGCTGGTTAAACACCAAAACCACACTCTTCGTCTTTCTGGGCTTGAGACGTGACATAAGCCATGCTGCAAACAGCAGCTTCCACACTGAGAAGAAGCCTCCTCAGATACTTACTCTTTATTTTTCAGGGTTGTTTTGTATTTTTAGGCAAGTAAAATGTAGAGGAAGTAAAGGTATACCTTCCTATTCTAAATTAGTCAGAAATCAAATTCTAAGAATGATACTCTTTAAAAATCCAGCATTTCCCAATTTAAGTTTTTTCATGTTACCCAAGGGTGTTGGTGAGAACTCTCACAACTCACCAGGTCTCAGGAAGCCAGATTACCAACATATCCTGTTCGCGTGCATATGTGTATTCTGTGTTACCCACAGACCTTTCCACCCCACGTGACCTTTAGTTACCATCCGGAAAGTCAGGACCCAGATACCAGTCAGAATTTCCAGGCTTTACTTTGGTTTAGACATTTAAAAAATTTGTTGACAGTAATAATTGTAAAGAGATTTATTTTTTGAGAGGCCCACATAGCAAATATTTTTGTTAGGCGCCCTCGAGTCGTATCCGACTCATAATGACCCCCATCTGGTTTTCAGTGGCTGATTGATTCGGGATTGTTCCAGGAATAGGCTGCCATGTCCTTCTCCCGTTTTTGTGGTGCTGGGAATGGACTCGAGGGTCTCAGTGCAGAGTGACACAGTACCAACTGAGCTAAACCCCAGCCCCATGTAGCAAGTAGGAAGTAATATACCCTGAAAAGAGGAGAGGCGTATGTGCTTTTTCTAGTGATATATTTGCATATTCAGAAGAAAACCTGAAGCAACTGAAATGCACAGAAGAAGAGAAGGAAGATGATCAGAGCGCTATTTGATTAGAAGCCCAACACATACTCCAATTCCTAGGTCTTAAGGCTAAATTACCTGTGGCTATAGCACTGTGGCATCTGATCCCTCAGATCTCAGAAGCTAAGCAGGGTCAGGCCTGGTTAGTACTTGGATGGGAGATTGCCTGGGAACACCAGGTACTGTCGGCTTGGGGAAGGACCCGGCAGCTGACCGCCAAAAAACAATCAGCCATTGAAAACCCTATGAGTAGCAGAGAAGCAGTAACAATACTATTTCGCCTGTTGTACATAGGGTCACTATGAGTCAGACACTGACTCGGCGGCACCTAACAACAAGGCTAATTTCTGAAGCTCATATTTCATTCTTTTTTGGGGGGGGAGGTACTTGGAGGTTGAACCCATGTACTCTGGAAGTACTCTGGAAGTGCTTTACCACTGGCCTGTACCTCTAGCCCATTATTTACTTTTTATTATGCGACAGAGTCTTGCTAAGTTATGCAGGCTGCCTCTGGCCTTGAATATGAGATCTTCCTACCACCACTTCCCAAGTCACTGGGATTGCAGGTGTGTGTCATCACATCTGACTTCTTATGTCATTCTTTTTTTTTTTTTGCGGTACTGGGAGTACCAGGGGGTACCAGGGCCTCGCACTTGCATGCTCTGCAAGTGCTGTACCACTGAGCTACACCCTCAGCCCATTTTTTTACTTTTGAGACAGGGTCTCACTAAGTTACGCAGACTGCCTCTGGTCTCGGACTTGCAATCCTTCTGCCTCCGCCTCCTGAGCCGTAGGGATTACAGGTGTGTGCCACCACGCCCGGCCTTATGTCATTCTTTAAAGTTGTAGTATATATGATTGAAGGGTTTTTTTGGTTGTTGTTTGTTTTTTGGTTCTAGGGTGTTGAACCCAGGGCCTCACACATTCTTTGCAAGCATTCTACCACTGAGCTGCACCTCTTGACCATTTTTTACTTTTTATTTTGAATCAAGGTTTTGTTAAGTTATGCAGGCTGTCCCAGGCTTCTAACTTGTGATCCTCCTGCCTCTGCCTCCCAAGTTGCCAGGATTACAGGTATGTGCCAGTGTGCCTGGCTTTGGAGTTATTTGTAACATACTTCATT
>VMDO01002013.1:72335-89123 GCA_007922755.1 Pedetes capensis
TTTTTTTTTTTTTTTTTTTTTTTTTTTTTTTTTTTTTTTTTTTTTTTTTTTTTTTTTTTTACACAGAGGTCTTATTATGTTACCCAGGCTAGTTTTGAACTTCTGGGCTCAAGTGATTCTCCCCTCTCTCCTTAGCCTCTGGAGTGGCTGGAACTGCAGTCATTCTCCACTGTGCTCACATATGGCTGTAATCAGCATCTTCAAGTAACTGTAAACTGACTATAATGAGTCAGGCAATGCTCTAGGACAGGAGTGGACAAAGTACTGCCAGTGGCCTGTGAACTAAGAGTGAGTTTTACATTCTTACATAAGGAGTTATTTTAAACATAAGGAGTTATTTTAAAACATAAGGAGTTGTGACAGAGACCCCACAAAGCCTACAGTATTTACTGTGACCTTTTACAGAAAACATTTGCCCACCACTGCTCTAGGAGCTGGGAGAGGTGAAGGCAGTTAATATTGAGTCTTTAGGACACAGATTGCTAATGAGTAGCATCTTTTTGGGCGTATTATTCATTTTGTAGGCTTGCCATTGCAGGATGTTTAGCATTCCTGGCCCTATCCACTAGATGCTAACAGTGGTCTGACACACATTTCCAAACACTCCCTGGGAGGAATATTACTATTCTGGTTGCCAATGACTGATCAGATCAGAAACACCTTGTTAAGATTTTTTGTTCATTTCTCCGCAGACAAACAGACTTGGGGTTTGGACCTTCCTGGCATAGACCGTGAATAGTCAAAGAGAATTTGGTGGAGAAGGGAGTGTGTTCAGTAGGTTAGAATAAAAGATTTTAAGGAAACCATCTCTTGAATGTGTCTGTTGTTGATTCATCCATTTTAATAATTTTCGCGATTGATTTATAATTTGTGAAAGGTTCATTTTGATATTGCCCGTACTTTGAAAAGCGTCTTCATATGGGAGAAGTGGTCATCTTTGGCCTTAATGTCCAGATGACTTTGAGGTCTGTGGGAATCTATATAGTGTACTTGAGAGACTTGTTCAAAGCCAATGTAAAGATGCAGTTTTGGCATTTTATGAATAACCTGATATCCAGACTTAAGCCAGAACTCTGACATTAGAGAATTTTCCAGCCTGGGAGAGCTGACTGAGAAAAGTCCTCCTTTGGCTCCTTACCAAGTTAGACAAGGGAACAATCAGCTGCTGAGTTCCAGCCAACTGGAATATATTTGAGGGTGTACTATAAATTGTCCCTTAGGATCAGCTCCTACTCTGTGAAGAGCCTTCCAAGGAAGAGTGAGTCCTGTACATTGGACCTTGTTCACTCTGCAGCTGTGATAGGAAGGAATAGAGCAGTGAAGAGCAGCTCATTTTATATAGTAACGTTCTGTCTGTTGTATGGGCTGAGAGACCATGCCAACCTTTTTGTTTTCCCCATATTGCCTTTCTCAAGATTTCCTCTGTTGGTTTGTGTTTCATCAGAAACCCTTGGGGATATATTCATAGTTGTATCATTCTGTAATCTCTTTCTGCTCTTAAAGGTTCCAGAATTTCAACTGTCTACCCTATTTTAATCATCTTGGATGTGATATATTTAGGCTAAGGTAGAGAATGTGAAATAGTTGTGCTCTTGCCTTTTAGTCCTCCCCCTGGTCTGTGGACAGTTTTTTTGGATTTGGAAAATCCAAAAAGGCTTTTCCTTTTGGAAGCCTTTCCCTTCCCTCTTGGAAGCCTTTTATAAGTAAGTAAGTAAGTAAGTAAATAAATAAATAAATAAATATTGAAGTACTGGGGGTTGAACCCAGGACCTCAAGCATACTCACTCTACCACTGAGCTGCACCCCTAGTAGCCTCTCCCCCTTTTATTTTTTATCTTGAGATAGGGTCTTGCTAAATTACAGAGGCTGCCTCTGGCTTCAAACTTGGGATCCTCCTGCCTCTACCTCCTGAGTTGCCAGGATTATAGGTATGCACCACTGCACCTAGCTACTCAAATATTCAGTAATGAAGTTACTTCTGAGTTTTATTTTCCTGAGAATTAATATAGATTCCTGACCAGAAGGAATTAAAAATACTATGTAGACCATCTGTCTTTTTCATTCTTGAGTCCCTATAAGATGTATTAACCACATTTTTATTTTTAAGTGGTTTTTGAGTTATCTTCCATCTACTGATCTAAAATTTATTGTATGTCTTTTATAAGAATCACTAGGCATCTCTCCTACTATTGTCTTTTCCGTGTCATTCATGTCCAGAGCCATCATAGTGCTATATATTAGTCACATGTTGATTACCAGTAGTATTGCTTTTACTGATTGTACTTTGGAATACAGTCAACCTATATTAAGACAAATAATAATAGAGGCCTAGAGAATCATTACTGTATGCATTATGTGGTGTCATCTCTGGAAGCCCACAGGAGAAATTTCTGCTTTCAGTAGTAGAGAGAGTTGTGTGGATATTTTTTTAAAACCTCATGCACATTTATGAAATTGTTATTCAGAGGAATTCTCTCTTTAATTGTTTCAAAGATTATAGCCAAACTGGTAACTTCATTTACTAAGTGTAAAGGACTTACTGCCATGCATTTTGTATCATGATGTTACTACTGGTGACCTCTTTATCTTTTTCTCTTTGGCTCCCTCTTATTTTCTTAATCTATTTTATCTTCTGATACAGATATATCTTTGTAAGTAGCCTTAAGTAACTGGCTTCACAGTTTTATATAAACATTTTTCTCTTTCCGCTGCTTACTCAGTTGTAAAATGTCTTCTCAGGTCAGCTAGTAGTCTATGAGAGAATCAATTTTTCCCTGCCTCAATTCAGATAATTTCCATAAATATTTAGGGAGTACTTTTATATGTTAATTGTTATTCTAGGAACTGCATGTAGAAAGGTAAATGATGTTGGTTCTTTCCTCAGGTATAATATAATAAGATAAATGGACATATAAATGAATACTTGAAATAAAGTGTTATAGATATTATAATAAATAGGTACACTGTTACAGAGGTGGTAAAGAGGAGAAAGTTCAATTCAGTGGGATCTGGGAAAGCCACCAGGAAGGTAGCCTGTGTCCTTAATTTTGAAATATGAAGTTGTTTAGGTAGGTATGGACGGCAAGATACAATGCAGATAAAAACACAGTGTGGTTCAAAACTGCAAGGAAGCCATGTTTGGTGCGTGTGGTGGTATACACCTGTAATCCCAGCCACTCAGGAGGCTGAGGCAGGAGGATTGCAAGTTGGGGGCCTGCCTGGGCAATTTAGCAAGACCCTGTGTCAGGGAGAAAAAAAAAGCTAGTGATGTAACTTAGTGGTAAGAGTCCTTGCTTAGCATGCATGAAGCCCTAGGTTCACCCTCAAGTAGCATCAAAACAAAAACAACACAAAAACAAAACATAAAAACAACTCTGCAAGCAGTGGTTGCTTCTGAGATTCCTAGCCAGGAATCTGTCATTGGAATATCTTGAACGGTACAGATGTCCACATTGATGCTGTTTAATTACTCATTTGGAACTGAGGATTCATCACAGAGTAGATTGATTTGGGCTTTTGATTTGGCCCAAGCTAAGAAGCAAATCCTTCAGATAGTTTTTCTCTGCTTTATTTTATGCATTAGCTAAGGTTGACTCACCCTGAAGTCATGCCTTCCATCATTCTGGGAAGCTTTGTGAGCCAAACCCAGCTTGGCTTAGGAATAAGTTATGCTTTGTATTGTAACCATTGGCAATAAGTCCTGTTCTGTCTTTTACATGCACAGTAGGACTATATCTACTAAAGAATAAGGGGAAGAGAAAGTGGGATAAAACTCTGTGGGTTTGTATTTTTCTGAGATTTCTTTCTTGGTAAAGATGCTAAAACCTTATTTTTTCTAATGAAATTTTAAGCTGATTTGTGCCACAAATCTTTGAGAGGCTAGGTCCTAATTTGTAAAGCATCCTATACATATATACATACTGTCTCAAGGCAACTGACATTGTCCCTGAGGAATTTTTTTGATGTTTACCTTTAGCCTTCTGGAAAGATCTGTAAAACAATATGACTTTTAACATATGTACATGTGACACATGTGAGAAGACTGAATAAGGCACTGATAGATGGCCTTGGTGCCCTGGGATGCTATCCCTCAAGGTCAGTGCAGACTAGGAGTTGGATTTTCTGGAATGCATGCCTGAATGTATTTTTATTTACATGAACAAATTTATCTCTTTTCTGGTTTCTGTATCTGTAAGATAGGGATAGATTTGGTATGTAACATCAGTGTAGCTTTCTGTACGTAAGTAGAACTCCAAACTTTTAGCATCGTCACCTTCATTTCTACCACCTCAGAGTTAGAATCTTGGTCAGGGTTAGGACAGATGGAGAAAAAGGTGTTGGCTACTAGAATAGAGGCTTTTGTAGAATAGCAGGAAAGGTTGTGGTAATTTTTAAAAAATTATAACAGTATAATGCATGGTAGTGAAAAGTGCACATATCAGTGCCATGCAGGTTGATAAACTGTTATAAGCTGAGTGTACTTGTGGTTTTTTACTTGCATCACTTTCATTCTTTTCTTCCCTTTCAACTTTGAACTCAGAGATTTCTTACACTTTAATGGGTAACTGTGACAGGGATAAAACACTTCAAATAAATTATTGTTAGGTGCCGTTGAGTTGGTGTCCGACTCATAGTGACCCTATGTATAACACATGAAACACTGTTGTCAGTGCCTCTTTGCTATTCATAGGGTTTTCAATGGCTGTTTTTTTGGGAATGGGTTGCTGGGCCCTTCTCCCAAGCCTACAGCACCTGGTGTTCCCAAGCATTCTCCCATCCAAGTACTAACCAGGTCCAACCCTGCTTAACTTCTCAGATCTGATGGGATCTGAGGACACAGTGGTACGGCTGCAGGCATTCAAATAAGTTGAGAAGAAGTTTATGTCCATGCTTTCCTTGTATTCTGGTATGCGTGCTAAAACTTTCATTGTTGAAAGAAGATAAGAATGGAGGGAAAATTTGGAAGATAAAGAATTAAATCAAAGGTAAGAGATTCAAAGGTGTTTGCTGTGTTTTTTGAATTGATAGTTTGGGTCTGGGAAGGAGCACAGAAAAGGCAGGACTGACAAAACAAAAGCAAAAACAAAAAACAAAACAAAAAGCCTTTGCCATTAGTCACAGTGATACAGAGTCTCACACAACAATGCTGTGGTTTTTGGCCTTAATCTTGAACTGTCTGGCTATTGGGGAGAAAAGTGATGACATGGCCTTTGTGCTCCTAGACATGCTTGCTTTGGGTCAGATGTGGAATCCCAGAAGTTCTGTGTTGCCATGTATATAGCCTTGTGTTTGGTATCAAAGCAAATGGCAGGCTATACCAGGCCGTGTTGTTTTCCTTGTGTAATCCATTTTTATTCTAAGTTTTCTTCTCTTTTCTGCTGTTAGCTGCCAGGAAGGTAGAGTTGCCTCAGTTGATAAAGAACAGATACAGAAGTTCACATCCAAACCTGAGTAGCCATTTTTAACTTGAAACACTTTTCCTAGGAGTTGATGAGCCAGAATCCTTCCCTTATTTGGTGCCTTGCTTAAATCTGAAGCTTGCATGATGTTGCCAGCACTCTCTGTAGGCTGGTTATTTGCTTTTTGGTGCCCATAGAAAAGTAATTTGTGAAATCACTTTTGTGACCACATCTGCCTTAAGCTGAAGCTTCATTGTCTTTTGGTTCTTAGATTAGTTCTTGCTCCTCCCTTTTCTGCAAGATACAGGGTTTTCTTGTATTATGGTAGATGGATAAGCAGATGTTATGTTTTCAGGTATTTTTAGTGGGCTGTGTACAGTCCCTTGATGATAGTGTATGTATACACTTACATGCTTTGACTCTTGCAGAACTCTTTCCTTATTAATCAGACACATTGTAGATGTAGCCCAGTTAGGGTTTTTTTTTTTTTTCCCCTTCTTGCTGGCAGTTTCCTAGGGTGCATTTGTTAAGTGTTCACTGACTCACATAGTATTATCTGGGCTGGAATTATCTACTTCCTTGAATATGCAAAACTTCTTAGTTGGTTTGGCCTGGTGGTCTCTCAGTGAATGAGATCTAGAATCATTGGTGGGTTTGTGTTGTTGATGTTCTTTAGCTTTTGGTTTTTACATAAACATGTACAATGTCTGTCTGTCTTAGTTTCGTTGAAGATTAGAGCTCAGGCTCTGGGGCCAGACTCCTGAGTTGACCTTTGGCAGTCACCTAACTTCTTGGTGCATAGTTTCCTCATCTGTAACATGGAAGTAATAATAGTAATTATTTCACAGGATGGTTGTAAAGTTAAATGAGTTGGTAGACATAAAGTTCTTAGAATATTGCTTTGTGTGTAGAAGATGCTGTAGAAGTTTTGATGATTATGAATATGAATATTATTGTGATTGAATGTGACACTTGTTCACCTGGGAAAACATGAGCCTCTAATGTCTGAATTGTGTCTGAGTAGCTTGGTACTTTTAACTTGTAAAATACAGAGCTGGTTCTATAAATTCAACCTGCCCTTAGGTGGTGGGGGCTGTCCCCAGGTGTCAGATAGATGCAGTCCAATAGTTAAAATCAGGTGTCAGACCACATTGCCTTCTAAGGGAGTTATATAGCTGGGCAGAATAGCAAAGCACCAGATAGATTGTTTTTTCCAGTCCTTTGCTCCCATTGGCTGATGCATGTTTGAGCTCTTGCCTTGTGGCAACTTCGAAATTATATAGGTATTCTAATCTTTGGATCCACTTCTCACCAATCCATCTCTCCATTCACTCACACATCACCTATTGATAACTTCTTTGTCCTAGAATATAGAAATGTATTGCTTGCTAAAGGAGATCACAGTCTAGAGCCATGCTGACTAATACTATAAATGTGGTAGATATTTTAATTAGCTAAAATAAAACATAATAAAAATTCAGTTCCCTAGTCTCAGTAGCTATTAGGCATCTTTTAAGTGCTTTTTAACCCCATGTGATCAGAGGGTACTGTTTAGGTCAGTGCAGATAAGGAACATGTCCATCATCATGGAAAGTTCTATTCATCAGAGCTGGTCTAAAGAGAGATGTGTGTATATGATTAAGATGTGCTATGATATCTAGTGTAATAAAGGTATATGAAATATTTTCTGAGCCTAGAGGATGTCAGGCTCAGCCTGAAGGGAGAGGATTGGGAGAAGTTTAAATGAGGAAAAGTGGGACTTTATTAGATAAAAAAGGAGTGCATAAGAAGTGTTCTAGGCAGAGAGAGGGCTCAGCAGCATAAAGAACATGGTGAATTTAGGGTATCATGAGTAATTTTTTGTTGTCAAAGGGTAGGTTATTTCAGCAAGGGTGGGTGCAGGAGCACTCAAATGTGAAAAGTCTATTTGTTCACCAAGTGTTTGTTACCTGCTGTGAGTTTATTGTGGAGGTACTGTGATGAACAAAATACATAAAGTCATTATATGATATGTATCTCTGTGACAAATATATGTATTTATATTTGTGATACATTTGTGATATTTTATGTATTTATAAATGCTCTGCAGTACAGATACCTGGGAAGCTCTTAGGAATCCCATTGTCCACATCTCACTCCCATATCAGTTAAATAAGAATAGCAGGATAGAAGCAAGCAATCAGTAATGTTTAAAGATTCCAAGGAATTTACAATGTGCTGTAAAATATGGGACTATTTTAGAGAGAGTAAATATGAAGGCCTCAGTGTGGGAATATGATTATTCAGGGAATGAGAGGAGACTGTTGTGGGGTAAGATTATGTAGGCCAGGGGTCCCTAGCCCCTGGACTGTGGACCAGTACTGCACAGCAGGAGGTGAAGTGAAACTTCATTTGTATATACAGCTGCTTCCCAATGCTAATATTACCACTTAAACTCTGCCTCTGGTCAGTGGAAAAATTGTCATCCATCAAACTGATCCCTGGTCCCAAAAAGGTTGAGGACCACTGAGGTAGGCCTTTTGTAGGCCATTGTCAAGATGCTGGTTTTTATTGTGATGTTAACTTTGGTCTTTTCTTGCCTAGTCACTTGGGCTGGAATATAGTAGATGATGAAAGTGCTACTACTCATGATCAGAATCCTTAAATCCTTCCAGGCATGGTGGCTCACACCTGTGATCTCAGGACTCAGGAGGCTGAGGTAGGAAGATTGTCTTGAGTTTGAGACTAGCCTGGTCTACATAGCAAGTTCCAGGCCAGCCTGGGCTACATAAAAAGACCCTATCTCAAATAAAAACTAATGCAACAATAACAAAAAAGAATCCTTAAATCCTAATAGGATACTCTTTTCATTTGAATATATTTGTCTGGGTTTTGACAGATTACCCTCCTAAAAGAGATGGATTTAAATTCTCACAAATAGTAGTGAGTATGCTATTTCCCTATAATATTAATATTAGTAGTGTAGGGTGTGTGTGTGTGTGTGTGCGTGTGTGTGTGTGTGTGTGTGTGTATGTTTGTATTACTTGGCTAATGTATTTAATTGCAGTCAAATTTGTATGTTAGTAGGTTTTTCAACGGTCACTAAGTTTGTAGTAAGTGCCAAATCCCATGCTAGGCCATTTAAAAATATTATTAAAAGGAAATAACAATTCCTAAATTCTTGTTGTTGGTCGTCGTCGTCGTCGTCGTCGTCGTCGTCTTCTTCTTCTTCTTCTTCTTCTTCTTTTTAAATCTCTGTTATTTATAAATGTTGGTGGGGTACAGAGTAATAAGGCTTATGCATTTTCTGTTATGCAACTGTTACATCACTTTTGGTTACTCTTTTATCAGCTTACATATTTCACAGAACCTTTTGATTAATATATAGTAAAGAAAATCATACACATTTTTGGATTATATTCTCCCCTCCTTTCCCTCCCATGAATACGTATTGTTGTATCATCTATTTTGAGATTATTTTCTCCCTCTTTATCCTTCCACATTGTTTCCACTCCTCTTGACCCCTTCTTTAACCTCTCCTCCCCATCACTAGATCCCTTACCCCTTCCTAAGTTTTCTCTAAAAATGAAGCCAGTGTTTCATTTATTTTGAATCTTTTTAAAAAAAGATTCCTACATGATTCTAGCCTGCAGCCATACCACTGTGGTGTCTGATCTGCCAAATCTCGGAAGCTAAGCAGGGTCTGGCCTGGTCAGTACTTGAATGGGAGACTGCCTGAGAACACCAGGTACTGTAGGCTTGGGGGAAGGACCCAGGAATGCACTTCCAAAAAACAGTCAGCCATCGAAAATCCTACAAATAGCAGAGAAGCACTAAAAATACTGTTTCGCCTGTTGTATGTTTGGCTGCTATAAGTCAGATACCCTACGGCACCTAACAACACCATAGTTCTTGGCTACTAGTGGTCGTTACTTGGAGCTAGAACCACTGGGACTTAGCAACTGGGATCATGATTGTCAGAGTTTGGAATTGTCATGTTATTTATTTGTCTTCCCTCTCTTCTCTAACTCTGTTGCCATTATGTGATTGTGACAATAGCCACTCACGTGGTCTCCTGGCCTCTAACAACCCCCACCCCCCCCAAAAAAAAAAAAAAAACAACTAAATTTTCTTAATAGCCGGAAAGACCTTTAAATATGCAATTTTGCTCATGTCACTTACCTGTTCTACTTGGCCCTGCCTACTTCTCTAGCCTTCCTCCTACAGAATTAATCATCTAACGATGCTAGCCTAATATACCTCTTGATACCATCACTCATGCTGTTTCCTTTGATTATGACACATTGGTGCAAGATGCCTTACTTTTTCCTAAACCAACTGATTAATTCCTTCAACCTTTAGGTCTCTACTCTGGGTGTCTTCTGAGAGAATTTCTGTGACGCTTCTGCTGTGTATATCTGTAGAACTCTATCATTCTCCGGTCATGGCATTTTATAGTTGTTTGTATCATAGAGCAAGGATTATTTCTGCTTTATTCACAATTTGTGTGCAGTGTTTTGTACATGGAAAGTGAGTGTTAAATTTCTGTTGAGTTCATGAATGAATGAATGGGTTGGCAGTATGAGAAGGACCTCACCATCCTTCTTATACTTTGTTGCTATATTCATTTATAAAAGGTAGGTTTGAGCTTGTGTATGTGCCCTTGGAGAACTGTTTTTTGGCTTCCCACCTGATGACAAGTAGGAGTCTTGGAGTACACACCCAGGTGTCCCAGCTCCCCTGCTATTTGGGTGGATGGGCATGAGAGTTCCCAGGCACTGAGAGATGAGTCAGAAAGAAGAGTCATTCAGAAAGTAAACTAGTCAGAGCAGCAGTGTTGCCCTTTGGCTGAACTTTCTCTTTTTCTTATACCTTGATGTGCTAAGCTGGTGGCACTTTTCTTGAGTTGGTTACTACAGATTGTCAGCCCACAGTACAAGAAACTCATAAATCTTAACGTGGCACTTTTCCTTGATTAGGGATGTTTTAGAAAATGTCCAGGAGGCCTCTGGCCTAAATGAAGTCTTTATTGGGCCTGGATTTGTTCTCTTTCCACCCTGTCACTTATCCCCATAGTGGCTTTTAAGGTGGGACACCAGGAGAGCCCCATTTATAGTTTTCTATAGCCTTTGGGGGCTGGGATTTAGCTCAGTTGGTAGAGGTCCTGGGTTCAATTCCCAGCACCACAAAAATGGGAGAAGGACATGGCAATCCACTCCCAAGGCAACCCTGAAACAATCAGCCATTGTTTTCAATACCCCATGAGAGTCACTATGAGTCGGACAGGACTCAACAGCACTTAACAACAACAACATAGCCTTTGGGCCTGCAGCTGTACCACTTTGGTGTCTGATCCCATCAGATCTCGGAAGCTAAGCAGGGTCAGAGCTGGTTAGTACTTGGATAGGAGACCTCCTGGGAACACCAAGTGCTGTTGGCTTGGGAGAAGCACCCAGCAACCCACTCCCCCAAAAAACAATCAGCCATTGAAAACCCTATGAACAGCAGAGAAGCACTGACAATAGTGTTTTGCCTGTTGTACATAGGGTTGCTATGAGTTGGATACCGACTTGACCGCACCTAACAACAACAACATAGCCTTTGCAGTATTTGAGTACAAAAACTTTTGAGAGCAACAGTCATTGGCATTTGGTGTAATTTGTGCTATCATAGAATAGGATAGTTCTTATGCAAAAACTGGCAAGACAGGCTATATTTAGTTAGAATCATACACTTGTGGGCTCTTAGCATTGGAAGGAACCCTGTAAATTAAGAGTTTTCCTGAGTTGGCGAGAAGTGGGTGGTATTAGAATATCCTGGGGGTGGGGGTTCTTTCAAACCATGCTCCTCATTATTACACTCTTCTTCGCCGATGAGAATCATCACTGTTTCCCATACACATGTGTGGTAGCCCTCAAGTGTTGTACATGTAGAAAAATTGAGACACCGACATAAATATTTTAGGTTTTGTGCGCCATATATGTTGTGCTACAGCTATTGTACTCTACCTTTATGGGGAGAAAGCAGCCACAGACAACATGTAAACATATGAGCGTACCTATGTTTGGATATAAGTTTATTTTTGGACACTGGAATTTAAATTCACTGATTTTCATGTCATAAAATATTCGTTTGATTTTTTTTTTCAAACATTAAAAATATACTAAGGCCAGCCTGGGCTACATAGGGAGACCTTGTCTCCGGTGGGGAAAAGACATAAAAATCATTCATAGCTCATGTGCTATACAAAAGCAGGTGGCAGGCTAGATTTGACCTGTAGGCCATAGTTCACCAACCCAGAGTTTCCCAAATCTTTTAGAATTACTTGGAAACCTTAAAAAGTGTCTATTTGTACATTCTTTCCCCAATTCTAATTGTGTAGGAGTAGGAAATCTGTGTTTTTTAGAAAAGCTGCTGTAGTGATATATATAAACTCAGGGTTGTAGAATCACTCATACTAATCTCACTCAGCTTTCTCATTTTATAGTTGAAGAAACAGCCTTAAAAAGTTGATATGACTTGCACATAGTTACCTAGGAAATAAATGGCATAACCATAATTTGAGGATAGGTCTTTGACTCTAAGATCAATGGTCTTTGTTCATACTCTTCTGTCCTTTCCACCCAGTGAACACACAAGCAGTAAACATAGAACAGTCAAAATATTCATGGCTTCCCTTCGCATGCCTGGTGCAGATTTCTCTCCTGAGATCTAGCCAGGTATTCTTAAGTTCAGCTGTCCCTGTGCTTGTTAGCTGTGTGTTTTTGGAGTTCACTGCTGTTGTGACATTTAGCCCAGTTTTCCTCTTGTCTACTGGCTCTAACTAGGGGAGATAATAAAATAATAGCAAGTGAATTGTTTGAATACTATGTAAGATTTTGTTGAGGCGGCATTAGACCACAGTGCAATGGTGAAAGCCATTGCTTCAGGGGGTGCACTGGTGAGAAAAGGTAGTTCTAATTTTTTTTTTTTTTTAAAGACAGGATCCTGCTGTGGAACTCATTATGTAGACTAGGTTAATCTTGAACTTGTGTGGATCCTCATGACTCAGCCTCCTGGATACTGAGGATTACAGGTGTGCACCACCATGCCTGGCTGAAAAGATAGTTTTAAAAGGTACATTTTTTCACTTAAATTCACATGGCTCAGATCCAACTATATAAGTGGGACCTCCCAGTATGGAATTTCTAGTTGAGCTATTATTCTGCCCAGGACAGTTCAGAAGTACAGAAAATTGCCATCCCTGTTCTTCCTCAGCCTTGGTGTGGCTCTTTGGTTCAAGTAAAGTATGTGAGGATTGATGTCAATTTGCTCTTTCCTCCAATAGACATTTAAGTCATGCTGATTGGCTTGCCTGTGCTTCATTCTCTCTTTATATCCCAGAAAGAGGAATGCTGAAAATACTAATGAATAACTTTTATCTTTAGTAAATGATCATTGTGTTCCTTACAGGTTTCCACATTTTGTGTGCCAGGACCTGCTTCCTCACTTCCTTTATCATTTCCTTAGATTTTAGCTCTCACAGAGACATTCCTGTCTAAGGGCTTGTGACAGCAAAGGAGTCAGTGCCTCTTATCACTTTCAGAGTTGGAACGCCTTGTTTTAGGTTTTGGGACATAAATGGGGAGCTGGCAAGTTTGTGTGTTACTTGTTTATTTATTTTTGGACTATAAGCTTCTTGGCATGAAGGATCCTGTCTTATTAGCATAGGAGCACAGGGATGAGGATAGTAAATGCACCCACATCCTCTGTTACCTTGTGATCTCAGGCTTTCCAGAGGCTGATGAATGGGCTTTGATCAACTATTCTGAAAATATGGACATTTTCTAACAGGTACTCTTAAAATCTGGTTTCTACCTATGGTGTCTCTTATCTGAGAGGATAGAGTTGGCGTATTTTTTAGAATATTTGGTATATGTATATGAAAATAGATTCAAGACAAATACGAGTGATAATTTATGCTTCTCAAAAACACTTTAAAAATGAGCCTTGGAATTCTTTTTAACACTGAGCACTCGTACTGTCCTTGAGATGATTTACATTTCAGAAATTTGGCTTTTCACACAATTATGTAGAAGCAAGAACAATGACCAGTATTTAGGGATGGAAATAAGGCACATTTCACATCTCCCATTGTGTCATATTGATGCCATTGAACAGATTTTTTTTCCTTCCTTACTCTAAGGTGCACAAAATATTAAATGCAATTTTGAGGAATAATTTACAGGGTGTGTATAAAATATTTACACTTAAATGCTTTAATTTATGTTTTATTTCATCTCTTTAGTTCTAAGTTAAGTAATATTAGTGGTAGAAATTCCATTTTACAGTTGAGGAGCAATCCAAAACTTTTTTTAAAAATAAAACAAAACAAAGCAGAACAAAATAAAAACAAAATAAAACCAAAAACCAAACTCTCCCACAGTCAATGATAGACTCATTCCAGAGACCTACCTACCCATCCACCCGCTGCCACTATTGTGTCTCTAGTGTAAATTGAGGAGTCCACAGTGAATTTATCTTGAACTTGAACTAAAGAGATAGCCCTTTAATGATTCTAATACTATCCCTCGGACTACACCCTAGAAGCATTTTTAGTTTCCAGTGAACAGTATGTATATGTGTGAGGGAGATCTAGAGGCAGAAAGTCTTACATTTCTTTCTCCACCTCAGTGAGTCCAGCTAGGTTTATGTTAAAAATTTAAAAAGTACAGAAATGGAAGCCAGTAGGTGATGATATGTTAGAGAAGGAAGATGATCAGATGAAGACTTTCCTGACTATGAACTTGGTATCAGTTGAGGGTTTTCCAGGCACCATACGTAATGAATTACATACCTGCAATCCTAGCACTCCTGAGTCACAGGCAGGAGAATCAAAAGTTTTAGACCAACGTGGGCTACATAGTGAGGCTCTTCCTTAAAAATCTAAGAGCTGGGGATGCAGCTCAGTGGAGGAATGCTTGCCTAGCATATGCAAGCCCCTGGATTCAATCCCTAGCCCTAAGGGGTGGTAGAGGGGCAGAGTTCTTCAAAGGTTCTGCCTTAATATGGTTGTTGTTAGATGCCATTGAGTTGGGTCCAACTCATAGCAACCCTATGTACAACAGAATGAAAGAGGTACTATATCTGACAGTGCTTCTTTGCTATCCATAGGGTTTTCAATGGCTGATTATTTCAGGAGTGGGCTACCAGATTCCCCCCCCCCCTTTTTTTTTTTTTTGCAGTGCTGAGGATTGAACCCAGGGCCTCAGTGTGCAGGGAGCAAGCACTCTGCCACCTGAGCTAAACTAGCTAACTTCATATTGTCATGTGTGAATGTTGTTTAGGGCCCGTTTTGATCACTATGTAACAAATCTGCATCTCCATGCAGCGCCCCTTACCTCTAGGGTACGCCTGCTGTTTTTTCCCCCATCCCTCCTCTCCCCTCCCTTTCCCTTCCCTTCCCTTCCTTTTCCTCTTTCTCTTCAGTCCTTTCCTTTCCTTTCCTTTCCCTTCCCTCTCCTCCCCTCCCCTTCCTTCCTTCCTTTTTTCCTTCCTTCCTTCATTCCTTCAGTCCTTCTTTCCTCCCTTCCCTTCTCCTCCCGTCCCCTCCCCTCTCCTCCTTTATCTTTATCTTTTTCTTTTCTCTTTTCTTTTTTCTTTTCTTTTGACAAGGTGTCACAGTGTAGCCCAGGCCAGCCTGGAACTTGCTGTGTAGTTCATGCTAACTGCCTTTGATCCCCCTGCCTTGATCTCCTGAATGCATCCACTACCACATGGGGCTTTCATTTACTTTTGTAATTCTTTTCCTAATTGAAGTGCTATTGGTGACAATAAAGAAGAACTATGTTTGGGGTGACAGATACTACTTTCAGACTAAAAATAAAGGTCAGGGAGAAATGTGTTGGTCCTTTAAAAAAGTTCCCTTCACTTTTACTAGTTGAGAAATGTTGCTCTGAAACCCACAATTTACTAGATACAGCTAAAATATGATAGTGGCAAATATGAAGTCAGATAATTAGGGGGGCTTTGTATACCTTTTTGGGAGGTATAGATAGAACCATTATGTTCCAAATCCTCTTGAGTCTCTCACTTTACTCCAGGAGGCATTTTGGTTCAAACAGTATGATTTTCCTACCTAACCAATAAAGAAAACTTAAAAACAAAACTTGAACTGCTGTTCTATTACTCTCATTTCCTCAGCCCTTCATTGAATCAGTTCATCAGCTCTTTCCTTGAAGTTAAGAGAAGGAAAGCTATATTTGGATTCTGAAGATGTGGGTTTAAGTTCTAACTCTGCCATTTAAAAACTGCTTAAAATTTAGGATTGACTTGGTATTTAAGGGGACTTGTATTAGGCTTAAATGAAATGGATTAGTATTGTTCTGTTCCTACCAAAGTACCCTTAAAATGTAAATAGGACCGACTTACAAAGGATTCCTCCTGATTATGGATGATTTAACTTATGTGTACAATTGGCAGCTGTTGGAAAAGGAATAACTGAGTTAAAATAGGACTAGAGAGAGAATATATATTTTTACCTTCTGGTTGAAATAATTTCCTACCTATAGAAAAGTTACAAGAAGCTGGATATGGTTGTGCTAAATAGGCTGAGGCAGGAGGATTGCAAGGTCAAGGCCAGTTTGGGCTACATGGTAAGACCCTGTCCAAAAAAGGGAGGGGGGAGAACCCCACAGAAGTAAGAATAATACGAAGAACTTTCACATACCCTTCCCTCAGAGTCCTCAGTTGTTAGCATTTGACTACTTGCTTTATTGTTTGTTAGGAGAGAAGGTTAAGGCAACAATTGTTTATAACAAGCATGCTTTACAGGTCTTATCTAATTATTGCAACAACCCAGTAATATAGAGGTACTGTAATCTCCATTGGTTAGAAAGAAACTGAGATAGGCGTGGTGATGCATGCCTGTAATTCCAGCACTAGGGAAGCCGAGGCAGGAGGTTACTGAGTTCCAGAACAGCTTGGGCTACATAGGCGAGACCCTGTCTTTAAAAAAAATGAAGATGGAGAAGAAAGAAAAGAAAGAAGGGAGGAAGGAAAAAGAAGAAAAAGAACAAAAGACAGACTGGGACTTAGGAATGTTGAATCAGTTGCCTCAGATCCCACGGTAGTATAATGGTAGAGGTAGAACTTACATACAAGTCTGTTTGACGGGAAGGTCTCTGTTCTCATCATCTTCCTCTGTTAGCAGACCTGGAATCCCACATTCTAGCCCCCGTTTTGCTGCTAACTTTGGTATAACCATTGACAGTGTTGCAGCAGTTTCTCACTTTACCCTTTTGTTGATGGAACCAGTGTCTCTGGCCCTGATTCACCTTGCTATAAAGATAAAATAGCTCAATGAAGTATCTTGAGCTTTTTTGACTACCTAAGTCATTGTTTGGGTCACGCTGGGTGTGGTGGCGCACGC
>VMDO01002013.1:89223-182626 GCA_007922755.1 Pedetes capensis
AAAGGGCTGGGGGTGCAGCTCAGTGGTAAAGCACTTCCATAGCATGCAAGTGTGATGCCCTGGGTTCAACCCCCAGTACCACAAAAAAAAAAAAAAAAAAAAAAAAATTCATTGTTTGGGTCTAGAATAGCTGATCCAAAGTAATTCATTTAAGACAAAAATAAGGACTAAAACTGATACACTAAATTTGATGTTGAAGTCACTGAAGTGAGATTGCACCCATTTTCCCACATCTACATTCTATATGAAAGAGGTGGAACTGCCATAGCTTTATTGGTGTTCTGTTCTGCAAGCAGATAAATCAGAAGAGAGGTTTTTGTTGGTTTTTTGTTTTCTTTTGGCCAAACTATCCTGGGCTAAAGGAATATTCCTTGCCCTGGTAACTACCCATTTGAGACCAAGAGTCTTGACCCTCCTCCTGGCAGTCTACAAGATCCTAATTATGTTGCTTCTTAGGAGACCAGGGAAGATGATAGTGAGGTTTAGTCTCTAGATTGTCTCCACTTTCTTTTGAGTTGAATTGAATTTATATCCTTCTCCTTTGGTTTTCCCAGAGAGATATCTCTGTTTTGGTAGTAATAGATTTTCTGGAACTTTAAATCAAGATTGTAAATTGGTGGCTCATGGGCCACATGTGGCTGTCACATGTGTTTTTGCCTTGCTTAATGTTTAAATTGGGCCTGCAGCCATACCACTGTGGCATCCCATCCTGTCAGATCTTGGAAACTAAGCAGCGTTGGGCCTGGTTAGTGTTTGGATGGGAGACTGCCTGGGAACACCAGGTGCTATAGGCTTGGGAGAAGGACCCAACAACCCACTCCCAAAGCACAATCAGCCATTGAAAACCCTGTGAATAGCAGAGAAGCACTAACAATACTGTTTCGCCTGGTGTACATAGGATTGCTATGAGTCAGATACCGACTTAATGGCACCTAAAAACAATGTTTAAATTTTTTCATTAGAAGCCAATATTTAAAAGACAGAGGATTTCATATAAAAACCCAGATTCCAGTTTCCAGGTTAGACCCACACAGAGTGAACGTTTGGCTAAAAATGGAGAGTAATAACCATAGGTTGCTACTTTATACCTGGCCTCTGTAAATACTTGAGTTTTCAGCTCCAGACCTAAAAGCTGGTGGAGTACAATTGGATGAACTAGTTAGTGGTGGGCTACCTTACCTTTGATTATCAAAGAAGAGTCTTGCTTCCCTGGACAGATAGACGAATAGCTCATAAATAAGTTCAGGGGTTTCTCTACAGTCACTGTTATACCACTCCTGTCAGAGTTTCATTTCCCTCATTGTAGAGCCAGAGTGGCTTCTAGATCCAGAGAGCTCCTGGCATCTCTGTGTGAATTCGGCTTAGTTCAGATTCACTGCTTCATTTCACGCACACAGGTGCCACTGCCAGCAGAGGGTGCTATTCACTCGCTGAGCCTGGCTGTCATCTTGGCTCTGCTGAACTGCAGCTGTTGGGCACGTGCCCTGGGTCTGTGTGAGAGTTTGGGCATGTCCATTTGGTTCCCATCCCCAGTGCCCACCCCTTTAGACCCTGGCCAGGTTATTGTGTCACTAGGGACTCTGTTCAGTAACAGGAAACTGGGGAAAGTTAATTGTTTTCTCCTCTCCCTTTTTCCCATGCAGCTGAACAAAAGGTTCATCCTCAGTTTTCTCCATGCCCATGGGAAGCTGTTTACCCGGATTGGGTAAGTGTGCAGGATGTTTATTTTATTTTCCTACATTACAAGTCATTTTGGAATTTAATATTGTTAGCAACTAGACTGTGTTTGTAACTGAGGGCACAGGGTGTGAATTCTTAGAGGCCTCCACCTTCTCTTCTCTTCTGTACCCTTCACTCTCTCTCTCCTATGTCATCATGAAGTTTGGGAAATATTACTCTACATCTCCCTGTCTCTTCTTTACCTTTACTAAAACCCCTCTTTAAGGATGGTCTTTTCCCTGCCCCCTCTTTTAGTCCCCTTGGGTTTCTATTTCCTCTTCCTTCCCACTCAGCTCCTAGTAAGCTCTTCAAGGCAGTCGTGCTGCATCCCTGGGTGCAGCTTCCAGGGGTCCTCCTTGGAAAAACTGTCCACTAATTTTCCCTCAAAGACAAGAGGAACATTTTCATTACTCCATGTCCTTCTGACTCATACCCCTTTCTTCTGTGCTCAATTTCCTATACCATATTGCTGATTTAAGTAAATACCGAGTGTCTTCCCTGGTTTCACCTTCCACCATGGATTTACATATAAATCTCAGGCAAGGTAGTATGTATAAACCCTCATTACTTCATCCTTTAAGCCTTTGGAAAGAGATTGAGTTTTGAATATTCCTTTGGTATATCAAAGAGATTTTCTTCACAGTGTGCAACTCCTTATCTTAAAGCTGAATGGTGTCTTCACATCAAAGCAGATGTGTGGTGAGTGCCTCCCTAGGTACAGGACAGTAAAGAGAGGAAGAGGTGGCAGTACTCCCAGACGGTCTTCTATTGGATTTTTTTTTTTATTAATTGAGATGAAGTCTCAACTCTGTAGTTCAGGATGGCCTTGAACTCATGATCCTCCTATCTCAACCTCCTGAATGCTGAGGATTACAGGTGTGCGCCACTGTACCTGGCTTTATATTGGATTGTAATCTTTTGTGAGTTGAGTTTCCCTTTGAGGTGATTTGTTTAGATTATAAATCCTCCAGATACAATGTTTCCTTTTCTTTTCATGTCATAAATTTACAGGTTTATCTTTGAGGCTCTAGAAGGCTTTCTTAGTGGGAATAAGAGCTATGTCACTTAACGTATACTTTTGTATTTAACTCTTTTAAGAAACTGAAAGACTTGGTACTACTTCAAGAAATACTGCCCCATGGATGGCAAACTAGAAAATGTACTTAGTGTATATTCATTTGGCATGAGCCTGGGCAAGAGTGACAGTAATGGCCATTTCAAGGGTAGTTTTGATTTTGAAGTGACTTGGAGAAGTTGGTGAAGTGGCAAGAGATCAGTAGAAATAAATGTAAAGTAGTTCACTAGATGCATCAGTAGTTCCCATTCTCCCTGCACCCCACAAACCAATGTAAGCTCCACTTTGGCAGGACTTTTTGCCTAACACTGTTGTGCCTGGCACGTATAGTAGATGCTCAATTAACATTTTGTTATCTGAATAAATGAATTATTATAAAAAATGGGTGGATTGTGAAAGCCTGGCGAGAAAAGATTTGGTATTCTAGTAGGTTATAATAGATTCATTTTACAATCCATGCCATCCTGGCACCCAGTCTCATCAGATCTCAGAAGCTAAGCAAGGTCAGGCTTTGTTAGTACTTGGAATGGGAGACCACCTGGGACTACTGGGTGCTGTAGGCTTGGGAGAAGGACCTGGCAGCCAACTCCTGAAATAATCAGCTACTGAAAACCCTATGAATAGCAGAAAAGCACTGACAATAGTACTGGGCATGGCACAGTGTTAGGTAGTATTTCATCTAATATTTCATCATAGTGTTGCTATGGGTTGGACCCAATTCGGTGGCACCTAACAACAACAATAGACCCACGCCGGTCATTAATGAGTAATGTAAAGCTGCAGTTTTGAAGTAGATAAGATGATCAGTGTTGTCTTATAAAATAACACACCATAGCAGGAAATGCTATTGTCCTGTACTTAAAATTTTAACAGTTGTGATGGTGCTCTCACTCCTTATCTCTCTAAAATTTTTAGTTCTCATTTTTTCATCTTTTGCACTCTCATTACCATTTCACTGAATGTTTTCTCTCTCCTTTTTCCTTTTTTCCTGTGTTCTTTAGGTTTTCCTGTACCATGTTGCTCTAAGTCAGGGTTTCTCAACCTCAGTACTTCTGACGTTTTGAGCTGGATAATTCTTTGTTGCAGGGGATTATACTGTGTGTTGCAATTGTTTAGCAGCATCCTTGCTTCTTTCTATGAAATGTCGGTAGCGTACCTCACCTCTCAAGCTGCAATGATTAAAAGTGTCTCCAGACATACCAAATGTTTCCTAGAGGGTAAAATTGCCCCTCCTCAAGAACCACTGTTTTAGATATTTCTTGCTCTGTTAGAAACCTTCGGGAGTGAAAAAGTTATAAATCTTATTTTAAGAGGTAGGTATTTTTAGGATATATTTTTATCAGGTTAAGTGTTAGTTATGTCTTTATCCTCCCCTTTTGAAATTCTCATATTTAAACATATTTTGGAAGAAGTTTGGAAAAGAAACTAATGATTAAAAACCTGGGAAGTGAGATCTAGGAGGAAAAATTAATATTAAACACTTAAAGTAAAAAATATTTAGAGACAGCTGTAGGATGCTCTGTGTTTAAATATAAAAGAGTCATAACTGAGTATTCTTGATTTTTTGCGGAGGACTACAGTAAGAGAAATAGGCCTATGGTGCAGTTGGAGATGTGGGCTTAGTGTAAGAAAATTTCACAGAGGGAGGATATTTGGGAATTTCCTTCCCTGGAGGCCTTTAAAAAGGAATAGATTATCTAATTTGTCTGAGATGTTTTACTGTGATCCAGATTATTTTTCAGTATCTCTTTTACTCTTGCATATAACATATTCTGTTGTCAAAAAGACAAAATCAGTTTTCACCTTTACAAAAGATGAATTACGGTAGTCTTCAGTGAAGAAAATGTGTGTCATTCTAGGCATACTTCAGCCTAGAATTCCTCTTACACTGTCCTGGAGGTAAAAGGGAATTGACTCCCAAATTTATTCAGCAGGGCAGAAGCAGCAATAATCCCTATTGTTAAAAGGTAAAAAGGAGAAAAGTATAGAAGTCTGTAAGACAAGAAAAACGGTGAGTCCAAGCTATATACTACATCATAGACTGTTGCCTAATTACCAAGAAGATGTGAAATTTCGGAGGTGTTGAAAAAAAATTAGGACTGAGAAGGTTGTAATGGAGAGCAGCTGAAGGCACATCCCTGTCCATGTGGCCTTTTGGGAAAAGCCATGATGCCACTCCTCCAGTCTTGGTCTTCTCTGTGCCTGGTGTTCCATGTTGTGTCAGCATATGTTTGAATACCTACTGTGTGCAAGATAAGTCTGCTTATTGTCTGTACAAGTCTGCCTATTTTCTGTATCAGTGTTAACAAGAGGTTCAGAGCTTCAGTGAGATCTAGTGCCAAAAAGAATTTGTTTTGCACGACTCAGGAGAAGTTATAAGACTTTGAGAGTAAACAAGTCAAAGTTTCTGTGGGCTTCAGTTTCCTTATCAGTGGTATAAATAGGTGATCTTTGAGGTCCATTCTAGTCCTTAGGTTCTGTAGCACTACAGTGTTTTCTCTCGTTTCTACCTTGTCACATGGCTTAGTGTTTTGTTTTGTTTTGTTTTGTTTTGTTTGTTCCTGGGTTACTCCTGTCTTGCTCAGTTTTTAAAAAATGAAGAAGTTGAGAAAAGTTAGGAAGCCTGATTCTTTTCTGTAGAGAATGTTGTGTAGCCCAGCTGTGTTCCTCGGCATCTGAAGGATTGGGTCTTGCCCTCTTAGTCACTGTCTGAGTCACTTTTGAGTCTGGGTCCCAGTGTTGTCTGAAAGATTGGTTTTTTGAAACTGCCATTCAAATGAGACAAGGTGTTTCTAGAGATCACTTCATAGGACAGTCACTTAAGTCAGTGAAACGCATATCCTGAAAATGATATCTTCTGAGGTTTTAAGGAATAGGGACAGAGTCCTCTTGGACTCAGGAAGAGGAATCAGTCAGAAGTACCAGGTGGCTCCTGATAGATGCTTTCCCTGTGAAAGGCAGCTCAGACCTGCATTTGGTCTCCACTGAGAGAGAGTGAGAAACTGGCAGCCTGTAAACTCTTGCTTTTTGACAAATGGAATGATTTTGCTTGCCATTATTGCCTTAATTTTTACTTGTTTGCCTGGTCATGCTATTTGTACACTGTCAGGGTCTCCTAAAATTTAAAAACTGTTGTATTTATTTTGAACTTTGAATTTTTAAAAATATAATGTTTATACCTTATTTTTAAAATTAGCATGTTTTTAAATACTAAAGAAAGAAGTGTTCATTGTGGAGGAAATCTTTTTTCTTACTATTCGGTGCTCATTATAAAATATTTTAAAAACTTAGCAAAAGGAGAAGAGAAATTCCTCTCATTCTTACTACCCAGAGATAACTCTACCTTTAACATTACATGTATGTTTTTGGGTCTTTATTTCATATTTGTATCATATCACATACATTTACTTTCTATAAGTATGTGTAAAAAGTGATTGTTGGCTGGGGTTTAGCTCAGTTGGTAGAGTGCTGCTCCACACTCTGAGCACCTAGGTTTGATCCCCAGTACTGCAAAAATGGGAGAAGGACAAGGCAATCCACTCCCAAAGCAATCCTGAAGTGGCCATTGAAAACCCTATGACGGTCGTTATGAGTTGGACTGAACTTGACGGCCCCTAACAATAACATAAAATGTGACCATATTAAATTGCTTTAAAACTACTTTCACTTAATACATTTGAAATTTCCCCCACATGATTACAAAATGTAATACAGCCTTTAAAAAACAGTACTTGTTGTGTGGCTGTGCCATCATAACCCTTAAGTTGGTATTGTGGGGTCAAAATAGACCCCTGGGTGGGTGCTGGACATGGGGCATGGTGGCACTTACCTAAGTGCAGGTATATGCAGTGTGGGGTCATATATGACTCCAGAAGCACATTACCAGAAAAGGACTAATCATTTCCTGTTGTTTGGCATTTTAGGTTGCTTCCAATTTTTCACTATTACAAATGGTCATTTTCTGATACTTTTCTCTGTTCTTCCTCTGTTGCTATTCTACAGTTTCTTATTCCTGCTAGTTTAAATTCTGTTATTACATAAGTAATATCCAAAAATCCTTATTAAATATAATATTACAGCTAGGCCTAAAATTTCTTCCAACTCTGCCTCAAATCCTGTGCCTCAGAAGGGTGACAGTAGGCATTAGTTATATATTCTTTAAGACTTTTTCACCGTATTTACGTACTTACATGTTGTTGTGTGTATGTATCCATAAAAACACGTTGTTTCATGGGCCTTCTTGTAAACATAAATTATATACCATCATAACCTCAGGGTTAGTAGGTATTTTCTTTCTATAATATGGGGTTGAGCAAAGATTATTTCTTAGAGAGAATGACATAAAACTGTGTACAAGTCATTTGAAGCCCGAATCAGGATTTTGGTTACAAAAGTGGGAACCAGATGCCTCATCATTGAGCCCTGAAGAGGACACTTTTATCTGTGTTTCCTTAGTTATTGCTTTTTGAACCAAGCTGATTTTGAACAAAGCTGATTTAGTATAAGTAGATCTGTTCCTTTGTATCTTATATGTGAAGTTACTCTAACCTACATACTTATGCATTTAATTTTATTAGTGATTTTTAATGTACAGTTTAATGGGTCTCATTATGACATTTCCATATATGCATTTCATTGTACATTGCTCACATTATTTTCTTTTGTTTTAATTGTGTTGTGCTGATTGAAAGGTGAAGGGAGGATTTTTAAAAACCTTTTTAAAAAAGAAAGTGTAGACATTTGACCTGTGCTGGTTTGAGACTTTAGTCTGACCAGGGAGTGTTAATGGGGCTGTTTCAATTCCCACCCCAGGGAAGAGGCTTCCTTAGACATGGCTTTGCCTTCGAAGCAAGATGTCCCATGTGACACTTCTGTCCTGTCATTTTGTGCTGGCTCTCTCCTGCCTTTCAACACGGAGACACATGGCTCTGAAACTTGCCCATTGTGGCTGCTTTTCAAGCAGAGTGAACTCTGTTCTTTTCATAATGAGAAGTGCTAGCCCTCCTCCCCACCTCCGACCAGAGAGAGTGCTGCACAGTGTCAGGATTTAAAATGAAACCTTTGTTATAGCCCATGGGGAAAAATGGATCCAGTCCAGCCCCTAACATATCACTCTGCCATTCCAAATCTACCAAGAGTTTTAGCGGCTCTGAAACTTTTTAGAGGGAAAAACGTTTTGTTTTGTTTTATTTTATTTTGCTTTGGGGGAGGCACTTGAAATGGCATGTGGGAGAAAAAAGCAAATGCATGGCATGTTTTGTGCCAATGAAAATGAGGACAGCTCAGCAGAGAAGGGAACTGGAATGTAAACTGTAATTGACCCATAGCTGTGGCATGACTTCTGGGTACCAGAGGGTCAGCAATAGGAGTTGCCATCCAAGAGCAAGGAATGAATATTGCCAAGATTCCATAAAGCTCTAGAGTTTTCTCATCTGGGGAGGGTACTGTGCACTGGGGAAAGGCCAAGATTGAGTGAAACTAGCAGCACCCTTCTCTGATTCCTGAAACTGTTTTGTGTTTTTTGAGGAGGATTCCCTTCCCTGTGGCTTTCCAGAAGCTATTTATTAATCCAGCCTAGAGCTCTTCCCCACCCCACCCCTCAGTGTACCACAAGCAGTTTGTTTGATTGGGGGGGGGGGGTGGATAAAAGATACTTTGCTGACCACGAATTGTTCAGCATAGCCCTAAGGCCCATGTGCCTGGTTTCTCTCTCTAGCACCAAGTTTGAGTTTGCTTTTTATTTCGGAGGACTTCAGCTGTGGTTTGTTCCTGTTGCCAGAGGAGCTCCAGGCATGCACCGCTGTTTAGGATCCAGTGGCCACATTTGGCAAGCAGTGGTTTGAATGACCTCTCCTTAGGAGCCCTAGGTCACTGGCTGGATTTCTGCCTCCCTGCATTACAGTCTCTTCCTGTATTGGGAGTGGCAGTTGGCCAGGGCGTTATATTTCCACTGGCCTGAAAACATACAGACCCTGATGAGCAGAGACTAGCAAGAGGGGTGAAGGACAGCAGCACAAAAAAGGATGAAACAGATCATTGGGGCCTGAGGCCTCCAGGTTCTTCAAAGGAAAATTTGGGACCCTTAGGTGGGGCGATTACTGTGATAATTCCTAAGAAGACAATAGCAGAACTATGCCTGGTTTCTTTTCTCTTCCCTCTCCTTTCCTCTGCTCTGCTCTGCTCTGCTCTCCTCTCCTCTCCTCTCCTCTCTTCTCTTCTCTCTCTCTCTCTTTTTTTTTTCTTTCCCTTTCCAAGATAAGGTCTCACTTTATAGCCTAGGCTGGCCTGGAACTCACCCCTCCTGCCAGCACCTCCCAAGTGCTGGGATTACAACTGTGCACCACCACACCCAGCTCTTATGTCTGGTTTCTTGAAGTAAATTTTTAAGTAAAGAATCTTTAGATTCATGGGACTCCTTCCTTAGAGTACAGTTTTTATATCAGAGTTTGGGGGCTCAAAGGAAATTTACTCACTATTTCAAGAAACTGATAGTTTCAGAGAAACTTTTATGTCAGCTAGAATCCACTTACTGCCAGGAGTTAGGAAATAACATACCAAAGCATAATATCTCATAGCGATTTACCCAAGAATTGAGTTGTTTTCATCTCCAAACCCTGAACACTTTCTTTTTCTTAAATCTGTGCAAAATAGCAAGATACCAAGAAGATTTGTGAAAGTGGCAAAGAAGTGTCCTAGGTAGTAGTTGGTGGCTTTAGGAGAGGGGGATGGTCTTTCCAAGCGCTCTTGAGGATATGCCTCACTTACGGGCTCCTGTATTTCCAGGATGGAGACGTTCCCTGCAGTGGCTGAGAAGGTCCTCAAGGAGTTCCAAGTGTTGCTGCAACATAGCCCCTCTCCTATTGGAAGTACCCGCATGCTGCAGCTTATGACCATCAACATGTTTGCTGTGCATAACTCCCAGTTGAAAGGTAAGGAATGTCCAGTTACTTCATATAGACAGAGATCGACTTGGCGTCTTTCCTGTATTACCTTATCACTACTCCTAACCCTCAGACACACACACACACACACATGCACACACACACAGCCCTCCTCACAATTGCCTCTCCGATCTTTAGTTTATTCTTTGAAATCTATGACACTCTCTAGTGCTTGGGTGGGATGGAAGGAGAGAATCATGGGTATGAAGCTTAATATGCAAACTCAGAGATGCTGTTGCACATCTGGCTGTGCTAAAGGCAGCAGCAAGGCCTCTTGGAGGCTGCAGACCCAGAGCCTCTCCCAAGGGAGAGGCATTGTTGAAATGTTTCATTGCAGAGACCATACGCTTGGCAGGGATTGGGAATGGCTGTTTCTGGACTCATGTACCCTGTTTGTTCAGTATGGAAAAGTCTAGTTCCCTATGGGATATCCCTTGTGGGATCCTGCCAGAGAGTAAGAACAGAGAATTGATGAGCTTTGGTGACTCAAATCTGGCAGCACAAAATCCACCAGGCACAGAATTTGACTAGTACTCTGAAGTGCTTTTTTGAACACCCTTTGGGTTTTTTTTGTTGTTGTTGTTATGGTGGTGGTGATGGTAGTGGTAGTGGTGTGTGTGTGCGCATGTAGTACAGGAGTAGAGGAGGCGAAAGCAGATTGGCAGTGTTTTAAAATGTCCTGAAGACCATGTCATAGTTAAAGGATGTTACCAGGATCCCTTCCCTTCCCTCCACTTACTTAGGTAAGGATGATGGAGTTTGACTTGATGGAAATTGGTAGTGTACCATGACATTATTTTCTGTGTTTATTTGCAGTATCTGGTCCATGCTGCCAAGGAATCATTGCAGAGCATTGACTGAGAGTGTTTGGTTTCAGGGCTAGAAGGTTATTATCTGAAATGCCAAGAAGTGGGAATTGCCCCATGGAGATTGTTATAAAGCAGATCTGGTGTTTCTGGACAGAGTGCTGCTGGCTCTCTTGTTGCACCTTTTCTCTGAGCTTTCTCTCACCCTGAAGTTGATTTATTTCCCTACCTATTTGTTTTAGGGGTTATGGTCACCTTGCTGGTGGTAGGGAATTTCTCCTCTGATGAGTGAATATACCACAGTTTCCCTGGAAACAGGGCTCCTCCTGGGATTTGGGGAGGTCCTTAGATAGTCGCCTGGGTTTCCAATCACATCTGAATTCTGGAGGACTTTTTCCTCTCAGGCTGCCTGCTACACCATTTAGAAATCCCAGCAGAAGGCAAGATGCAGAGACGTAGAAGCCTTTTTGAACTTGGCTAATTATTCCTAAGATGACTATTTGTTTAAATGTTTGCCTGAGGAGGCTTCGGGTCCTGAGGGGGAAGTGCTGGTTTCCAGGAAGGAGGAAATAAAAGTTTGTAAAGTGCTGTCCTGGTGAGGCTGTGAAGTCCAGAGTAGGGAGGGGGTGGTGGAGTTCTGCTAGGAAGGAAGCTCACTGGACTGGAAGTGGGACCCCCAGAGTTACCTTCCTATTCATTTTCCTACCTCCCACTAAAACAACCCACCAGTCCGGTGAGCTACCTGTCACAGAGTTGCGGCTTGTTGTTCAGCATCAGATGACCTGTGGTCTCTGTAGGTGTGAATGTAAAGGGCCTGCAGCTCCTGCCTGTGAAGCATCTGTTTTCAGCATCTTCTCCATTGGAAAGGAATACCTTGGCCTTTTCATAGGCCACCAGTGAGTCCTTTTCTTGGAGCTGTTAAGTAAAGGTTAGGAAAATATGGGTGGAAGTTAGGTGAATACAGAGAAAAGAGAAAATAGGTGGTTCCCCCATCTGAGGCCAAGATCCTTTTTCTAAGAGTTTTCCATAGTCCATGATAAGGAGGACGCTCTAGCCATGAACAATGTATAAAAGTCTGTTCTTGTGACTTTATTCCTCATTAGTGGCCTTGCCCCTACTCTCACCTCCATGAGGCAAGAGAAGCCTGAGCTGAGGTGGTCACAGGCTCCAAGGGTGGTTCAGGGAAAAACAGCACAGGCCACAGGATATAACACTCAACTAGGACACAGAGCTCTGTGGACGTGCTGCCAAGTACCCGGTGTGCAGCTGAGGCGGCCGTCCAGACCCCACTGTGTGGGCTGCCATTGGGAGAGGGGTGAGCAGAGCACTCAGCAGGGCTGGTCGGTGGGAAGATGCACTTTTCCATTTCCCAGCACATGAGTCATCTTCTCTGGGCCCCTGTGCTGTGCTTGCACGGACAGTGGCAAGAAGGGGGTGTTGTGGCTGAGTAGCAGCATCTGTGCCGGGGGTGGAGAGGGGAGGGGGTTGGGGAGAGGGTAAAGATTTAAATCCTTCACTAATCAGCAGCAGTTTGAATCACATTTTTATGAGTAAGGAAGTGATAAATCAGCCCTGCATGTTCAGCCCCCAAGCCCCGTCAGCTGGTGCCCTTCTAAAGGTTTCTCTCCAGGCCAGTCTGCATGCTGTCAGAGTTGCCACCCAGTCACAGGTTTCTGGCTGTCTGAAACCAGGAAGCAAGGCCTAACACTGGCTGGCCCTCCCAGGTGCCTGGGGTCTATGGTGACTTGGCAGTCACTGCAAGTTCAGAACATCTGGGCCATCATTTTTCTTTCCATTCCATCTTGGATGTGTCTTTCTGGGTGGGTGTTTGCATATGTCAGTTCCTGGACTCTGTGGAGGAGAGCATTCCAGTCTGAAGCCGAGGTGATCGTGTAGCCCACAAAGCAGTCCAGATCCTCTCAATCTGTGCCTGAGCCTTCCCCATAGATGTGGAGTTAGTAGTATGATTTGGAGAGAAACAGAGAAGTCTTTACAAAGTATGTCCTTTGCTGATGCCTGTAATGCTATCATGAATCATTCTTTTTTTTTTTTCCCCCGGTACTGGGGGTTGAACCTAGGACCTTATGCTTGCATGCTCTGCAAGTGCTGGACCACTGAGCTGCACCCCCAGTCCATTTTTTTTACTTTTTGAGACAGGGTCTTGCTAAGTTATGCAGACTACATCTGGTCTTGAACTTGCGATCCTCCTGCCTCTGCCTCCCGAGCCACTAGGATTACAGGCGTGTGCCACCGCACCCAGCTTGAATCATTCATTTTTTTGTGTTCAGTGGTGCCCTTGTAACAACTACCTTCTTTTCACAGTATCAGTAGCCCAGAAATGGAATAATATTGCCGTACTAACTTTTGGCATGATTACTTTTCACATATGCTTTCTTTGCGGACATAGAACTGTTTAAAAACTTTGGGCTCTGCAGAAGGCAAAATGAAGGGAAAAGGTGAGATGGTGAGGAGAGAGTGACATCTTTCTCCTTTCCCTAGGTTAAGGTTTTCCATGGAGCCAGCTCTGCTCATGGAGATAGAAGCTGTGAGGTCAGGTTCACCCCATTTCCTACCATTAGGGGGAAATAAGTTGAGTTCTGCCACATCACTTAGCCAACTAAGCTTTTAGGTCTCAACAATGATCTTAAAATTCATGGGTTCAGAGCTATTAGTAGGAGACCTTTATTTCTTTCTGTCATGTGGGCCCTATGCAAAATCCTACTTCAGTAGCACTATGGAGAGTCTAGAATCTGAGCTGGTTGGAGAAAGTTACATTTGAAGCACAGGAGAAGGGTTATTTTAGGGCCCTGGTGTAGTGCCTAGTATTTATTAGACACTTAATATTTGTTGAATGTATGAATGAGGAAGACCACAACTCTGTGAAAGTTATGTTTTTTACCTGGCCTGTCTCCAAAGCTGGTGACAGGATAGATGTTCTCAGTATGATGTCATCATTGGTCATCTCTCTACAGCGTTCTGAACCTGAAGGAAGAAAAAGCCTTCTCCACATGCTTCAGTATTTAACACCTCAGTAGCCATTTAATTGCCTGATGTGAGGCTAGAGGGTGAATTGTTGATGTAAACCACGAGTACTCCAAGAATTTTAGTTAAAAAAAAAAAAATTCTGTAATTTAAGAAAATAAAACTAGTTTCTTGAAGACGAGTTATTGAAGCAACATTTGTGGTAAGGCATCACTGAAACTCCTTTGCATCCCCCATCTGTACCCAATTTGCTCCAATCTGGCCATTTTCTCTCTCTCTCTTCCTCTCTTCCTTTTTCTTTCCCCTTCTTACTCTTTTTTAAAAATATGTTTTATAATTTTTGGAATCAAAACCATCTCAGGCACACACTGTTTTATTTTACTGTATTATTGGATTATATTTCCTATAAATCACTGGATGTTACTCATTGGCCACCGCTGGAATAACTTCCCTTTTCTGTGCCCTGGCCTCTTTTTCCTCCTCTACCAGTTCAGAGTATATCTCCATTTCAGTCTTACTGAAAAGCCCTGGTAGCAGCAAGAGGGCACCCAAGAGACACTTCTTCTATGTGCTGTTGATGCTGCTTGCTCTGAGGGAACATTTGGGAGTCAGAATTGAGGTAGAGCTAGACTGGATTTCTTTCATGACCATTTATGCTTGCTTTTTTTTTTTGTTTTTTTCCTTTGAGGCATCATCTCATTATGTAGCCCAGGCTGGCCTTGAACTGGTTATCCTGCTGCCTCAGCCTCCTGACTGCTAAGGTTACAGTTGTGCACCACCATCCCTTGCTCATGCTGGCTTTATGTTGTTTGTAATCTAGAATTATAAGAGTGCCACATGTGCATCTCAGGAGGGATAGAGAGCTACAGCTATCTACGTGGGACTGACGGAACCTTATACATGTGGGGTTCTTTATCTTTAATCTATATATGTGGGGTTCTTCATGTCATTGTTATGTATGGGGATTGACTCTATTATGTATGTATGGGGATGTATGTACTGACTCTATTATGTTATGTATGGGGATGACTGAGTTCAGTTCACAACCAGGATTTTTCTTCCATCTACAACAACCTTGGAGACCTTAGGAAAAGCAGTCTGCTTCCCTGTGTCAGTTCACTTTTGTGAGAGTCCCCTACTCCAGAAGAATGTGTGAAGTGCCTAATTCTCTGCTTGTCAGAACAGTTGTACAGGAAAGCTACCTTTCATAAGATGTTAAGTTTGAATTTAGCTGTGTAAATTATTCCTCTCATTCCTCCTCCTGTGTCTCTGATGATCTTTCGGCTTTTTCTCTGCAAAGATCCATAGGTAGATTTCTACAGATAATCAGTGCTACCTGACCTTCATCTCTAGGACTCCTCAGGTTAGAGTAAATTAAGAGAAAGAGAGATCAGAATAGGTTTAGACTTTGGAAAGCAGGCAAGTGGAGGCTGCATCCTTTAAGCCTTGTGCTCTGTCCTTGTGGGGGAGAGATAACTACTTAGCACAGACTTGTTCCATTGGCAGTTTGGCTACAGATCTAACTGTAGTTCCCTGGAAAAGGAGAAAAAAGTGAAAGTAGTACTCGTGTCAGTGGGCCTATCTTTTCAATTCGAGTTCCAGAGTCTTTCTTGTTTTCAGAATGAATCTACTGCATTAGGCAGAGGAAGGAGAAGCAGTTGTGAAAACTAAAGACGTGAGAAAATTAAGCCATACCAGTAAAATTAAACTCCTTAGCATACTGGTTGAAGAAGTGGTCTTTGTTTTTGCCTAAAGATAACAATGTGGTTTGGTGTCCATAACTGGTTTGGTGTAGAGTGCAGAGGTGCAATGTCCCATTGTTGCCCACTAGTTATGGTGAGCTATATATTTCATTTCTGTTGCCATTTTGTTGCTTCTCAACTTGATTTTTTTTTTTCCTGGCCTGGATGGACTTATCCTGAAGGAGAAATGTTGTTTGAGGGAATTTTAGCAACAGGACTTTCAGCCACCTTTTCCATATGTTGTTGTTGTTGTTGTTGTTAGGTGCCGTCAAGTCGGTATCCGACTCATAGCGACCCGCATAGGGTTTTCGATGGCTGAGTGCTTCGGGATTGCCTTGGGAGTGGATTGCCAGGCCCTTCTCCCATTTTTGCGGTGCTGGGAATTGAACTCGGGGCCTCAGAGACTGCAGCGCAGCACTCTACCCACTGAGCTAAATCCCACCTTTCCATATATATGGAATATAGATATTACGGAAAAAAATATAAAATATATATGGAAAAGGTGGCTGAAAGTCCTGTGGATACACACACACACACACAATTTTTGTTTAAAGAAAACTTCCCCTGAGGAATAGAATTCTAAATGTGTATTTTGGAGGCAGAGGTTGACTGGACGCAGAGCTCAAGACACATATAGGCTGTTTGGTGAATATGTAAGAAAAAGAAAGGTAATTTTCAGAAGATATGACCAGTAATGACAATAGCAGCAACAACTGTGATAATACATGATGACACTTTATAGTTACTACATATGTGTTTTCATATGATTGTCCTCTTCTCTGACACAAGTTGGACATATATTTTGTGTCTTCATAGATGAGGAGAAATGTATCAAAAAATGTATCAGAAAAGTAGCTTAAGCACGGTTACCTGCCTAGTAAATTATGCATGTCTGAAATATCCAGCCTTCTCTATTAGAAGACGTTAAAACTCCTGTATACAGCAAAATGCTTGCAGCCACACCACTGTGGCGTACCTTCCCATCAGATCATAGAAGCTATGCAGGATCAGCCCTGGTTAGTACTTGGATGGGAAACCGCCTCAGAACACCAGGTGCTGTAGGTTTGGGAGAAGGACCTAGCAACCCACTCCTTCAAAACAATCAGCCATTGAAAACCCTATGAATAGCAGAAAAGCACTAACAATACTTTTTTGCCTGTTGTATGTAGGTTCGGACACCGACTCCATGGCACCTAACAACAACATATATCGAGACAATGTAAGAATTTTTTTCCTCCCCAATCTGAGCAGTCTGCTGTTCTTTGATGAGGAAAGTGATCTGTGAATCAGAGATCTGAGACTAGAAGAGAAATAGAAGTGAGAGAGTTGGTGAAAGTGAGAATTCTCTCAAGTGGCTTGGGACTCAGAGCAGGCTGTGGGTAATAAGCTGGCTAGAAGGGTATTGTTGTTGTTAGGTGCCATCAGATCAGTGTCCAACTCATAGGGACCCTACCTACAACAGGCGAAACACTATTGTTAGTGCTTCTCTGCTATTCATAGGGTTTTCAGTGGCTGATGTATTTAATTTATTTGTTTATTTGGGAAGGTACCGGGTCCTTCTCTCAAGCCTATAGTACCTGGTGTTCCCAGGTGGTCTCCTATCCAAGTACTAACCAGGCCCGACCCTACTTAGCTTCTGAGAACTAATGGGATCCATCACCACAGTGGTATGGCTGCAGGCATAGAAGGATATGGTTTGGGCAACTTAAGGCTGCATGTGGTCCATAATTACTACTGTCATGGATGGAGGGCAATCTCCCTCTCACAATGTAAATTGTTGTTCATGGCTGATTGGTAAAAGTGTTCAGTCTTTCTCTTGATTTGAGATAAGTAGAGTCTCTTAGAAAGGGATGAAAGGGGCTTTCTAGGAAAATTCTTTTTTAATTTTCACCATCACTTTTAATATCTCTCTTGCTTCTTTTTTTCCCCTCCCTCCCTTGATAAATTGCATAGGCTACCTCTGGCCTCGAACTTGTGATCCTTCTGGCTCAGCCTCCTGAATCACAGGATTACAGGCACGTGCCATGACGCCTCACTCACTATTGCTTTTTAAAAAAATTTCACTTACTATTCAAAGAAGAGACTGTACTTTTTTTTTTCACCTTGTCTGGAGGAAGGTGGATATTTCATTCATACAGAGATGAGTATGAGAGTATAAAACATTTGAAAGAGGATAAATACACATGTACCTGCCACTCTGGTTAAGAAATAGAATATTATTGGTAAAGATGTACCCTCATGCTTCGTCTCCACCATAGCTTCTCCACTGCAAATAACTGTGTTTTCACCTATGGAATTCATTCCCTTGTTTTTCTTTTTCCTTTTCTTTCTTTCTTTTTGTTTTCTTGTCTTTTCTTTTTTTTTTTTTTTACTTCCCTCCCTTCTCCCCTTCCTTCCTCCCTTCCTCCCTTCCTTGTATTGGGGGGCTGAACCCAGGACCTCATGCCTACTTTGCAGGCACTCTGCCACTGAGCTGTACCCTCAGCCCATTCTTTTATTTTTTAAATTGAGTCAGAGTCTCACTAAATTACACAGGCTGTCTCTGGCCTTGAATCTGTGATCCTCCTGCCTCAAGCTGCTGGGATTACAGGGGTATGCCACAACACCCTTTTTTTTTCTGTCCATTTCTCTCTCCCTCCCTCCCCCCTTTCCTTTCTTTTGTTCTCTTTCTCTTCCTTTCCCCTTCTCCTTCCTCCCCGGCCCCCTTTATGTGCTAGAAATCTATCTCAGGACCTTGTAGAAGTGCTGTGCCACTGAGTTACATCCCTTACCCCCTTGCTTTTCTTTATAGTGTTTCCATCTAAGTATGTATCTCTAAAGAAAACATTGTTTCTCTTTGCTTGCTTATGAATATAAATTTGCTAATTATACTACGTATGTTCTTTTTCCTTTGGCTTATTTGGTTCCATGTAATGTTTTGTGAGTTATGTCCATGTTAATGTGCATAGTTGTAATTCATTCATTTTCATTGCCACAATGCTACATTTTACTCATGTATTCTTTTGTTGATGGGCGTTTTGGTTCTTTTTCTCTTTGAGGCTGTTGTGAGCATTGAATCCATTGACAATCATTGTAATTATTGGTATATTTGGATTTATATATACTATTCTATTTTTTGGGAGAAGGATGTGGCAACCCACTCCCAAGACAATCCCAAAACAGGCAGCCATTGAAAACCCTATGAGGGTCACTATGAGTTGGACTCGACTCAACGGCACCTAACAACAACAACAACAACAACAACAACAATTCTATTTTTTGAAATCAGTTTTATTGAGGAAGAGTTTGTATAGAAGACAGTGCACCCATTTTAAGCATGCATTTCAATGAGTTTGATGAATTATATGCCCAGGTGATTAATCATCACAATAAAGATACAGAACATTTCCATCATCCCAGAAAGTTCTTTTTGAGTCCATCCAAATTGATCTCCACTCCTTTTAGGCAACTGCAGTCTGCTTTACTTTATTATAATTAGATCTATCTTTTTCTAGAGTTCATATACATGGAATCATGCAGTGTGTATCTTTTGTGTCTGGCTCATTTTGCTCAACATAATGTTTCTAGGTTTACCCATGTTGTTATATGTATCAGTAATTCATTCTTTTGTTTTACTGAGTAATAGTCTGTTGTATGGAGATGCTGCATTTTGTTTATCCAGGTACATGTTGATGAACTTTTGGATTATTTCTAGTTTGGGGCTATTATAAAGCAGCCATGAACATTTATATGTCTTTTTGTGGACATATTTTCATTCTCTTGTGTAAATACCTAGGAATAGATTTGCTGGGTTATGTGGTAAGTGTACGCTTAATTTCATAAGAAATCGCTAAACTGCTTTCCAAAGTGGTTGGGCCATTTTACATTCCTGCTAGCAGTGTGAGTTTCACTTTCTATACATCTTTGCCAACATTTGATATTGTCAGTTTTTTTACTTTAGCTATTGTAATAGATATTGCAGTGCATTTGCATTTTGGTTTTGTGTTTCCCTAATGAGTAACTTTTCCTGTGCTTATCTACCTTTTCTGTATCTTCTTTGGTAAGTTTAAATCTCTTGCCCATTTTAAAAAGCAGTTTGTCTTTATTATTAAGTGTTCTTGCACACCTTTTATCCCGGCAACTCCGGAGGCTGAGGCAAGAGGCTTTCTGGAGTTTGAGGCCAGAGACATCCTGTGCAAATTAGTGAAACCCTGTCTCAAACTAAAAAAATTAAAAATGGGCTGGGAGTGCAGCCCAGTGGTAAAGCATTTGCAAAGTATGTGGGAGGCACTGGGTTCAACTGTCCCCCACAAAAAAGAGTTCTTTATGAAACCTGGATATTAGCCTCTTATCAAATATATATTTTGCAAATATTTTTCTCAATATTTTCCCATTCTCTGCCTATTTTTTCTCTCTTTTCTTTTCTTTTCTTTTTCCTTTTTCTTTTTCTTTCTTTCTCTCTTTCTTCCTTTCCTTTCCTTTCTTTTCCTTTCCTTTCCGTATTGGAGGGGTTTGAAGTCAGGGTTTCACACATGCTTTTGCAAAGTGCTCTACCAATGAGCCGTACTCAGCCCATTTTTAACTTTTTGAGACAAGGTCTTACCAAGTTACACAGGCTATCTCTGCCCTCGAATTTTTGGTCTTCCTGTCTCTACCTCTCGAGTTGCTGGAATTATAGGTGTGTACCACCATGCTCAGCCTTTTTTTCCTCCTTTCTTACCTTCTTCTGTGTGTTTTTCTTACGGTGCTAGGGATCGAACCCAGGGCTTAATGCATGCTAGGCAAGTAGGGGGCTATATCTCCAGCCCCTTTACCTTCTTTTGCATGGAGTAGTTTTTCCACTTCAACTCCTTCCCCAAAGTTTACTTTACTTTTGGTAATTGCCTAGGAATTTCAACATGCATAATTACTTTTCTCAAAAGTCAAAAGTTAATCCATTTTTCACTCTTCCTCTACTATACAAGAACCATAGAACACTTAAATTCTGTTCATTCTCTTCCCAGTTTATATATTTTGTTGCTATTTATATTCTTTTTTCTTTTTAAGAAAAAGACAAAAATCCTACCACCACCCCGCCCCAGTGCTAGGGTATTGTACCCAGAGCTAGCAAGTACTCTATCACTGAGCTGTACCCTAGGCCCTTTTTATTTCTTTGAGACCTGTTTCTGCTAAATTGCACAGGCTACCTTTGGCCTCAAACTCGCAATCCTCCTACCTCAGCCTCCCAGATTGCTGGGATTACAGGCATGCACCATGGTGCACAGGGTCAAATTCTTTTTGCTTTCTCTCTCTCTCTCTCTCTTCCCCCCTTCCTTCCCTCCTTCCTCCCCCGCTTCTTTCTTTCTTTGCTTCAATATGTAGCCCAGGCTGTCTTCAAACTCACAGTTCTCTTCCCTCCACCTCCTCAATGTAGGCATTGCAGGTGTGTACTACCACAACAAATTTAAGACAATTTGTTAATTTTTAATTTTTGTTTTGTTTATGGTCATTGTTATGACAGTAAAAGTTTGTGTAGACTCACCTATATATTTACTATCACTTTCATTTTTGCAATTCAGACTCTTCCTGTGATCATTTTTTTTCTGCCTAAAGTATATTCTTTAGAATTTATTTAGTGAGCTGGGCGTGGTGGCGCCCGTCTGTAATCCCAGCGGCTTGGGAGACAGAGCCAGGAGATTGCAAGTTCGAGACCAGAGGAAGTCTATGTAATTTAGTGAGACCCTGTCTCAGGAAGTAAGGAAAAAAAATAAAAGGGCTGGGGGTGCAGCTCAGTGGTCCAGCACTTGCAAAGCATGCAGGCGTGAGGCCCCAGGATCAACCCCCAGTACCACACACACACAAAAAAAGAATTTATTTAGTGAAGTTCTTTTGATTACAGACTGTTTTTTATTTGTGTGAAAAAGCCTTCATTTTACCTTTTTCTTTAAAAGATTATATTAACTGGTAATGCTGGCAGCCACAAAGATAGGAAAACAGGGCCACTTCTTCTGAGGATCTTTCTTTAAATCCTATCTGCCCTTTTTGTACAACAGCTGGCCTGAGGTGCTATTGGCTTTTGTGTTCCAGAAAGTATGAGTCTAGTGGAACATCAGGGCTTGTACCTGCCCGCTCCATGGAGCTACTTATTTTGGGACAGACCCCTAAGATGGGGCATTTTCACAAATTTGCAAGGCTGAAGCCTTTCTTCCTCACTCTCATCCCCTACTAGCTGAAAGGAGTCCACTCAGTGATGGCATTATCTAGGGTCTGATCTCTGCCAGAGTCATGGGAAGCTCTTGGATTCCAGCTCTCTGTTTCACAGCTGAAAGAGGGTGAGATAAGCCTGACAGAGTGGGGATCATTAACAGTGACTAAGAGAATTTCCAGCGGGGACTTGGGACCCAGACCACAGATGCCTAAAACATTTCCTCCCACCATTCTTCTGCAACACAGATCACATGCAGTCAAGGGTGTGCCTATCTGCCATCTTTCCTTCTTGAACTATGACCTTAACTGAACATGCCCAATAGTGTAGATCTCAAATTGAGCATGCTTGGAAAATGTACCTGCTCTGAAGTGCCTCCCCTTATGAATATGTATAGGCTTTCCCAATACAATCCCAAAACTTTGTTTGGGGTGAGCTCCATTTTGGGAATCATACCCAGGGATCCTATCCTGCAGGCAATAAATCCTTTTTCACTCTTTATCTTGGTTGTGCTTGTTTTGATTTTGCACCCTCCAAGATATGAACCCTTTGTGTTTGTTTACTGTAATTCTAGGTTGACAGTTACTTTCCTTCAGCCTATTTCAGATATTTTACTGTCTTTAGGCATCTGTTACTGCCAGTTAAAGTTAACTTCTGTCCCTCTTGTTTCTTTTTTAAAAGAAATCTATTGTTTCTCTCTGGGTGCTTTCTAGGTTTTTTTTTTTTTTTTTAAATCTTTGATGTTCTGCAGTTGTGATTTGTCTAAATTTAGACTGATTTTTTTTTTCCCTACTAGAAGTTTGTTGGGGTTCATGTACCTTTGGATTCTTTACTCCCCCTCCCCATCGGTTTTGGGAAATTCTTAGCGTTTTTTTTTTCAACTGGTACATCTTCCCATGCTTTTTCTTTTCCTTCAGTAACTGTGATTAGGCATGTATTAGACTTCCTTTTTATTTGATCTCTCTTAAACCTCTCTTTAATTTTCTGACTTTGTGTGCTGCATTCAAGATAATTTCCTTAACCGTTTTTTTCCAGTTTGGTGAACCTTCTCTTAGCTATATTTAATCTGCTGTTAAATATGCCCCATTGAGTTTTTCATTTTAATTATCATATTTTTAAATTTCTAGATATTTTGATTTTTTTGTCATCTTCTTTGACTGACTTTATGGTTTCTTGTTCCCTCAACATATATGTGAGCTTTTCTTTTATTTTTTGAGCTATACTAAATGTGATTATTTTAGAGACTGTAATCTGAAATGGCATGCTTTGGATGTAGCCTTGTGGGATCTCAGCTTTATGCAGACATCTTCCCTTTATGTTGGCCACACCTACAGAAATCTTGGAAACCAAAGTTCAAGTTTATCAGGTAGAAAATTTTCTGAGGGTATAGGCCGGTGTACTGCCACACCTTACTCAGTTCCTGACTGTAGGATTCCCTTTTATTTTACTTGCTTGTTAATGCTTTCTAAAGAGATTTTTAAAATACTTTTTCCAGGATAGTTAGTTGTGTCATTGGAAGAGTAGATCTAGGTATTTAGTCTGCCTGTCATATGACTAGTCACAATGCTGTGATTCCTTTTTACTTCTTACCATGAGACTCAAGCTTTTGTTTCTTCAGCTCTGCCTGTGGGCAGTATGTATGACAGGAGCACCTGTATCCAGAGTGGCAAGGACATGTAGGTTGCTTTTTCAAAGAGTAGTTTCTTTTCCTGTTCCTGCTCATTTACAGCCTTGTTTTGTGGCAGATGGTGTCATCAGGTTCCCATTTTAAAATATGTCTGAGAGGTGTTCAGTGTATAGAATACTTACTCAGTTGGGTGGGGAAGAAAGGTAAAGGAAAGGGGGAGGGAAGCCTGCAGCTGAAGTGATAGAAACCATTTATTGTCAAAAGAATGTGAGCTAGAAATCTGGAAAAGAGTGCTCTCTTGTTTCAGCCACATTACATTACATATCTGGTGAACTCTGTTGGCCCATAAAATCCTTTCCATTAGTCAGGGTACTCTGTGCTTTTGTTCTTGACTGCTGCTGTTCTTAGAGCTGTTTTGTTGCTTGCATGTCTCAGTTTTCATTTTAGAGGGCAGACTGTCATACATTTTGGAATGTATTTATGGTAATTGGAGCTTTCTAGTTTGGTTAAGTCCTCTCTTCAGATATGAGTCTCATTTTGAAGCTTATGTCAGAAAATGCCCGTGTCATCCCATGCCCCAAGTGCCAACAGCAAATGCAACAATTGACACGCTGGAGGGAATTTCCAACTGCTGGGCAGGTTTCTGAAATCCGGACACGTGCTGTTCACACTTTGGCTTCTGAGGCAAGGATCAGTGGTTGAAAGGGGAGGGGCTGGCAGGGGACTGGCGGGAGAAAGATCTCATAATGCCTGCCCAGGGCTGAAGGCTGTGTCAGCTTCCTTCCTCTCTTCTCCAGCTGGCGTTGGTAGGGTAGAGTAAATCACTGTAGAGTGGTTATGAGCTGAACTCACTGGGGACTTCTGTGAGGCACATCTGTGACATCACCCCGTTATCACTGTCTGTTCTGTATAACCTCTTTTCACCTTTCCCCCTGAGAAAGGGTGATGCCCAGAACTCATGTTTGGTAATCTTATTATTATTATTTTTTTTTTTGAGATCCCTGCTAAGAACACAATGTCAGGCCATTGTTACATTCTTAAAGATTTCCTTACTGGAAGAGAGAAATCTTCTTTGCAAAGGTAGCCTGAATACCCCCCCCCCCAAAAAAAAAAAAAACCTTTTTTAAGTGTGTGTGTGTGTGTGTGTGTGTGTGTGAAGACAGTCTAGAAAGTTGAAACTCATAATTGATCTCTCTTATTACCCCACCTCCTTGCTCCTTTTTAAACCCTCTTTCTCTTGCATGTGTGCGCGCACGCACACACACACACACACACACACACACACAGTCTGTACTCTTTTCTTTCTTTTTCTTTCTGTCTTCTTTTCTTTCTTTTCTTTTCTTCCTTTTTTTTCTTTTTCCCTTTCTGTACTGGGGATTGAACCCAGGGCCTCACACCTGCATAATTGGCAAATGCTGTACCACGGGGCTACACTCCCAGCCCATTTTTTTTTTTTACTTTTCGAGACAGTATCTCACTAAATTGCATCGACTGCTTCTGGTCTCAAACTTGCGATTTTCCTGTCTGTGCCTCCCGAGTCATTGGGATTACAGGTGTGCACCACTGTGCCTGGCTCAATAGTTATTCTTTTAAATATATTAGATCATGTCACTCCCCTGTTCAAAATATCCACTGGCTTCCCATTTCACTCTGATTAAAAGCCACAATATTTACAAAGCCTTCCTGTATGGACCTCTCCTGTCCCCCAGCACCTCCACATTGCCTATCTGACCTTATTCACTGTTGTTCTTTCCCTTGATTCCTTACTCTACTTTAATCACACTGGCCTTCTTGCAGGTCCTCTGATAAACTGGGGATTCTCCCACCTTTGGGCTTTTGCATTAGCTGTTTTCACCACTTGGAATGTTCTATGTCCAGCTGTCCACATGGTGAATATCTCACCTCCTGTAGTCTGCTTAATGTTAACTTCCATGAGGCCTGTCCCAACCATGCTATTTAACACTGATCTCCTCTCTTTGCATCCAACACTCCTGATTGTGACATCCTACTCATTTATTTCCCAAATACTAAATCATTTACTATTTATTGTATATATGCTTATTATTTACTTTTCCCTACTGCTATTCTGTGAGAAAGTAAGCTTTGTGGAGTTAGGGAGCTTTGGCCTGCCTTGTTCACTGAAGAGTTGTGAGCATCTAGAACAGTGTCCGGCCCATTGTAAGTTCTTAGTGAACATGTGTTAAACTTGAGTACAAGTCCAAGAATAGTTTGTTAGCAAGTCGGTCTGGACAATGAAGATTGAATGATACCTGTTCACTGGGATATTACTCGTAATTGTACTGTCCCTCCTTGTTTTTGGTTAAAGTGACTGTCTTGAAAATGTGATTTCCAAATGCATGTTTTGCATCCTGTTATTTAATTAAAATACACTAAATGTGTTTTGGTGTTTACTGTTAATCCTGGAGTCAATATCTGTGGGGCTCTGGAAAGCAAAATTTCTTTAGAATGGCTTAAGTTCTTTTTTTCTGTTGTCCGAAATTTTTCCTTTAGTCTCGGTCTTTTTTTCCTGCCCACAAATACTCTTACTTTGCCTTCTGTTCTCATTTACCATATTTTTACTATACCTTACTAGAGCAAAAATATCCTATTTAAGTGATTTTTAAGAAAAGATGTAAGATTGGGTTTTATTTCCAGTACTAAAGATAAGAAAGTGGAAATCACCTTTAAACTACCTTTCGGGCAATGATAGTCCTTCCTATATTATATATGAATATTCAAGGATTTTTTTACATAGTTGAAAAGATACTTAATATAAAATCTTCTGTTTTACTGTTTTTACTTATTGCAAGTATTCAGGCTGTAAATTTTTTTTTGGAGGCATTGTCTTATTGTGCATCCTAGATTGATCTTGAACTCAAGATCCCCTTGCCTTGCATGTGCCTCTATGCCCAGCTTTTAATTAACATCTTTATATACAAAACCATCATTTGAATTCATAATATTTTATTAGAATATATTTTTTTAGAAGCTCGGTTGTTGGGTTAAAGGGTTTGAAGTCTTTTAACACTTCTGAGACATGATGCTAGATTACTTTCTTGTCTGCAACCCTAGGACCCTGGCGTCTGATGTCAGATCTTGGAAGCTAAATGGGATTAGGCTTTAGATGGGATTCTACTAGGGAATACCAGGAGCTGTAGGCTTGAGAGACAGACCTATCAGCCCACTCCTGAAATAATCAACCAATGAAAACCCTATGAATAGCAGAGAAGCACTGACAGTAGTGCCGGGCATGGCATAGTGTCAAGTAGTGTTTTGTTCTGTTGTACATAAGGTCACTATGAAACAGACCCAACTTGATGGCACCTAACAAAAACAACAGTAACAGGTTACTTTCTTAAGAAGTTGTGCCATTTTGCACTTTTTGATTTTGGTAATACTAGGAGGTTGAACTCAGGTCCTCACACATTCTAGGAAAGTGCTCTAATACTGAACTACATTCCCAGCTCAGTAATTTTTTGTTTTGTTTTAATTTTTTTTTGAGACAAGGTCTTTCTAAGTTGCCCAGACGTCTTGGCCTTAAACTTGCAATCCTCCTGCCTCAGCCTCCAGAGTAGCTGGGGTTACAGGTATATGCTAGCACACCCAGCTAGTTTATAGTTTTATCAGCAGTGTTTGAGCATGCCATTTCCTATGGACACTGAGCATTTTTAACTTTTTTATATTCCTTGGCCCAATGTTGTTGTTGTTGTTAGGTGCCGTTGAGTCGATATCCAACTCATAGCGACCCTCATAGGGTTTTCAATGGCTGATTGTTTCGGGATTGCCTTGGGAGTGGATTGCCAGGCCCTTTTCCCAATAGGCCTTCATATATTTGTTCAATAAATAATAGAAGAAAACTGGCCTTTTTAGAAAATAGAACTTCTATTTTAGAGCAGTTTTATTTAGGTTCATATCAAAATTAAACAGAAAGTACAGAAAATTCCAGTGTACCCCTACCCCCGTAACCTCCACCATCAAACATCCCACACAAGAGTAGTAATATGTATTAACTTTCTGTGAACCTATCACCCAGAGTCTATCGTTTACATTAAAGTTCACTGTTAAACATTTTATGGGTTTTGACAAATGTGTAATGACATGTATCCACTATTTAGTATCATATAAAATAGTTTCACTGCCCTAAAAATCCTATGTGCTGCCTCTTCATCTTCCCCTCCCCTTTAATCCCTTACAACCACTGGTGTTTTTACTCTATATATAGTTTTGCTTTTTCCAGAATGTCATATAATGGAATCACACAGTATGTATCCCTTTAAAATTGACTACTTTCACTTACTAGTATGCATTTAACATTCTTCTTAATGACTTCTTAAAAGTCATTTCAGGATTTGGTATTTCATTTTTCCTTCCTCTTCCTTCCCCTCCCCTCCCCTCCCTCCTTTTTCCTCTGTGCTGGGGATCAAACCTAGGCAAGTGCTCTACTACTGAGCTATAACCCCCAGCACAAAATGTCATTTCTTTTTAGCAGTGAATAATATTCCATTGTCTGAATGTACCACAGTTTATTCATTGACCTACTAAAAGACACCTCAATTGCTTCCAAGTATTGGCTATTATGTATAAAGTTGCTTCCACATCGATGTTAAAGTTACTATGTGGACATAAGTTTTAAATTCCTTTGGGTAAATACCTGGGAGCATGATTGCTGGACCACATGGAAAGAGTATATTTAGTTTTGTAAGAAACTACTGAACTATCTTCCAACTTAACCTTGTTTTAAATTGCATTTTTTAATTACTAGTAAGAATGGAAATTTTTCCTGTTTTATTAGTCATTTATAGTTCTAAGTAGCCTAGTTCTCTGCTTGTTTTTCTATTCCAGCTTAGTATCTTTCTTATCAATTTATTTTAACTTTTCTTTCAGATAGTAAATATGGTTAAGTCCTTGCTATATACATTGATAATTTATTTGTATTTGGGTTTTCATTCTGTTTATGGGACTGCTTCTTCATTTTTTTCTTTTTTCTTTTGATGTATCTAAGTTTTACATTTTTATGTATTTAAATGTCTTTTTTTTTTTTTGCCTTGTGATTTATTGTTACCTCTTAAGCTTAAGGGCTGGGATTTAGCTCAGTTGGTAGAGCACCACTCTGCAGTCTTTGAGGTCCCAGGTTTGATTCCTAGCACTGCAAAAATGGAAGAAGGACTTGGCAATCCACTCCCGAGGCAATCCCAAAGCAATCAGCCATTAAAAACCCTATGAAGGTCGCTATGAGTCGGATACAACTCGGTGGCACCTCACAACAACAACATAGGGTATTCTTAAGCTTAAAAAGGTATCTTCATTGGAAAAGTTTTTAACTAGCTCCATAAATGTCATGTTTTGTCTTTTTATTTCTCCTCTTGCTTTGTTTCTATCCTTTCTTTTCCCTCCCTCCCTTCTTTTTCTTCCTTCCTTTCTTATAAGGTGTTGCTATGTTGCCTAGGTTGACCTCAAACTCACTGTCCTCCTGCCTCAGCCTCCTAGGTGCTGGGATTACACACATGTGCCACCACATCCAGCATGTATTTTCATTTCTAGCTCTGCAAATGTAGTTTCATTTCCATCAGCTGGAGGGAATTCTAGCGGCATTTGTAGGATGATTTTATCCAATTGGTAAGAAATATGGAGAATCCCACAGGCTTAATTAAACAACAGCCTGTTGTTGGTATGCCTGTAGCCATAGCACTGTGGCGTCTGATCCTGTCAGATCTTGGAAGCTAAGCAGGGTCAGGCCTGATTACTACTTGGATGGGAAACCACCTGGGAACACCAGATACTGTAGGCTTGGGAGAAGGACCTGGCAATCCCCTCCCAAAAATCAGTCTGCCATTGAAAACCCTATGAATAGCAGAGAAGCACTGTCAATAGTGTTTTGCCTGTTGTATGTAGGGTCGCTATGAGATAGGTACCGACTTGACGGCACCTAACAACAACAATAACAACATTGCTGGGATAGACTTTTTGCATTAGATATAAAAACCCCAAACTGAAACTGAAGAAAATTAGAACAAGTGTACAGGAGCCAACGTATGACCTTTGAGTATATACCACCTGAGTTGAGAGACCACCTCAAGAACAGGTTTGATGCGTTAGACACTAATGATTGAAGACAAGAAGAGTTGTGGCATGACATCAAAGACACCATTCATAAAGAAAGCAAAAGGTTATAAACAGACAGACAGAAAAAAAAAAAGAAAAAAACAAATTACACATCAAAAAGACTTTGAAACTTGCGCTTGAATGTCAAGCAGCTAAAGCAAAAGGGAAACATGATGAAGTTAAGGAACTAAACAGAAGATTTCAAAGGGCAATTTGAGAGACAAAATCAAATATTATAATGAAATGCACGAAGAGCTGGAGATAGAAAACCAAAAGGGAAGAACATGGTCTGTTTTCCTCAAGCTTAAGGAATTGAAGAAAAAATTCAAGCCCCAAGTGGCAATAATGCAGGATTTTATAGATAAAATATTAAATGATGCAGGAAACATCAAAAGAAGATGGAAGGAATACACAGAGTCATTATACCAAAAAGAATTGGTGGATGACCAACCATTTCAAGAGATTGCATATGATCAGGAACCAATAATACAGAAAGATAAAGTGGAGCTTGCATTGAAGGAACTGGCAAAACTCAAGCCTTCAGGAATTGATGGAATACCAACTGAGATGTTTCAACAAACAGATGCAGCACTGTAGGTGTTCGCTTATTAATGCCAAGAGATTTGGAAAACAATTACCTGGCCAAGTGACTGGAAGAGACCCATATTTGTGCTTATTCCCAAGAAAGGGGATCCGATCGAATGTGGAAATTATTGAATGATATCATTAATATCAGATGCAAGCAAAATTTTGCTAAAGATCACACAAAAGCTACTGCAGCAGTATATAGACAGGGAACTACTGAAAAATCAAGCTGGATTCAGAAAAGGGAGTGGAACCAGGGACATCATAGCTGATGTCACATGGATATTAGTAGAAAGTAGAGAATACCAAAAAGATGTCTATGTTTTATTGACTATGCAAAGGCATTTGACTGTGTGGATCATAACACATTATGGATAACATTGTGAAGAATTGGAATACCAGAGTACTTAATTATACTCATGAGGAATCTGTATATGGATCAGGAGGCAGTTGATCAAACAGATCAAGGAAATACTGCCTGGTTTAAAGTCAAGAAAGGTGTGCGTCAGGGCTCTGTACTTTGACGGTACCTCTTCAATCTCTAGGCTGAGCAAATAATATGAGAAGCTGGACTTTTTGAAGAAGGAACATGGCATCATGATTGGAGAAAAACTCATTAACAACCTGTGTTATGCAGATGATAGAACTCTGCTTGCTGAAAAAGGAGGATTTGAAACATTTACTGATAAAGATCAAAGAACACAGCCTTCAGTCTGGATTGTGCCTCAACATCAACAAAACAAAAATCCTTACAACTGAGTCAGTAAGAAGCTTCATGATAAATGGAGAAAAGATTGAGGTTGTTCAAGATTTTGCTTTACTTGATTCTACACTCAATGCCTGTAGTAGCAGCAGTCAGGAAATCAAAAGACTCATTGTGCTGGAAAAAGTTGTTGCAAAACATCTCTTTAAAGTGCTGAGAAGTAACGACGTCACATTGAAGACGAAGGTGCACCTGACTCATGCTATGGTATTTTCATTTGCATCATAGGGTTGTGAAAGCTGGACATAGAATAAGGGAGACAGAAGAAGAATTGATGCTTTTGAATTATGGTGCTGGAGATGAATATTGAACTTTCCACACAGACTATCAAAAGAATCAACAGATCTGTCTTGGAAAAAGTTCAACCAGAGTGCTCCTTGTAAGCAAGGATAGCTAGATTATGTCTTCCATATTTTGGACATGTCAGGAGGGACCAATCACTGGAGAAGGGCATCATGTTTGGGAGAGTGGCAAGTCAACAAAAAGAAGGAAGACCCTCAACTAGATGGATTGCCACAGGGTCTTCAGCAATGGACTTAAACATAAAAATGATCATGTGCTTGGCACAGAGTCGTGTAATATTTCATTCTCTTGTACATAGAGTCACCATGAATTGGACTCGACTCGATGGCACCTAACAAGAGTAACAACAACAACAATCAGCAGATCAGCATTCCCCCGCCCCACCCTTTTTTGTGTGTGTGGTGCTGAGGATGGAATCTAGTGCCTCACACATGCTAAGCAAGCACTCTACCACTGAGCTATACCCCCCAGGAGATAAGCCCATTTTTATACATCACTTTGAATGAGGTTCTGTTGGAGTTGTCATGGACTACAACATCAGAATTCAACCTTTCTTCTCATATCAGGTGAAAACTTGCCAGCTGGGAGCAACTCAACTGTGGGTATGTAGATGAGTAGTCATATTGGCCATTTCCAGGAGGAAAGAGTATGGTTGTCGTCCATGGTCATCCAGTTTTTCACTAATGGATGAGTCAATTGTGCTATAACAGAATGTGAGATGTACCTGTCCATCTTGAAAAAGGTCTTGGATAAAACCCTCTACTAAGCGGAGCAGTGAGGCAGTTGGCTGTGCCTGTGGGGCTCATGTGGTACCACCTTATGGGACTGTACTTAGCCAGATAATTGCATATAGATGTTTCCCATAATCTCCTCCAATGACCCTTTTCCTTGGTTATTTTTCATGTTTGGAAGCACCGTGGAAGTTGCACTGAGAGCAGCAGTTCTGCTGTGTATTTAATAAGTCAGTATCCTTGGCTAACTTGGGCTATGAGTTATATGCAGGACAAGGGTAGAAGGTAATGTGTTTGAAATTTTTGTGATTTAAGGAGCTCAGAGAGAGAAATAAGGATACAACAGATGTATCATGCCCAGTTTGGAGAGAAAAGTTGTGACTTTTTTATTTTCTGGACAGTTGACTCCTGGAAGAAGGGAATTAGGAGATCAGCTGCCAAAATGTGACCATTCCTTTCTCTGAGTGCCATGTGGCCTCATGGTTATGAATTTTGCAATTAATTATTTTTGTAATACAATACATATTATACATTTATGAATTTAAAAAGCCTAAAAGACACACACACACACACACACACACACACACACACACTTAACCATGATTCTCTATGATAGTGAAATTATGGGTGTTTTAAATTTTATTTTGTTTTCTGAATATTCTTGTAGTTTTCTAAATGATCACAATGCATAGGTAACAAAAACTGTTTTTGACCATACTTGGGGATTGAACCCAGGTGCTCATACATACTTTGCAAGTGCTCAACTACTGGATTGCACCCCCTGACCATTTTTAACTTTTTTTTTTTTTTTTTGAGACAAGGTCTTGCTAAGTTACACAGGCTGCCTAGACTTCAATCTTGTGATCCTTCTGCTTCAGCTTCCTCAGTTACTAGGATTAGAGGCCTGTGCTACCATATCTGGCAAGAATTTATGAGACTAAGAGCTGGTTCTGTGAAAAGATTAATAAAATAGATGCCCCTATAGCCAGTCTCACCAAAAGAATGAAAGAAAAGGCCAAAATTGAAAAAATTAGAGATGAAAAAGGAATCATAATGACTGATCCCAATGAAATCCAGAAAATCATCAGGGAATACTTTGAGAAATTGTATTCCTAAAAACCGAAAATACAGAAGAAATGGATAAATTTATTAACATGTACAATTTACCAAAATTAAGCCCAGAGGACATAAGCAATCTAAACAGACTCATTACATACACTGAAATAGAGAAGATAATAAAAAGCCTCCCAACAAAGAAGAGCCCAGGCTGTCCTGTGTTCACAGCAGAATTCTGTCTAAACTTCAAAGAAGTTAATACCTGTTCTCCTCAAACTATTTCAAAAAGTAGAAAAGGAAGGGGCATTCCCAAACTCATTCTGTGAAACCACCATTACCTTGATACCTAAACTGAGCAAGGTCACATATAAGAAAGAAATCTATAGACCAATTTCCCTGATGAATATAGATGCAAAAATTCTCAATGAAATCCTGGCAAACCAAATTCAGAAACATATAAAAAAGATCATACATCTTGACCAAGTGGGCTTTATTCCACAGATGCAAGGCTGGTTCAACATATAAAAATCAATCAGTGTAATTCAGCATACCAGGAGACTTGCAAGCAGAAACCACATGATCAGCATGATCAATGCTGAGAAGGCCTTTGACAAAGTGGAATACCCTTTCATGATAAAAACCCTAGAGAAGATAGGCATAGTAAGGAAATATCTCAACATCATTAAGGTCATTTGTGACACACCTATAGCCAATATCATATTAAATGGAGAAAAATTGAAACCATTTCCTCTTAGATCAAGAACAAGACAAGGATGTCCACTCTTTCCAATCTTACTCAACATTGTGATTGAAGGCCTAGCCAGAGCAATCAGACAAGAGAAAGAAAGGGATGCAGACAGGCAAAGAAGAGGTTAAAGTATCCTTATTTGTAGATGACATGATTCTTTACCTAAAGGACCCCAAAAACTCCACTAGAAAACTTTTAGACTTAACTCCTTTAGCAAAGTAGCAGGATACAAAATTAACAATCAGAAATCAGTAGCGTTCCTTTATGCCAACTGTGAGCAGGAAGAGAAGGAAATTAAGGCAACAATCCCTTTCACAATAGCCGAGCAAAAACTTGAATACTTAGGAATCAATCTAACCAAAGACCCTGAAGATCTCTACAAGGAAAACTTGAAAACATTAAAGAAAGAAATTGCAGAGGATACTAGAGGGTGGAAGGACCTCCCCTGCTCATGGATTGGGAGAATCAATATTGTAAAAATGACTATACCACCAAAAGAAATTTACAGATTTAATGCAGTCCCCAATAAAATTCCAATGACAGACTTTGCAGAAATAGAAAAAATAATCCAAAAATTCATATGGAAACAACAAAAGACTACATATAGCCAAAATAATCTTAACCTGTAAAACCAGTGCAGGCAGGGTCACAATCCCTGACCCTAAACTATACTACAGGGCTATAGTAGCAAAAACAGCTTGGTACTCACAAAAAAATAGGACTGAAGACCAGTGAACAGAATTGAAGACCCAGAGATACACCATGCAACTACAGCCACCTGATCTTTGACAAAGGAGCTAAGCTTGCAGATTGGAGAAAAGGTAGCCTCTTCAACAAATGGCAATAGGAAACTTGGATTTCCTCCTACAGAGAATTGAAAATAGGTCCACACCTCTCAATTTGCACAAGAGTCAACTCAAAATAGATAAAGGACCTCAACATAAAACCAGAAACTTTAAAACTACTAGAAGAAAAGATAGGAAATATGCTCCAACATATAGACATAGGAAAGCATTTCCTTAACAAGATTCCAGTTGCTCAGGAAATTGTACCAAGAATAGACAAATGGGATTACATGGGATTAAAAAGCTTCTGTACAGCAAAGGAAACAATCAACATAGTTAAGAAAGAGTCCACTGAATGGGAGAAAATCTTCACATCCTACACATATGATAGAAGACTATTTTCTAGAATTTACAAAGAACTAGAGAAAGCCAATCCCAAAGACAACAAATAATTCAGTACACAAGTGGGCAAAGGAATTGCACAGACATTTCTGAAATGAAGTCTGTTAGGCTAAGAAGCACATGTAAAAATGCTCAATATCCCTAGCCATTAGGGAAATGCAAATCAAAACAACTCTGAGATTCCACCTAACCCCAGTAAGAATGGCCAAGATTAATAAAACAAATAACAACAAATGCTGACAAGGTTGTGGAGAAAAAGGAACACTTTTACACTGTTGGTGGGCCTTACATTGGTTCAACCACTTTGGAAATCAATATAGAGATAGCTCAAAAAACTCAAAAGAAAACTGCCATATGACCCAGTTATACCACTGCTGGGAATATACCCAAAAGGAGATAAGTCATCATACCGCAGAGACACCTGCATCTCCATATTCAGTGCAGCACTTTTCACAACAGCAAGGATATGAAACTAACCAAGGTGACCATCAGCAGAAGAATGGTTAAAAAAATTATGGTACACACACACAATGGTATACTGCTCAGCAATAAAAAAATGAAATAATGTCATTTGCATGGAACTGGAGGACATTATCTTAAGCGAATGAACACAAGCTCAAAAGGAGAAATACCATAGGTTATCACTCATGTGGCAGATGAATCTTTGTTAAAGGAAGAAAAAATCCTGTACACAAATTGATATATAAAAAATGCACAGTTAAACTTAGCAAAGAAGGGACAATATAAAGAATAGAAAGAAGGAAGGAGGGAACTAGCAAAGGGAAGCAAGGATTGGGGAAGGAGGGATGAGGAGGAGAATCAACGTAGAGGGATAAAGGGGGAGAGGATAATCTCAATGTAAATAGTGCAACCCCCAAGTACCACACACACAAAAAAAGTTATAGTTAGATAAAACTAGGATCTAGCCAGGTGCTGTAGTATATACCTGTAATCCCTGCAATTGAGTCAGGAGGATCACGGGTTTGAGGCCAGAGGCAGCCTGTGCAAATGAGACCTTGCCTCAAAAAAGTAAACAAAAATAGGGCTGAGGATGCAACTCAGGGGTAGAGTGCTTGCCAAGCATGCACAAGGCCCTGGATTCCCCACCCCCCAACCCCACTGGGGAAAATAAAAAACAAACCTAGGTTCTACTCATGATTGGATTATTTCCATGCTGTATCTTGCAAATTACTTGACTTTTTTTTTTTTTTTTTTTTTTTTTGCGGTACTGGGGGTTGAACCCAGGGCCTCGCGCCTGCATGCTCTGCAAGTGCTGGACCACTGAGCTGCACCTCAGCCCATTTTTTTTACTTTTTGAGACAGGGTCTCACTAAGTTACGCAGACTGCCTCTGGTCTCAAACTTGCCATCCTCCCGCCTCCGCCTCCCAAGCCGCTGGGATTACAGACATGCGCCACCACCCCCGACTTGACTATTTTTAAACCTGTTTCTACATCTAGTACCTTGTGTATAGAAGACAGTTAATAAACGTTGAATCAACCCTTCCCCATGGTATGGTTGCCACTGGTTGACTGTATTTCTCTCCTTCCCTTAAGGGTTTAGTTTCCTCTCTTGAACTTGAATTTCAAAAAAAGCAACTTCGGAGCTAGGTGAGGTGGTACACGCCTGTAAACCTAGTGATTTGGGAGGCTGAGGCAGGAAGATCATGAGTTTAAGGCCATAGGCAGCTTGTACAATTTAGTAAGACCTTGTGTCAATAAATAAATAAATAAATAAATAAATAAATAAGATGCAGCTCTATGGTAGAGTGCTTGCCTAGCATGCATGAAACCCTGGGTTCAACAACAAACAAAAAGCAAAAGAAGCAACTTTGGTTTTGAGGGTTTGTTCATTGCTATATTTTGACATTGCTGATTCTTTTAAGTCTTCTTTCATTCCAATAGGACCAACAACCTGATAGACCAATTAGAGAATATTCAGCTGTTCTTGAAAATGCAGTTATTTTAGCCTCATAAAATGCATAGGTCTTTAACTAGAGCATCTATTTACAAGAGCAAGAATTTTTATCAAATTCCTAATTAGTGTTCAAGGGTAACTTTACAATTAAGTACTCAATCAATAATGGTTGATTGATCGTTTGATTTACTAGACTATGGGAGCATATAAAATGAGTTTAGACACTTAAAAATTCACAGATTGTTAACATTTAAAAAAGTGTATATCTTTCCTGATGGGAGAAGGATGTGGCAATCCACTTCTGAGGCAATCCCGAAACAGCCATTGAAAACCCTATGAGCATCACTATGAGTTGGACATGACTTGATGGCACCTAACAGCAGCAGCAACAGCATAACCTTCCTGTAAATAAAGGATTGTGCGTGGCAAAATGTTAGTGGGCTGGAACTGTAGTTTAAAAATTCTTTGACTTCTATGATGATAAAGAACCCACTTGAGAGCTGGGCATGGTGATATGTGTCCATAATCCCAGCACCTAGGAAGTTGAAGCAGAAGGATTTTGAATTCTAAGCCAGCCTAAGCGATTTAGCAAGATACTGTCTCAAAAGAAAAAAGAACTCTTTTGAGATGATTATTGTACAGTATACTGTTTTAAGAAACCAGGATTAAAATCCTTAGCACATATCTGTGCCCCTTTTCTTCGCCCCAAATTATGGGGACCTGTCTTCTCTGAAGAGAATAGAGAGCCAAATTTATATAGAAATTTCTTTTAATTATTCTTTAGTCCAGGATACTCCCTTGCAAGGGAGAACGGAGCAGCTCCTTCAGTTGTAGTGTTACCTGCCATCAGTGTTTTGACCTTACTAAAGGCCCCTAAATGCAAAGAACCCTGTTAGGAAGGGGTGGCTTCACATATGTGCGCTATTTCTTTAAAAGAAAGTCTAGCGGAAGTGATGCTGTAGAGAACATCTGCACTTGGGGCTGAGTGGAGAAAGCGAGATGCGCTGCAGCTGGTGTAAGGGCCTGGCAGGCTGAGGCGCTGCTGTCTATTGGGGTTTACTTCTGTCTACATTGAAACATGGCTTGGGAGGGGGTTGGTGGCCTGCTGCCAGCCTCAGTTAGCCTGCCCTCTTCTTTCCTCTTTCCTCCTCACTCTCCCCAACCCCCCTTGTGCTTTAAAGTCACATTTCCAGGCCAGACGTAGAATTAATCTCTGGGCACTTCACATTGCTGGCAGCTGAAAGCAGGATGTGGGATCTTTTTTTCTCCTTCTCTCTCTCTGCGTCTTGGCTGACTTTTTTACCTCTCGAAGAATTTGGAAGGCCGTGAGATCCCCCCCCCCCAAGTACTGTGGAGTTTTTCAGCACGCTGATCACCCTGCTGCGGCTTCACCCTAATAGACTTCATATGTTGATGCAGTTGACATCAGTATCAAACTATTTTACATGTGATCTGGTGTATTTCCTGAGGAAATCTGCAAGATATTTATTAAGAACTAATAAAATAAACCTCTCCATGAGTTTTTAGGTAGTTTTCAATTTTTCATGTCTCTCTCGTTTCCTCTTATCAATGAGTCGCTATTTTCTCTCTCTACTCTGACCCTTGCAAAAGGAAACAAAAATAAATGTTTTAAACTGTTCCTGAAGGGACAGGGAGAGAATAGTTCTGCCATGATGTATCAGCTGGGGCTGTATTTTTAGTGCAGCATTGTAGAAACTAAAAATATCCTGTTATAGTGGATCCTTTTTATAGGTCTGTGTGTGTGTGTGTTTATAATGTTGTACGCACAAGTGCCTTTGTGCATCGGCAGCCGCTCTTCCCATTACAGCTGGACTCCATTAGTCCTTGAAAATTAATGTAATCCTAGTTAAGAAAAAAATTAATTACTCTACCAGAGCTGCGTTTCATCCAAAGCTAGTGTTAGCTCCCTAGCTGGCAGCTTAGTTTGAAAGGCTCCAGGGGCCTATGGAGTTGTGGCTTTGGTATCACAGCATTTACTGCTGTTTTTTTCCCCGTTGAGAGCATTCCTAACTTTTTAGGGGTTAGACATGTGGCATGCAGAGAGTGACTGCAGCCCCCTCTGCCTCAGTGAATTACTGTTCTTAAGCCGGGTCATCCCAAAAAAGGGTATCCCCCAAAGATTTAACTCACCTGCTATAGCAGGTTTCCTTATCAGGATTCTGTACAAGAGAGATACTTTGGCAGTGGTCGCTTTCTCATGTGCTGTGGAGGAGAAATAACATTTATCAAAGTCCAGGAGACAGGCACAATTTGCCTAGGAGGGTTCTGTATGGACAATTAAGAATGACAGTCATATTTTGCCCTTACTATTTGTTTAAAGTTTGAACTAGTTTGCTTAATATTGTTACGTGCCGTTGAGTCAGGTCCAACTCATAGCGACCTTTTGTATAACACAACACACTCCCCGACACTATGCCATGCCTGGCACTATGTCAGTGCTTCTCTGCTATTCATAGAGTTTTTATTGGCTGATTGTTTTGGGATTGCCTTGGAGTGGATTGCCACATCCTTCCCTCATTTTTGCAGGGCCGGGGATCAAACCCAGGGCCTCAGAGAGCTCCGAGCAGCACTCTACCAACTGAGCTAAACCCTAACCCCAGTTTGTTTCATACCCACCTTTTATTATAAATGAGCATGTCAGAGTTTACTGCCCTTTTCTAATTAGACTTCTCAGCACTAACCCTGAGTGAGGGGCTTACTGGATTATGCAAGTAACATTTCCAGCTTTGTGATCAGTGTTCGGGGATGTAGTGCAGGGCTCAGCCCAGTTGCTGCACTCCACCTCACCTTCATAACAGCTCTTATGCAGTTGCCTACTTTTTTTGTTGTTTGTTTTTCCTCTTTGGGGGCCTGGACTGGGGTAAAGAGATGGTGGAAATAGGGGGGAAGATGGGTTGTTTCTGTACTGGTCAGACTCTCCAGGCCCTCTCCCGGGAATCCAGGCAAGATCCATCTGTTTTGGACTCCTCTTCTCTTTTTTTGCTCATCTGGGGCATGGACAACATAGGTCTGTATAACTCATGACAGGCTTCCCAACATGCCATGATGGCATGAAACTTGATGGAACTGTTGGGAATAAAAACAGGGTTAGTGCCCTTTTGTTTCTGTTTGGGCATGGGCTCTGAGGCTTGTCTGTGGACTTTTATGTTCTTTCCTGACCTTGACTGGGGGTCCTCCCCAGCTCCTCCTCCTCATGCCCCAGCTGACAACTGGTTGAGCCCTCAGCTTCCTGTACTTGATCTCCAAGCAGTATAGTTGAGTAAAAGCAGTAATTAGGCCTTTTGCAAATTTATTTTATTAGCAAGGAGAGTTGGTGTGTAATGGGCTGTAATTCTAACACAACCAGTTTAGAGATTAATAAAAAAAAAAAATGTAAAAAGAGCTGTTTTTAACAGAGGCAGTGGGCCTGTTATTTTGAGTTCTTGGCTGAGCCGAAATCAGAGCAGCGTGGGACCCATGGAGGACTGTGCTGCTGGGAGGATGCAGAGCCACGTTCCTTGTTGTTACAGTCTGTGCAGTGCCCGTCCTTGAGGGTGTTTTACGCTGGCATTGGAAAAAAGGAAACCTTGTTTTCCAAGAACTCTGCTCTCTCTCAGCTTGATAAGCATTTAAAAATAAAAGCTGCACAATTGAAATTGGCAATGCATCCTCATTCTTTTGTCTCTCTGTTTATTTTTTTCCCTCATCCCTCAACATGTGTGCTACAGCCCATGGTTATTACACCCTCAAGAATGATGTCCTGGAACTCAGCAGACTTGCACCAAGGTCTGCCCGCCCTGTACTCAACTGTTTGAAGCTGGCTGAGGCATCAGGGCCTAGCACTGGGAGACTGTGGAGCAGCCCCATCTGTGGCACATTTCCCCCTTCCCCTGAAGCTGCTGCTTGGAATTTTGAGCTCCAGAATTCCAATTGTCTTCTCAGTCTTTCTTGTTAGTTTTTGCAGTTAACTTAATTGATTTGTTTACCTCTCCATTGGAGCTCAGAAAGAAAGTGATTTGGCATGATCAGGAGCAGTTCTCTTCTGCCTTTTAAAAAAAAGGTTATTCAGAGCCAGGCATGGTGGCTCACACCTGTAATCCCAGTGATTTAGGAGGCAGAGGCAAGAGGATCACAAATTCAAGGCGAGAGGCAGCCTGTGTAACTTAGCAGGACCTTGTCTCAAAATACAAAGTAAAAGATGGGCTGAGGGTGTGGCTCAGTGGTAAAGCACCTGCAAAAGCATGCTCGAAGCCCTGGGTTCAGCTCCACATTACCGCAAAACAAACAAAAACAAAAACAACCAACCAAACAAAAAACTCTTCTGAGCTAAGATTTTTTTTTTTTTTTTTTTTTTCAGTAAGGGGGTTGAACCCAGGGTCTTGCGCTTGCATGCTCTGCAAGTGCTGGACCACTGACCTGCACCCTCAGCCCAGTTTTTTACTTTTTGAGATAGGGTCTCGCTAAGTTATGCAGACTGCCTCTAGTCTCGAACTTGCAATCCTCTTGCCTCCGCCTCCCGAGCCACTGGGATTACAGGCATGTGCCACCGTGCCCGGCAATTAGCTAAGATTTTATAATACCAACCCGGGCAAGAGAAATGATACTTAGTTTAGGCAAGGGTAACTGTAAATCCTGGTTTGCCCAAGGATTAGACTCTGTTTATGAAATTATTAGTAACACTGTCTTTTACTCTCAGAAGTGTCTCAGTGTAAGTGATAAATTTTGACATTGCCCCAATGTAGATGAATTTAGCAACAAACAAACAAACTCATTCCCTATAAGCTCTTAATTTCTTGTTTGAAATGTTATGGCTTTGTGAGCCAGGGCCAAACCTGGCCTAAGCATTGCATGCAGATTCCACTGGAGTCGTGCACATGTGACCTCAGAAGGAAGTGCTGTATCTCTGGCTCTGTGTGAGGACTGGCCTTCCCGCTTAAGTAGCTCTTGGTTAAGCCAACTTCAAAACACTATGCCACTTGTTCTAGCATTTCTGGTTATCATCGGTGGAGTCAGAACCTGTAGTTGGTTTGGTAGGGTGTGGTTTCAGGTTTGCAGACTTCCTAGTTGATGCCTGCAAAGGGTTGGTGCCTGATGTAATTGAATAGGGTGTTACTTCAGGTTAGTAGTCCTTGTTTTTGCTTGGCTGGTTGGATTGAACCTGGTATTACTGTTTCCCAAAGAATATTTTTGGTTTGAAAACTGAAGGTCAGCAGTTCGCAAGTGCAGAACATGAAGCCAACTCTGTGGTTTGTCTTGTGCCACTGGGCCAGCAGCGCTGCAGTCCTGATCAATTGATCTGCAACAATATGAAACCACAAACGGCAACTGCCAGACAAAACTCCATCTCACCCCATTCCCCTATCCAACCTATGTCTCTGCTTAGATCCCTTTTCTTTCTCCTTGTATGTCTGTCTCACTCTTGGTTATGTATTTCACTTTTTTGGGTTTATCTTTTTCCATCTCTCTGCCTCTTTCCATAACAGTTTTTAATAATGTTTTAGTTAGTTCCAGCCTTTTCCCTGAATGGATCCCATTGGAAAATGCATTTGAAAGGAAACAGTTATACACTTCCCTTCCTTTGAAACTGTTGGCACCTTTTCCAGTGCAGTAAACCATACAACATGTATTTTCAAAGTTTCCAAACACAGACATGTTGGCGTTAAATTTATGAAAAAATATTTTATTCAGCTGTATGGTAACTGTGACTTTCAGAGGTGCTGATCAGATTTGAAATTGGTACTGACTTTTGGAACACTAACAAGCTTTCATATCTCCACAGGAATTATGGCCACATTGGCTTTTGGGAAATCTGTGATGCTTTGTGCTTTGGCCTTGCATTGCTGGTTGGGCAGGAGGAGTTGGGGCACATGTAGATATGGCTATACCCAGATACACCCAGAAGAAAATGGGGAAAGTCAGTGAGTCATTGAAGAGTATTGCATAGCTGTGTTGGGCACAGGAACACAAAATGAATTCCTTATATTTACAAAGGTAAATTCTTTCTGTTTACTACAGCTAAGACTGGAGGTCAAATGACACCTGTTGTGTGGTTCATTATTTTCTTTAGGGTGCCATTGCTAAAGGAGCTCATTTATCAGCATTCAAAGTGATGTAATGTTGCTAATGTTATAAAGGATCACTTCACTTCTCTCTTTTAACCCACATTTTGATAAAAATTACATTAGAATGAAGTTTATGCTTTTGAAAGTTTTGGGGTTTCATGAAGGTTGGGGTTTTGTCAGTGAGTCTTCTCAAGGACCCCAGCTGTTTGTTTGGGAGATCCCTGGGAATGCTCTAAATAAAAATCCTTTCAGAAGGGATTTCTTCCAAATTGCTCAAACAGCTGAATTGTGTCTTGGCTTGCTTAGATTTATGTACTACACCATTTTCGGCTTTTCTTTGCATGTCAGCCTAACAGTGTTGAGTTCTGCTCAAGGCTGTTGAGATAGGTTCTGTGCTGCCTCCATAGGAAAAAAAAACTGCTAAAGACAACCCTATAGAAGCTGAGTATCCTGCAGGCCACATGTGCCATTCAGATCAATTTATAAAGAGCTCATTAAGCATTCCTTGTGTCTCATTCTTTTTTTGGTAGCTTTTGCCTCCCTTGACTGTTGATTTTCTAGAAATGCCTTTTCTATATTCTCTTTGTTCTCTGCTTTCTCCCTGCCTATTTCCTGGGTCTTCATTTTCATCCAGCATCCTAAATATCAATATTTATTAAAGTTCTTATCTTGACCCTCCTCTTCCTCTTTTTCCCTTGGTGTATTTTAAAATCTTATGGTTTCGATTGTCATATCTCTATGTACTGCCCCCCTAATCTCTTTACCACTCTGATTCTTTTCTTGAGCTTTAGCTCACATTTCTAATTTCTTCTTCTTGAAGTCTTTTTTTTTTTTTTTTTTTTGGTGTGTGTGTGGTATGGGGGTTGAACCCAGGGCCTCGTGCCTGTATTCTTTGCAAGTGCTGGACCACTGAGCTGTGCCTTCAGCAATTTTTTTTTACTTTTTGAGACAGGGTCTCGCTAAATTATGCAGGCTACCTCTTGTCTCGAACTTGCGATCCTTCCGCCTCTGCCTCCTGAGCTGCTGGGATTATAGGTGTGTACCACCATGCCCGACACATTTCTAACTTCTTACTGGACATTCTCACCTGAAGTCATTCAACGTTGACTCATCCTGTTTCTTCTCATTGCAGGTCAGGTTCTGTAGGAAGGAACTGTTAGGATATATGTATGTATGAAGTTGGCTGGGGATTGCTCAACCAACTTTCTTCAATAACTGAGGGGGCATGAAGGAAGCAGGATTGGGACAGAGGGAGAAGTCAGATTGCACTGCACCTGTAACAAAGGCTTTGGGCAGTCCCACAAGGAGCTCTGGTACCCTTTAAACCAACTCCAAATGGGACCACTTGGGCTGACTCTTCTCCTCTCTAGCAACCAGTTCACTGGTGGAGTGCATTAAGATAACATCTCTCTTCCCTAAAGCTGAGGGTAAATCTGAGAGATGGACTCAGCTGAGAGCTGCCATTGCCAGCACTCCCAGCAGCTGAGTGAATGAGTGATTTAGTCCTGGAGGGAATCTGGGCAGTGGACCAAATCATCTACTGTGTCACCATAGTGGTTCTTCCTGTGCACAATATTGCTGTTGTTAATGCCAGTGCCCTGCATAAACTCAGGCTATTTCATCCTCAGTGTTTCTGTTTTTAAGGTATAATTTACATAAACAATAATACACAGATTTTAAGTGGTCAGTTTGATGAGTTTTGCAAATGCTAACCCCATTTTAATTTTTTCATCTTTACCCAGTATGTTAAAAGTATTTGAAATTAACAAGACTCATCTCAAAAGAGCATAAATAAGAAGTGTGTTACAAAGACTTGGGAACAAGGATATAGCCAGGCCTGCAGATGGACTGGAACTAGAAAAGCCTTTTTCTGCTCCTTTGCTTCCTTCTACATGTTACGTGCCCTGCTTTCCTTTCTGACATATAGTAATGATTCAGTAGATAGTGACTTTAATTATTGTATCATTGTGTGTGTGTGTGTGTGTGTGTGTGTGTGGCACTTAGGGATTGAACCCAGGGCCTCACACATGCTTTGCAAGTACTTGACCACTGGGCTGTACCTCTAGCCCATTTTTTACTTTTCATCTTGAGACAGGGTCTCAATGAGTTATGCACATTGCGTCTGGCTTCAAATTTATGATCTTCCTACCTCTGCCTCCCGAGTCGCTGGGATTACAGGCATGAGCCACTATGCCCACCTTATTATGTCAGTTTTGTATATGTGTATTTTTACAATTAGAGCTGTTTTTAATGGCTATCTATTCCACTGTATGTGTATCTTGTAATTTATTTAAGTAGTTTCTGTTCACGGACATTGAGGTTGTTCATAGTCTTTCCCTGTCCAAACAATACAGCAGTGAATTTTCTCGTTCATAAAATTTCACATATTTTCTTTACCTCCTAAGGTATTTTTCTTTGATCTATAGTTAACTGCATGCCTGGGCCCTGTTAGACTTTAGCTCCTTGAGGGTCCAGTTCATGTGTGATCCATCTTTGAAAACTGAATGCCTAGCATGAGACTTTGCATGTAGTAGCTGCTTACTAATTGCTGACGGTGAAGGCATTGGTTGGTCTAGCACCCTATGAAGTACCACTCAACTGATCAGCTGCAGTGACCAGGCATAGCCGTCAGGGTTTGAGATTTAGTCTGCAATGTTGACCCTGACCTATTGACATTTCTAGTATACTGGGGGAACTTCATAGATTATAAATCTAAAGTTGTTCTGGTAGGGCAACTTCGGGCTATGTGGCCAGTGAGTGTTATGGATACAAATACTTCCAGACTCCAGAAGAAGGTGGCTATCAGGCAGCCCAGTGCAGGTTTCATGTATGGTGGATCTTGAAGGAAGGGCTTAGGTAATAGAGAGGAAACAGGTAAGCTTTGGAGAGTGAGAGTGTGGCCATTCAGCGGCATGGAGGCAGGCTTGCTGTTTTGTTGCTTTTTGGTTGTTTCTTCACCATCTTTTGGTATGACACTCATTTTAAGAAGCAAGGCAATATTCTATAAATAACCTTTTAGGCCTTTTGAACCAGGTAGAAGCATGCCAGTTCTTTCCTTCAAATGCAAGAAATGTCACCAAGAAAATGAAGTTGAAATGAACCTTTTAAGAACTGCTTGGAGCTATTGCACTTTGGCTGTTGTTACGTGCCATTGTACAACAGAATACAACATTACCTGACACTATACCTTGCCCAGCACTATGTCTGTGTTTCTCTGCTATTCATAGGGTTTTCGATGGCTGATAATTTCAGGAGTGGACTTCCAGGTCCTTCTCCCAAGCCCTCAGAACCTGGTATTCCTTGGCTGTTTCCTATCCAAGGCCTAACCAGGCCAGACTCTGCTTAGCTTCTGAGATCAGACAGGATCAGACACCAGGGTGGTATGACTGTAGACTTAGGCACTGCGGCGCATGCATGCAATCTTAGTGATTTGAGAGACCAAGGCAGGAGGATCACAAGTTTGAGGCCAGAGGCAGCCTTTGTAACTTAGCGAGACCCTGTCTCAAGATAAAAAATTTAAAAATGACTGGGGGATGGAGCTCAGTGGCAGAATGCTTGCAAAAGAGTGTATGAGGCCCTGGATTCAACCCCTACAGTACCACAAAAAAGAAAAAAACACCCAAAAAACAAAAAAGAAAACTGCTTGGAAGGGCTGGGGATGTAGCTCAGTGGTAGAGCACTTGTGTAGAATACACAGGCCCTGGGTTCTACTCCAGTGCTGCAACAAACAAACACACACACACAAAAATACTTTAAAGGGAGTGTTAATCTCAAATTATAGAGTACGCATCTTTGTAACATGTTCAAATTAAATTTAGCTTTTATATCCCTTTGCTTTATAATTCGCTGTTATACTTTGCTTTATAGCATACTGTTACACTTTTTTTTTTTTTAAAGAATATCTCAAAAATGCCTCCCCCCTTTTAGAGACATGGTTTTGCTATGTAACCCAGGCTGGCCTTGAACTCATGATCTTTCTATCTCAGCCTCGTAGGTGCTGGTGCAGGATTACAAGTGTGTACCACTATGCCTAGCTCATTTGGTCTTTTTAAAACAAGAATCTTTTCTAGTGTTGTGTCACTTTTTTCTAAGATTCTAAACTTCATCAGTTGTTTGAAATACTTGCAGTTGGATTTCTATGATGCTTAGTCTCTCTGTCATGTGTTGGGTTACTATGTTATGTTTGTTTTCTTTGTAATAACTGTGTTAGATATCAGGGAACTCTTTGCTTAAAGGACCTCCTCATGGATATTTCTTTCTCTATTTGAGACAGAGTCTTACCCGGTAGCCAATGTTGACCTAGAACTTACAACCCTCCTGCCTTAGCCTCCTGAGTACTGGGATTATAGGTATGTGTCACCACACTCAGCTCTTTAATCATAGATCTTGTTGAAGTAAGAATTACCATTTCTGATTTAGCATTATTTTTATCTTAGTTTTATAGATTTTTTTTTCCAGTACTGGGGGATGAACCCAGGGCCTCGCACTTGCATGCTTTGCAAGTGCTGAACTACTGCGCTGCACCCCTAGCCCATTTTTTTTTTTTTACTTTTTGAGACAGGGTCTTGCTAAATTATGCAGGCTGCCTCTGGTCTTGAACTTGCGATCCTCCTGCCTCTGCCTCCCGAGTTGCTGGGATTACAGGCATGTGCCACTGCGCCCAGTTTATAGTTCCTCTTAAAGAACAATAGGTCTATCAATATATATTTCTACAGGGTTTTTGAAAAATACTCTTCGATTTTGATATGTATATGACATGTAGATAACTTAAGATAATATTTCTTAGATATCTTTTCATAGTATGTGGTATTAGGTAAGGTATTACAAAAACCTTTTCAAGATTATTCATTTTTTTGCACAGTATTCTTTGCATAGAGTCCATGTTAAAAAATTATTTGAGAACTCAGTGTTGAGAAAAGTTTGTTTTTTTTTCCCCTTGAGGAATGATATACTTATTCCTTTCCAATAATGATAGCTATACAATTGTTGGTGTTTCCTTTGTGATTTGGCTGCTAGAAAAATCAGTTAAATTTTAAGTCCATTCATAGTAGATGATTAACTCATGGTATTGATATGTTTTCTTTGTTCTTGGTCTTGATTTTCTAATCTACTTTGTTATTTTATTGTGTGTGATTTTGCTGTAATTTATGACATCTTTTTGGGATGATGTATAAAGGAATGCATATAAACAAAGTAATTTAATCTAGTTTAAAACTAGTTTTATATGTTTCAAAGAATGTGTATAGGCTTCCATAAATATTATTGACTGTATTAGTCAGCTTTCTGCTACTCTAACAAATACCTGAGGTAAGTCAGGTGCGGTGTCTCATGCCTCTAATCCCAGGGACTCGGGAGGCAGAAGCAGGAGTATCATAGGTTTGAGGCCAGAGACAACCTGCGTAATTTAGCAAGACCCTGTCTCAAGATAAAAAATGAAAAATAGGCTGGAGGTGCAGCTCAGTGTGAGAGTGCTTGCAAAGCATGCATGAAGCCCTAGATGCAACCCCCAAGTACCACAAAAAAACAAAACAAACAAAAAAACTTGAGATAGTCAACCTAAAGATAGAAAAGGTTTATTTTGGCTTACGGTTTTACAGGTTTTAGTCTATGGTTGGGTGACCATGTTGCTTTTGGGCCTATGATGAAGCAGTATATCCTGGTGGGGAGCAAAGCCACTCACCTCAGGAATAGGACACAAAAGAGAAAAAAGAAGCCCAGGTCTTCCTCTCTGGTTCAATCAAGGGCATGCCTCTGGTGACCTGAAGATCTTACAAGAGGCTTCTCCTCTTAAAGATTCTACCATTTCAGGATAGCACCAAGGTGGGAACCAAGTCAAACTGTAAATTGCATTGACAAATTGATCTGTCAGCTACATACAAATTCGGAAGGGCTATCATGAAGGGGTGTCTGTTCTATAGCCTTTAGGTCAGGGGCTTGCTGGTTCCTCAGTGGGTTTCTAGTCATCATCTTCTGGTGCTGCCTTTATCACTCTTCCTTGGCATGATTGCTTTAGTTAGCTGTTACCCTGTTGACCTCTTTTCTACTTTAGAACTATACATGGCACAGTGGGGAGAGTTGGACCAATTCATTATTTTCTCAATCAAGTTTGGGCATTGATATGTACTGGATTGTGCAGCTTTAGGAAACCATTGTGAAGCAGTTTAGCTGCTGGAGCAGAGCCAGATGAGTGTACAGATGGGGATATTCACAGGGTATCTACCAATGAATTAAATCTGATCATTGGTCTCATTTTTTAGTATTAATCCTTCAAAGTTTGTTTGATGGTTGTAATCTTCTTTGCATTCTGGAAATTTTCTGAAACAGCTAACTTTTAAGAAGACTTCTAAGAGATCCTTTATATGCCAGGTACCTCTCTGTCCTACCTAACTCAGAATTGTTTAATTTTTGTCATTGTTTGCAAACTCTGTCAGGTTCTTTTTGAAGTCCTTAGGAAACCATGAAAAGAAAGGAAATGAGTTACTCTGTTAAGATGGAAGCTGAGGGGAGGTAGGTAGGGGGAAAAAAAAAGATGGAAGCTAGGGACTTTCTGCCCCTCTACCTGCCTTATTGAAGGAGTTTTCTCTGAATCAGAATGCAGATAATCTCGTTAGCTTTTACTTTCAGCATGCGAGCCAGGTGCTCCGCCACTGAGGTGCATCCCCAGTCCATACAGCTTTATTTGTTTCTTTTTGATGTTGCAACAAAAATTTCCCTCTGTGATAGCTAGTGGGTATGCCTCTTAGGAACCCTCTTTTACACCTCTGCCCCTCCATAACCTGAGATGATTTATGACACAAGACACTCCAGATGGGCCTTGCAGAATTCCACAGGGCCTACCTGCTGCTGTAATTAAAAAGCTACTTTGCTACTCCAAGTGTTTGCTTCCCTCAAAGAATAGGAGAGAGGCAAGCTTCCCCAAGACCTCAGGCAAGCCTATGGAATGTACTTGTATCTATTTCAAATGAATTTCTGGAATGTCAGGCCCTCTTTTCTAGGGCCCTGTTGCTGAAAGACTGATCTGGTGCCAGTGTGCCATTCTGCAGCAGTACCTGTGCTTGCCCAAGAGGGAACATATATTTGAATGACTCTAGAATCAGGCAAGAATTTCTAGGTAACAAAAATATCAATCGGGAGGCATAGCTAAGATGGAAATGGCCAGAATGTGTTATGACTGGTACTTTACTTATTTGTTCTCCAGGAAATCTTTAGGAGCATCATTACTAGAATTCTGTGGGTATTTCATGGGAAAAGTTAAACACTCATTCAGAAGTGTATTAATTTTTCCTTGTAGTGCATAGATGGTTTTTGTCCATCTTGCCAAGATGTATTGCTAGAGTCCCTCAGACATCTCTGGGCTCTAAAGCCTGATATAAAGGAGAAGAGAAAACCAAGTGTCCCTCAAGAGGTCCTAGCCATTCTGGGGAGTATTTTCTTACCTTGAGAAGGTACTGATTGTGTTGTAATGCTGTAAAGAGCTTTGGAATCAACCTGATCAAAGGTTCTAATACCTCATTTTACCAGCTCTGTGACCTTGATGAACAAAGTTTGCTTGCTCTTTTAGAGGTTTAGTTTCTTTGTCCCTAAAATGGGGTTATCAATATGCAGGTATTTTCCAAGTGTTAAATAACATCCAAAACACCTTGCTCAGGTTGTTGGTATATGTTAGGTACTTGGTAGCTTTGTCCAGGTTTGTTTGTTTATTTGTGTTTGTTTATTTTCCCCAGTGCTGGGGTGCTGAACCCAGGGGCTTGTCCATGCTAGGGAAGTGTTCTTCCAGCCACACCCCTAGCCCTTTTTATTATGAGACAGGGTCTCACTAAATTATGCAGGCTACCTCTGGTCTTGAACTTGTGATCCTCTTGCCTCCACCTTCTGAGCCGATGGGATCACAGGCATGTGCCACTGTGCCTGGCTGAATTCCAGTTTTCTTTATCAAATTATCCTTTAGTTAGAGACTTAACATCTGAAGTGATGGCTCAGATTAATGTCCTTCTAAATGTCATTCCTACCCCTTCCTCTTTTCATGGACTGGGGACTGAACCCAGGGCCTCGCTCATGCTAGGCAATCACATTACCACTGGGCTACATCCCCAGCCCCTATATTCCTCTATTTAAAAAAAAAAATCTTTTTGGCAGTTTTATTAAGATATAACTAGTGTAGTCAGGCATGATTTTGCATGCTTATCATTCCAGCACTCAGGAGGATGAGGCAGGAGGATCACTGTGAGTTTGAAAACAGCTTGGACTACGTAGTGAGTCCCAGGCTAGCTTTAGCTATAGAATGAGACTCTTGTTTCAATAAAACAAAACATATAACTAATGTATTTTAGACTGTATTTCTTTATGTGTGCAATTTTATTTGCAAAATTACTACTACAATCAAGGTAGTAAATACATCCTTCATCACTAAAGATAAATAAGGACATTTCATAATAATATTCAACTATCTGGACAACTCTAAATTCCCATGTTATAACTAACATAAAATATAGCAAACAAAAACTAATGCAACTAAAATTGAAAATAGACAAATCTACAATCATAATGTGAGGGTTTTGTTTTGTTTTGTTTTGTTCTAGACAGAATTGCTGTATAGCCCAGGCTGGCATCAAACTGGACATCCTCCTGCCCCAGCCTCCTGAATGCTGAGATTATAGGCATGTATGAGTGGCTGTAATCCATTCTTTTTGAACTCTTTCCCTCCTAACCTCCAGGCAACCACTGATTTACTTTCCATCAGTATAGATTACTTTGCATTTTCTAGAATTCTATATAAATGGAATTCAACAGTATGTTCTCTTTGCATAAGGATTTGACAATTATCTATTCTGTGGGATCATTCAATAATTTGTTCTTTTATTGTTAAGTAGTCTTCATTGTATGGATGTACCACAATTTGTTTCTCCATTTACTTGATGGGCGTTGGACTTTTTCCAGTGTTTGATTGTTATGAATAAAACTGCTATGAGCATTCACATGTAAGTCTTTGTGTGACCATATGGTTTTATTTCTCTTGGGTAATCATCCAGAAATTATATAGCTGGGTCATTTGGTAAGTATGTTTTAACTTTTTAAGAAACTGTGACTGTTTCCAAAGTGGTTATATCATTGTAGATTCTATAGCAGTGTATGAGAACTTCAGTTGCTCCATATCCTAACCAGTATTTGTTATTTTCTGTCTATCCTTTGCATTGTAGTCATCATGCTGGGTGTGCAGTTGTTATTTTGGCTTTGTTTTTCATTTCTCTATGATTAATGATGTTGAAGATCTTTTCATGGACTTATTTGCCATGTATGGCAAGTATACCATATTGGACATATATCCTCTTTGCCCAATTTTATATTATGGAAGTTGAAAAAGTTCTTTATATATTGTACATTTCAGTCCTTCCTCTTATGTTTTGGTGTTTTGTTTTTAGGTCCTGGTGATTGAACCCAGGGCTTCAAGCATAGCGCTTTGCCACTGAGCTATTCCCCAGTCCCTACAGAGATTTCACAAACATTTTCTCCAAGTGAGAAAATTTTCTGTGGCTTGTCTTTTTATTTTTGTCTTTTGAAAAGCAGTTGCATTTTGTTTTGATGAAGTCCCTGTTTCTTTTGGCATTTCATGTTTATAGATATATTGACAGAGGGCTGTTTAACAAGGACTGCATCTGATGCTTTCAACTTTGCAAAATGTATCTTAAAATCTGATTGATGACCTAAAGCAGCACTGAAAATGCATAAGCAGTTTCATTTATGAAAAAAAAAAATGCTAAAGCTAGTATTTGAAGCAACTTTTTTCCCTGACTGCCTTTGCTTGAAGAAAACACATACCACTGGTTTGAAATTTATACTTATTTTTTGAGACTCAAGAACGTGTTTAAATAGTTCACTTAGCTTTTGCAATTCATTGTTCTTGTCATCTTTCTTCACTTTCTCATCACCTTTACCTTGTGATGCTTGACATGCATTTTTTAAAATTTATTTATTTATTTTTATCCTATTTGGGGGTTGAACCCAGGGCCTTCCACATGCTTTGGAAGGGCACTACCACTGAGCAGCACCGTTAGTCCTCCTTCCCCAGTGCATATTGCATAACTTTAGCACATATAAGCATCATCAAATTGATATTAGTATAAACCAGACTCTATTCAGATTTCAGTTATACTTGTACTCATGTGTGCACCTGAATATATGCACAGATGTACATGCATGTGGTTTTGTGTGATTTTGTCACACTTGTAGCTTCATAAACTACAACCACAATTGATATGCAGGACTGTTCTATCATTGTAATGTCCCTTTATGCTCCTCCTTTAGAATCTTCCCTATCCTTTTCTGTCCCCAAATCTTAACTCCTGGCAATCACTAATCTGTTTTTCATCTTCGTAATTACATTATTTCAATAATGTGTTAATGGGATTATATACTATATAACCTTTTGAAATCGTCTTTTCCACTAAGCATGATTCCCTTGAGGTCTATTCAACATATTGTTTGTGTCATTTGTTTATTGAGTTATTGATATTTCATAGTTTCTTCAGTCATTCACCTGGAAATGGACAATTGAGTTATTTCTAGTTTTTACTGTTATGAATAAAGCTGCTATGAATATTTGTGTACAAGTTTTTGGGTAAATATAAGTTTTCATTCCTAGGGGATAAAGCCCAATACTTCAGTTGCTAGATGTCATATCATAAGTGCATTTTTACTCTTTGAATACTAGAAAGCTGTTTCCCAGAATATAAGTTTTCATTCCTAGGGGATAAAGCCCAATACTTCAGTTGCTAGATGTCATATCATAAGTGCATTTTTACTCTTTGAATACTAGAAAGCTGTTTCCCAGAGTGGCTATACAGTTTTACATTCCTGTCTACAAGGTATGTATGACTTTATTTCTCTGCATCCTTACCAACAATTTGGTGGTGTTACTATTTTTTATTTTAGCCATTCCAAGAGATGTGTAGTGATATCATTCTTTTTAAAATTTTTTTATTTCCCTAATAACTAATAATATTGAGCTTTTTTTTTTTTTTTTTTTTTTTTTTTTTTTTTTTTTTTTTTTTTTTTTTTTTTTTTTTTTTTTTTTTTTTTTTTTTGTGGTACTAGGGGTTGAACCCAGGGCCTTGCGCTTGCATGCTCTGCAAGTGCTGGACCACTGAGCTGCACCCCCAGCACCCCCCTTTTTTTTTTTACTTTTTGAGACAGGTTCTTGCTAAATTATGCAGACTGCCTCTGGTCTCAAACTTGCGATCCTCCTGCCTCTGCCTCCCAAGCCGCTGGGATTACAGGGGTGCGCCACCATGACCAGCTCATGATATTGAGCTTTTTGATGTGTTTATTTTCTCCCTGTATGTCCTTTTGGGTGAAATGTCTGTTCATTGTCTTTTGCCCAGGGCCTCCTGCATGCTTTGCAAGTGCTTTACCACTGACTTGAACTCCAAGCACATTTTTTTATTCTTTGTCTTGAGACAGGGTCTCTTTAAGTTACAGACGCTGCCTCTGACCTTGAATTTGTGATCCTCCTGCCTCTGCCTACTGAGTTGCTGGGATTATAGGCATGACCCACCATGCCCAGCTTGTTTGTTTTTTTATTGTTAAGTTTTGAGGGTTCTTTATATAGTCTAGATACTTATTAGTCCTTTGGCAGATGTAATTTGTAATTTATTTTCCTAGTCTAGAACTTACCTTTTCATTCTCTTACTGGATCTTTTGTAGAACAGAAATTTTTCATTTTTATAGGCCCTATATATCAAATTATCCTCTTATGGATTGGATTTTTGGCATTAAGTCTTAGAATTCTTTACTTAGTCTGAGGAATTTTTGATCTGTGGTGAGGTAATTTTCATATAAGGGGTAAAATTATGTCAAGCCTCTATTTTTTTGCATGTGGATATATAATTGATCCAGCACCAGACTATCTTCCCTTCTTTGACCTAACATCAGGAAGAATGATTCCTCTTGCTTTATTTCTTATTTTTAAAAATTACTTTAGCAGCCATAGGTCCTTTGCCTTTCCATATAAACTTTAGAGTAAGCTTATCTTTGTCTACAAAAACTTTTCATGAGATTTTGATAGCAATCGCATTAAAGCTATAGATCTATTAGAGGAGAATTGACATCTCTACAATGTTGAGTCTTCCAATCCATGAGTGTGGTAAACCTCTCTAGTTATCTAGATCATCTGTGATTACTTCCATTAGCATTTTATAATTTTCAGCATAAAGATCCTCTATTTTTTTAGACTTATACCTGAGTATTTCATTTTATTTTATTGTAAATGGCATTGTGTTTTTAATTTTGATTTCCACATAGTCATTATTTCTGAGCTTTTTAGGCAGAACTGTGGTTGGAGTAGTCTGAAGTTTTTGTGCTTATGGTAAAGGAGAGAGGAGCAGTTGGAGTGTGAAACTTGACCCATAGGCCCTTGAAAATCAGGTATGGAGACAGTGCGGGCACAAAGGCAGACTTGAATTCAAATCCTAGCCCTCATACTTACTAGCTTTGTGTCCTTGGGGACTCATGTGAGTCTGTTTTGCAAATGCCAAAAAGAGGGAATAATACTGTCTGTGCAGGTCTTTAATAAAACTTTGGGATAATATATGTAAATGCTTTGTGCCTAACACAAATCTCACTATATCTTAGATAGTGCTTTTGGCCATAGTAGAATCGTGCCATGCAAGGTTAAGATCTACAAGAGAGAGAGGCAAGTGTGCCTACTATTACAAGCAGCAAACATTTCTTGAACCTCTTTATGATGCTAATTTTCAAGGATGCAAAGCCTTGACATAGCTCTTGCCCTCAAGGGGCTTATAATTTTGTTGGGGAAACATGCTACATATATAAAAATTCCAGGACGAGGTATTGCCTGTTAAGTTCCAGATACATGGGCTGACGATGAGCGCATCAGAGAACTTTCTCTTTCTGGGTTTTGTTTGCCTTTTTGTACCCTGTTCATCTAGGTGACTTCTGGATATTGTTGATGAGAAAATGTGTGGGGGTGAAAGGGGTATATACAGATTTAGGAGAAAGGAGTCATGTGGGAATATGTAATTAATTTTTATACTTTTCCCAGTAAACCATCGACCCTTTTTATGATGTCATGAGGGATTCCTTAATTTTGCAGCTGCTTCCTGATTACGTCAGAAAGGAGCCTCTCACCCCACAGCCTGGAGCTGCACTCCTACAAGAATTGGAAACAAATGAAGTGCTGAATATCTAATGGCTTCCACAGGGATAACCAGTTCAGACTTCCCAGGCCTCCTCATGCAAGGTCTTCCTCAAGTATTTCTGACCCCCTGAAGTGTCTTTGTTCTGGAAAGACAGGACTTGGCCCCTAGCCAGTGGGTGGGAGCGTGGGGACTCTGTGATACATACTTCCTGTCTCCAGGTGCTTTGCATTCCTGAATTTCTGTCTGTCTCCTGGATCTCCTTTGGTGGGTTTTACCCTTCTTGTATCCTCAGGATCCTCTGGAACCTGGCAAGAGTATAAGTGACAGTCCCTGACTGTTTCAGCAGTCATCTTTCTTCCCTCTCTCCCTTACCAACATCATCTCCACCTTCTCTTTTTCCTCTTTCTGTAGTGTTTTTTATATGTGTGCACTTCATTTATTTGGCATTATAAAGTTTATGAAGTGTTCTACATATAATTTCTCTTAATTCAAACAAGTTCATGCCCTCTTTGCTTTCCAACTGGTTTCCTTCCCTGTTAACCTTTTTCCAGCTACCCTAACCTGTTCTAAATGTTTTAACTATATTAATCTTCAGAAAATACTCACTATTGCTTCATTTAGAAACCTCAAGTGAGTGCCTCCTCACTGTTGAGCCAAGTCTGTGTCCTCCATTGAGCATTATGGGCCCTATTCTTTGTGGCCCTCATCACATGACAGACTTCAGGGCTTTATGTGTTCCTGTTTGCCTCTTGTAATGCATACAGTCCCTCCTGCATCCACCAGTTCTTCAGTGTTCATGGCTGGCAGCCCAGTTCAGAAATGGTTTCTTTCGTGAAATGTTCTCTGATGGATACTAGATAAAATCACCTCCTTTCCTCACAGGGATTGAAGACATCTATTCCCATCTTCTCTAAGGCATGTGACACATTGCTTGAGTTTATAATTACTTGGGAATTTTTGTATTCACCTCCTACCTTTTTCATTTGATTGTAATCCCACAATTGGACACCCAAATAAATGTTTTTGGAATTATTGGGAGACATCACTTTGTTAGGAAGTTTGGATTTTCTTTGCTGCTTTATCTCCCCACTTTGAGAAGAGCTCTAGAAGAAGTCGAGGCTTTACAATCCTAGAAGATCCAAAGGGAACAGCAAGTATGACAGTGAGGACTCATAATAAGAAAACATTACTTTCCATGTCCCTCTGTCTCTTGGTGGTACCTTGTTCTGGGATGTTCCATAGCTTGCCTCATACCCAGTCAGCCTAACTGTTCCACTGTTGTGCATGAGTACTTCCTTGGGTGTATCAGTGCTTGATTCTTGTGATTCACTCGTTCTCCTCAGAGAATAAAATACTGCCCCGAGGGCATGAGCCTTTCTGCTTTTGCTCTGAGATTTTGTTCGTCTGATTCCTATGTAGTGACTGCCTCCCCCTACCTTTGCTTTAGCTGCTGCCACAGAGAACTCTTTGGCTCAAGCAGCAACAGCCAGAAGATGCTCTCACTGCCCACTTCCTGTAGACAAAGAGATTTGGGTGGGTTGCCTAGGAACTGTGCCAGCCTGGTGTCTGACTGGTGGACTGATTCATGAGAAAAGCAGCCTGATGTCTGAAAGATAAGAGCCAACAAATCACCTCCAGGTGGTGTTAGTTTGGAGGTAACTGACCATTCATTTCCTCTCTTTGAGAGGAGATGGTAGGGAGGGAATCAGTGAGTAAGTGGTCTTGCCTGCACTTTTCTTCAGCTGTTAGTGAAGCAGCCAAGCAGATAGAGTAGACAATTTCCTGTAATAGAATGACTGGAACCTCAGTGCTATCTGAATCCCTCCCACCACTGTCCAGGTAGCTGACTTTTGTGTCACCCGTCCTGTGTCTTCCCTTTATTACTCTTCTCATCGTCCTGCGGGCTGGGATTTAGCCCAGTGGGTAGAGCGCTGCGATGCAGTCTCTGAGAACCGGAGTTCAATTCCCAGCACCGCAAAAATGGGAGAAGGGCCTGGCAATCCACTTCCAAGGCAATCCCGGAGCACTCAGCCATTGAAAACCCTATGAGGGTCGCTATGAGTCGAATACCGACTCGATGGCACCTAACAACAACAACAACAACATCGTCCTGCCAGGAAGGTGGCTGTGTGCACCAAGGGGACTCTGCTAATTCCATGGTTGCCAGCTTTTTCTGTGACCAGCCAAACCCCATCCCATCGATACCAGTTTTCTCAGAATCTCTCCATTACAAAAACTTGGTACCCAGTTCTTGGAGTTGATCAGACGCAGTGGTTCTGAGTCACTGTCCTTTGGCTGGGCTTAGAGGTCTAGGCAGGTGGGCCTGCCTCCCTCCCCTCCTCTTCCTTTACCACCCTTTCTGCTTCACTCCCATTTCCTGCAGGAGGATGCTTTGCCATCCTGGAGCCATCAGGCACAGCTTTGCTTTGGCAGCACCATCGCACACACTGGTGGGAGAGGGGACGTGTTTATCACTTTTCCTGGAGATTATCTGTTTAAGCACTTCTCTGACAGTTACAATAACAAGGGCAGTGTGTTGTGTTTCCCAGCAGAAGGACACTTGCTGTTGAAAGATGTATAGCACTAATTAGAAATACATAACATCCGGCCACATGGCAGCCTTCTCCCGGCCGCTCCATTTCCTGATTTCATACAACTTTGACAACAGTTGGTTTATGTTTTCCATGAATATGTCCTCAGAAAAATGAGAAATTCTCCCTGTTACATAGGAGCAAGAAGAATATTTCTGCCTGAGCAGGTATTTGGCCACAGGAATACTGGGAAGTGTGGTCACTTGCCCAAATAGGGGAAGGGGCAAAACTAAATTCAGACTTTAGGTGACTATCTTGGTAAGAAGTATTTCTGTCTGACCTCCTTAGCCAAAACCATCCCCCTAACCCTGGAGCAAGCTGCTTTTGGAAAGTAGGAGAAAGGCTATTTTACAATGTTAATGAGTTCCTCAGCTCCTGTCAGCCTTGTGCTACCTGACACAAAGCCAAAGGAACCGAGGCAAATACCAAGGCAAACAATGCCTTTTCCTTCCCTCCCCACAACATTGTTGGCCTCACTCAGGCCAACGCCAGGGATATATATGGGCTTTCATCAGACTAGGGCCAGTTTTCCTAAGTCTAGCCCCAGAGTAGATGGACTCTGGGGATCTAGATGCTGTGTTCCCACCATGTACATAAGGATAAATACTATCAGGGAGTGCTGTGTTAAGGCTTCTAGTCCACAGATGCTTATGTGAGGCCAAGATCATCCTCTGAAGATACCACACACATAATACATTTTTCACTTGAAATATACTGGGTCCAAGTTGCCATGGTTTCTCGGGTAAAGAATGATTTTCTTCAGCCTACTAAAAGGTCCTTGGGTTGCAGGGAGAGACCATGCTTTCTTTCCAGTTGTGTTCTCCACAGTACCTAGCATTCTCAATGCTCAGTATGTGCTGTGGAGAAAGCATAGCCAGCCTAGGACTGACCAAGACCCAGATATTCTGGGATTGTTTGTGATAAGTCAGCCTGCCTGATTAAGGCAGAATAGCTTCCTAGTTTGCACCTCCCCAACAGTTGGACAAGAACCACAAGGAGGGGGTGTTCTTGGGCCTTTCCCTGGGAGGGAGGGAGGGTGGAGAGGTTGAAATGGTATAACCATGCTGAGCAGCTGTGAAGCAGTCTTCTAGCTGCTACTCTGAGAGGTAGCTGAGCCCTTCCATACTGATGCCAGAGGGTCCCATTGTTGCTACCCTACCTGGTTCTGTACCTTATTGCAAGAGCCAACCTGGATGCCTTACAGGACACAGGTACCATTACTCTTAAGCAGTTCATTCTCTTCTTTGAGCCCTAGCCCCCCACCTTGAATTCTAAGAAACAATCTAGTCTAAGATTGCTGTTTCTCATAAACATAGCAATGGGCTTGGTGAAAGTAATTTTCCCCTGCTCCGTCTTACTCTTACACAGGCTATTGAGAATATCTTATTGTAGCCAGTCTCTTGTAGTAAAGACATCTCTCTCTGTGCCTGCTAGCCTTCTGTGTGCAGGTAACTTCTACCTAAGATGCCTAGTTGATGAGGGGTACTAATGTACTCAGGCTGGAGTTTAGCTCAGTTGGTAGAGTGCTGCTCTACTCTTTCTGAGACCCTAGGTTCAATCTCTAGCACAGCAAAATGGGAGAGGGACCTAGCACCCCACTCCCTAAACAATCCTGGAAACCAAATCAGCCATTGAAAACCCTATGAATAGCAGAGAAGCACTGACATAGTGCCAGGCATGGCACAGTGTTGAGGAGTGTTTTGTTCTATCGTACACAGAGTCACTATGAGTTGGACCAGACTTGATGGCACCTAACAACAACTGATGTACTCAATGTGTCAGCCACCAAGGTGTGGCCTTCACTTGTCCTATCTCAGCTTCCTGTATCCTGGACTTAATCCCTCATTCCAGGCTTTGTCATTAATCCCTCATTCCAGGCTTTGTTATTAATTAGAGGCAAGCTGCTAGCAGTGCTTGGCTGGGGTGGAATTGGCAGTGTTTGGCTGGGATGGAACTGACAGTGCCTGGCTGGGGCAGAACCGACAGTGCCGCTGCCTGTGGCTGGGGAAAAGGGAGATGTTGGCTACTTCTCTTGGGATGTCTTATACGTCTTCTACTAACCTGCTCACATCCTCCTTCCTCTTGGTTCTTGTATGTTTGTTTTCTGTGTCTTAACAGAGGGTTAGGGCCTTACCAGGAGAGAATTGAGTGGTGATCTATTCTAATCTCATGGATTATTACTACTTTCTTACTACCTGCCACAGTTGAATTGGAAAGTTAGAGGATGACATTTGGGACCAGTGAGGATCTGAAAGGATGGTGGGAAAGCCATAATAGAAGAATTGCTTCACTGATGCTACGCACATGTTGGGCCCTTCTGAACCGCAGCCTGCTCCTTACTTTGCAGCATTTTGAAAATGATTTGGGACCGGTTTTGTGTGCTCTGATCATCCTTACTCCGTGGTGAAGACTGCTTGGAATAGCTGTGGTAGTGTAGCATCTCCTGGAATAATGACTTCAGTTAGACCCACTGACAAGACTAGTGAGCTGACAGGTTAAAATGCAGTCAGAGTTCAAGATCAAACCTGTGGCTAATTATCTTTTTAGCACTTGGATATTCTGAGTTCTCCTGTGTTTCAACAGTGGAGGGAATTAACAGATTAGCTGCTACCAGAGCTAGTAAGCCTGGCCCTTGTGTCCATCTCCTGTGGGTGTTGGATATCTCCTCCCCTGAGACTGCAAGTTAGATTGCTGCCTTCTTTGAGTCACTGATTCTTCCCAAGTCTAGATGAAATGGCTATTGGGGAGGCCACTGACAATAAGTAGGTGCAGGCAAGGAAGTCGGAGTATGTTATGTAGTTCCCACCAAAGACTATCTCTGCCCACCCATGGAGTGGCACCTTTCAGTGACCTGCAGCCAGAAGGAAGTTAAGCCAGGCTTAAAAGTAAAAGAGAGAGGGTTCTGGTGTTGGGAGCAAGATATATTTATTTTTTTTGGCCGCAGGAGAAAATAAAAATAAAAGCTAACACTGATTAAGTGCATATTGTGTGCCAACCACTATTCTTTGTAAAATTTAACTCATTCAGTAATTATATGTGTTTGTTTAGGAGGAGGAACATAGAGGAGATAGGCATGGAACCACAATTTACTGATTCATGAAGATAATTTTTTAACCTGTTGATTATGTTCCTGCTAGCGATACATTAGAGAGACTAGATTAATGAAATAAGTTCTTGTTACTATAAGCTTTACATTATCAGTAGCCAACTAAGGGCGGAGACCCTGCAGCTCTCGCCCTCATTGCTCACCTTAAGGAAATGGGTCCTGGGGAAGTGATATGATGTACAATTTACTCAGGTGAGCTTTACAGTGTTACTGAACACTTATCTACATGCTAGTCATATTGGTGAGTGCTTCACAAATATTATCTTACTTAGCCTTATAATCCCCCTTTGAGAGAAAGAATATTACTACCACAGTCTTAGACAAGGAAGAGGAAGCACAAGTAATATGGCCCAGAAGGCACTCCTCATGAGGCAGGGAAGTGGGCCCCAGTCCCTCATGGTATAATGAAGTTTCCTTTGCTTCTCCTTAGACTGTTTCTCAGAGGAATGTCGCTCTCTGATCCAGGAGCAAGCTGCAGCCCTGGGCCTGGCCATGTTTTCTCTACTGGTGCGGCGCTGTACTTGCTTACTTAAGGAGTCTGCCAAAGGTAAGCAGGAGGTGCCCTGACTAAGCAGGAGGTGCCCTGGGCTTCCTGACTGCCCAGCCCTGTCCAGAAGAGCCTCAGAAAAGCAGGGGGTGTAGCTTAGGGATAGAGCCTTTGACAGCAGAAGTGGTTTAGGGTGCCCAGGCTGCCTTTTCAGTGACTTCTCCCTCTACACTCCAGTCTTCTTCCTTCTGACATGCCCCTCTTCCTTTGGCCACCTTAACTAGTCTCACCTCTGTCACCAGTCTGAGGACCTCTTGGGCCTTTTTTCCTCATTGTGGATCTGGTCCCTCCCTCTTTTCTCCTTTAGTTGTTAAGGATTTCCATACTGCCTATAAGCTGCTATATATTCTTGCATCATTAAAAAGACCAGAAAACCAAGTTTGTTTGTTTGTTTGTTTTCTTTTTTTCTTCCCAGTGCTGGAGATCTCAAACAAGTTTCCCTTTTAGTTTATAATCAGTGTTTTGTTTTTATACCCTGTTTCTCTGTGCCTATCATCAGTACCGGGTGGGTCCTATAACCACTGCAAGACAGCTATCTTGGGCAGTTCACTGGACTAAGCAGATACATTTTTTTAACCCTGGAGATGAGGTATTATGCCATATCCTTTAAGGCCCCATTGGAATTCTAGGCCTTATTGCTGTAGCCACATAAGGTAGGGCTGAATGTCATACCTTCCTCTCAGCTCCTGCATTATTATGTGAGTAGTGAGGCCCCTCTGTCACCTCTGCCACATCAGTTTTGTAAATGCCTTCCAGCTTCTGGAGCTGCCTTTTGTTGAGGAGCAGGGGACGACTTTTTGTTTTGAAACAATTTCAAGTTTCAAGAATAGTACAAAGCACTTTTATATACCCTTCTGCCAGACTCCCCAGTAGTTAACATTTTACTATATAGCTTTAAGTACTCTCTCTTTATACTGTGTGTGTCTCTCTCCCCTGCTCTCCATTTCACCTTCCTTCTCTTTTTCCCCTACTTCTTCTACCCCTTTCTCTCTCAAGCTTCTTGTTCTGAACCACATTATGTCAAGTTACAAGCATGGTGTACCTTTATCCCTAAATACTTGACTCTATATTTCATAATAATAAGGAAATTCTTTTAACAATTATCAAAATCAGGAAATCAACAACATTAATATAGTACTATTATTATTGTTATTAGTAGTAGTAGTAGCAGTAGTACTTGGGGATTGCACCCAGGGTCTTGCACGTATTTTGCAAGTGCTGTACCACTATGTTGTTCCCCAAGCCCATTTAAGTTTTTTTGTTTTTTTTGTTTTTTTTTTAAATCTTGAGACAAGATCTTGCTAAGTTACACAGGCTGCCACTGGCCTTGAATTTATAGTCCTTCTGCCCCAGCCTCCTGGGTCACTGGGATTATAGGTGTGTGCCACTACACCTGGCAATGTAGTACTATTACTGAATATGAAGGCCTTATTCACTTTGTACCAGTTGTCCTAATAATGTTCTCTCTCTCTCTCCCTCCCTCCTTCCTTCCTTTCTTTCTTTCTTTCTTTCTTTCTTTCTTTCTTTCTTTCTTTCTTGAGATATGATCTCACTATATAGTGCATGCTCACCTCAAACTTGCTGTGTAGCCCAGGCTGGCCTTGAATTCTTGTTCCTCTTGCCTCTGCCCCACCCCCACCCCCACCCCCAACTACAACTGGGATTACAGTATATGCCACCACACTTGACTCTAATAATGTTCTTTACAAAGGAAAAAAGTTTCTTTTCATTCTAGGATGCAGTCCAGGAATGCACATTGCATTGACATGCCATATCTCTTCAGTCTCCCTTAATCTGAAGTATTTTCTCAGTCTTTCTTTGTCCTTCACGTCCTTGACATTTTTGAAGGGTACATGCCATTTATTTTGTAAACTGTCCCACAATTTGGGTTTCTTTGCAATTTCCTTATGATTAAAATTAGGTTATGCAACTTTGGCAAGAACTCTGGTGCTATCTCAGCATTGTGCTAAAGGAACACTGAAAGAGTGGTCTGGAGGCCAGAGTAGAGACTTCAGCCGGGCCTCAGGTGAAGCAGAAATAGTTGTCTCCAGGCAAACCCAGTGCACTGGTTCTCTCTCTGTCCTGCTTTTCAGAATCCTCTTAGGTGCTGGCGCTTGTCCTCGCTTCTGAGCCTGGCTTTCCTGTGGACTTGGTCTCCCTTCCCTAAGAGTTTGCTGCCATCCCAGCGCCCCAGGCCTCACTCGTGGGCCACAGCAGACATAGGCCCAGTTTTCACCCTTTGCCTCTGCAGCTCAGCTGTCCTCTCCTGAGGACCAGGACGACCAAGATGACATCAAGGTGTCTTCCTTTGTTCCGGACCTGAAGGAACTGCTCCCCAGTGTGAAAGTCTGGTCAGACTGGATGCTTGGCTACCCAGACACTTGGAATCCTCCGCCCACATCCCTGGATCTGCCCTCACAGTGAGTTGGCCTGTTTCTTCCCTCCACACTGCTGCATGGCCCACCTCCTCCTACTGTCCTTGCTTCTCCCACCCACACCCTCCTCATCTGAATTTTTGATTTTCCCTTCCTTGAACACCTTCCTTGTCCTCTGACGTTTCAGGTTATTTTGGCCTGTGCTTCCTTCACCTCAACAGCCTCGCCTCACCCACTCTGTAGATTGCTCTGTTTTGTTCTTTGTCCTTGTTTTTGCTGTCATCCTCACTTTACCCTGTTCGTGCTCACCATCTCTGTAACTGCCCCTAGAGTCTAGATGTGTGTCAATGGGTATTGAGAGACTTTATCTTTGTCTCTTTCTTTCCTTTCTTTTTTTCTCTGTATCTTTACGAATCTCACTTCTGCTGGTGCTGTCTTCTCCACTTGATCTCCTTGCCTCTTTCTGTGGCATTTAGTGGATGAGGAGGGTGAGTGCTTTCACATCTCTTCTCATTCTGTCTCTTTTCACTCATTCCCTGTCTCCTCACCTTGCCTCTACCTCTATCTCTGTGTGTCAGTGTTGTATCTGTCAAGGCATTGGTCAGGGTGGGGTGTGTTGGCCTGGGAGTACACAGGTCTGCCTGGATGGATTGTGTAGATCGTTTGTTTGTTTGTATAACTGTTTTCTTTGCTTTTCAAAATGATTGTATCAGAATATGTAACAAAATGTGCCATCTTAGCCATTTTTATGTTTACAACTGAGTGGCATAAATTACATTCAGTGTTGAGCAACCAGACATGGCTGTTTCTTTGCCTGTGTCTGGATTGTGTCTAGCCCTGCCTGTTTGGGTCCATTTGTCCATGTGTGTCTGTGAGTCTGTGTGTCTTAGTATCTGTCTCTGCCAAGTGTAAAGGTCTGTATTTCTGCCTCTGTGGATTTCTGTCTTGGAGTCAGTATACGTGTCTATGGGTGCTTCTGTCTGTTGCCACGTGTGTTGTGTCCGTGTATTCATGTGCTATGTCTCTATCTGGGCCTGTGTCCATGTGCACCTCTGTCTCTGTGTGTCTGTGGGTCTGTGTATGTCTCTGCAGGGTTCACATATCTCCATAAAGATCTGTTTCAATATCTGGATCTGCATCAGTCTATGTGTGTGACTGTATCTTATGCGAACACACATTTGTATGTGTTCAGAACATCTGTGCCACCATGTTTGTCCATAACCATGTCTGTGCCAGTCTAACTGTGTGCTAGTCTGGATCTCTCTATTGGAGGGAGATTCTGTGTATGTGGGTTTGCCTGTGTCTCACTTCCTGTCTCTGCCTGCCTCTGTTGTCTCCCTCTGCTGGATGACTGTATCAGGGGTCAGCAAGCTGTACTCACAAGCTATGAATGGTATACATTTTTAAATGTGAAAAAAATTAAAAGTACTATTTCATGACTTGTGACAATAACATGAAATTCATATTTCGGTGTGCATAATGTTGCATGGAACTACAGCCATACTTTTTTGTTAACAGTGCATCTTTGGCTGTTTTCACACTACAGTGGCAGAGTTAAGTGGTTGCCACAGAGACCATATAGCCCACAAAGTCTAACCTACTAACTCTCCCATTACAGGAAAGGCTGACTGCCTCCTTATCTGTATATCCCATTTTTCTCTGTGTGTTTGTGTCTGCATGAATGTGCACAGAGGTTCTATCCCCATTAACTCTGATTATCCATCTCTCTCTCCATCTCTCTGTCTCTGCTTCTTATCCCTGCTTCTGTTTGTCTTTTCTCTCTCCCTCTCCTTCCTCCACTCTGATTCTCTGCATTGTGGTCTCTGGCAGGTCTGTGCGCTGAAAGCTCCTTTAGACTCTGCATTGTGTGATTATATGTGTTTCAGAACAAACATCCATACCCAGTACCTCATCATTCATGTCCAGGGCTCTTTTCTGGGAGGGGAAATACTGGAGGATAGAGTACAGAGACCTTGGCTGCTTCCAGGGTGTGGAGAAGGGAGTTTCTCTGGGTTGGGGGCCAGGCCTGTGAATCTCCTCAACTCATGGGTAGCCACAGAGGGAAGGCTGCAGCAGATATTTCTGATCAGCAGTTATTGAACTTTCTGTGTTGGCTGTGTAGTCTGACTCTTCCCCTACTTTCCTTCTAATTTTTTTTTCCATGTTCCTTACCCTAAGAAGCACCCTGGACTGTTAATCCCACTCTCCCCAGTCCCTTTCCAGCTCTAGCTCTGTAAATGTGTGGATGATGTTTGCAGCATCAGACAGTTCCCATCCTTCCTATGAGTCCTCCTAGGTTTCCAAAATGTGCTCCAGGCTAAGACCTCATGGGCCAGAGTTAAACCTTGAATTGGGCAGCTGGGCCACACAAAGGAACTGACAAACTTGCTGGCTAGGGGCAGCTATTTCCCAACAGCGATCCCTCAACAGTTAACACGTACAGTCTCAAACTTTTCAGGCTGTTTATCTACAATGTAGACTAGGCAATTTGCAATTTTGGAAAGAAAATGCCAAGAAAAGACTTAGCCTTCCAAGTGTCTAAGCCACTGCCTCTGAGCATGTACAGGGACCACTTGGTATTCCCTCCTTCCTCTCAGGGATAGGAAGGCAGACCCTCTGTCCCTGGAGCTTGGGTCTTCCTGGATCACCTCACCTCACAACCACAGATCCCTTAGATATGTTTCACCCATGTCCTGGGCCATCAGGTCTGTTAACTCTCTTCTTAGCACTTCTCCCTCCCTTGCTCCTTTTGGCTTTTGTTTGGCTAAGGAAATGGAAAGCTCACACAGGAAGTGCTGGGCCTCATTTGCTTGATGTGCTGAATCTGTTTTCCCTTTGGATGCTACAGCAAATGGCCCGTTGCCGGCTCTGTGAGCTGCTGCCCATCTTTGGGCAAGGGCTCAATCTGTAGCTGGGCACGTGGTCCAAGCTGAAGCCATCCCCAGTGGGGATAGAGGGGGTTGGGACACGTGAATCATCTTTGCTTCATCTTTCCAGACTTTTCTTCAAAGGGAGAAAAAATCTGACCCAATAATGTATTGACTCTGACTGCCCAGTAAATAAGTTTCTGTGGCTGTGGACACCATTTACTCCTTTATGGATCCAGTCTGAGTGGGTATGATCAGGAATTATGTCCCCTTCTGCATCGTCTGTCTCTGCAGTCAGAATCAGCAGCTGGCTGTCTTTGGAATGCAAGTTTAACCCTAAAGGAGGGGCTTTGCTGTCCTTGGACCTGATTTCAAGGCATAGTTGTTTGAGGACTGATGCCTGTGTCCAGTAGAGCAAACCTGGTCTGATTAGCACTGAGGGTAGTCCTACCTTGTAACCTTCAGGGAAAGGGGGAATAAGAATTTACCTTCTTCTGTTCTAGTTTCTTGTCTTCTAGCTCCCTGTGTATTCCCTGAGTAAATACTATGGCTGAGAGATTGGCAAGATACAGTGGTTCTGTGGGTTTCAGACTTGCACTGATCTTCTAAACTGTGGAGCCTTTTCATTTAAGGCCATAGCGAATGACACCCCAGATGCTTCTAAGACGTCAGAACTGTAAACTCCCTGCCACTGGGAAAGTCCTTGATGCTAATCTTCATTTTGAAGGGTTTAGAAATGTTCTCAAGGTAGTAGGAAGGAATTGGCTTCCACTTAACCACCTCTTCTTTGCATGCTTTCATTGGTCCTTCCCTGTATTTGTTCCCTGCAAAGATAAATTCTTCTGGTGCTAAGATAAGGTGACCAAATAGTCTGTATTTCTGCTTGCTTTTCTTCTAGAAAATGGTCCCCTCTTAAATGGTCCCCATGACATGTTGGACCCTTACTTCATCTTGATCCCTTCATTCCTTCCCTGTCTTTCACTTGTTACTCCTTTTCTCTTTGTATGGTTAGAGAACCATGGCAAAGCATCCTCCACTTTCTTCAGAGAATTCCCAAGCTCATCATTAGTCTCCTTAGTCCCCTCCTTTTTGCTCATGTTCCTCTTTCTAGTCAAATCTGCGTGTCCTAGGCAATAGCAGGCACATATGGAACACTTAAGCTGATGGTGACAGAACATCATTGGCACTGCAGAGTGATAAGGGAAGGATTGTAGGGCCACTTGTCTCTTCCCTCACAGTGGCAGTTGGTAGGTCTGTGTGCTGGAGTTGGCATGTAAATTGAATTCTCAGTCATATCTGTTAGGAGTTGTAATAGGTTGGCTTTATATCCCAGGAGATTTTTGGTGTAGAACAGTATAGCAGGGTGTAGAAAGTGGCCTTATCCACTGTAAAAGGCAGTGTAGTGTTTGGTCTTTTTAGAGCAGACTTCAATGTTTGGAGGGGCCGTCTACTTGGCCCATCAGGTAGCACCGTTTCTGTGCTCTTCCACATCAGGCCTCTTGTGATATTAGAGAGGCAGCTATTCCCAACTTCACCAAGTGAGCATGAGGAAAGCTATGACTGTGAGCTGAGGGAGAGGAGCAGAGCAGTAGGCTTCTATGAGCTTAGGCATAGGGACCCCTCACATCCCAGGACCTTGGGCAGGGCCAGGGCAGTCTGACAACCCACTTCATTTCACAGTCTCTGCTGAAGCCAAATCTTCCCTCATCTTGATCTCTAGTTCTCAGTAAGTGAAAGAGTCAGGGGACTTTGAGAACATCCAAACCTAGCCCAGCTGTGGCAGTTGGTTTATTGCTTTCAGCTGGTACTTGAACCCAGGTCCTGGTCTTGGAGGCTTTCCCAGGTTTAATCCCCAGAGCTTTCTCTGCAGCTGTATGACACTGCGCTGACCCCGAATGAGGATAGGAAAATAGAACCAGTGCCAAGCCAGAGTCTCTTTTTCATTTGGAGTCTGGCTGTCTGCCCATGACCAGGGTTACATAATGGGAAACATAGCTGGGGCTCTGGAGAGCCCGCGTTTCACCAGGCTGCCCAGACCTTCGCTTTCTGATGCTATATATCTTCCTAATTGTAGCTCAGATGCATTCATCACACTGTTGGATTGAAGTACTGTAAAAAAAAAAAAATCCTCTAGAAATTCCTGGGCTTGCTGCTTTTCCATTGCTTCTCTTATATAGTCTGCAGAGCATGCTGGAAAGGCTCATAGGAAGCCCTCTGAGGTACCATCACATAGAGAGGAATAGGGATATGTAGAGAGTAGGCAGTAAGCTAATTTCCTCAGGGAGGAAATTAGTAGTAGACGAGGATAGAAATTCTTGAGTTTAAAAACTAGCTAGTTCACTCACCCTCATAGGGCAGCTCTGAAATAAAAACTGATCCTAAGTCTAATCGGCACCCTTTTAAGGACGCTTAAAACATCTTCCCAAAGGGGCATTTTAGGAGGTCACTAAGTAATAGTCCATCAGCACTTCCCTGAAGGAAGTAGTGGTGACTGTGGGAAGCCCCTTTGCTACCCTGGCTCCCCACCCAGTCTTCCTGGCTCCGAGTTGGGGCGTCCACTCTACAGCCTGGCACCAAAGGGTTCCTCTTCCTCCAAGTGCTGAGTGTGGGGCACACGTGCTCTCTCCCACGGCAGGAGCCTCCGTCCCCTCCCTACTTGTCCCACAGGACTCCTTGTGAGAGGAAGGAGTGTTGGCCTAAGGCTCCAGTCTGACCCCAGCAGGGTACAGCAGCTGACCCCAGGGAGAGTACTTTCCAGTTCTGGGTTGAGGTTATTTGGGTCCACTGTGTGCTAAACTGAGAAGACGTGTTGGAGTGGTTACAGCTAAAAGTTTGGAGAGGCAGGAACCGTGAGAATCCGCACCAGGGAGGCCAGCGAGGGCTCCACTCATGCCGTGGAGATGTCAAGATCCCCTAGGGGCTGCTCTTTCCCAAAACATAGTGCTGATGTGTTTAACACACTATAGTGATATGACAGAAGCTATACATATACACGTGGCTTGAGAGAACTGAAATCAAATAAGGCTCTGACCTAGATAGAGTTTGGGGAAGGGATACACTAGAGATACTCTGATATTTAAGAAATCCTGGAATGAGGTTACTGTGACCTTTTATTGGCCATAGGGCTCTGGCTGCACTGCTTAGAACATGGGGAAGTTTACGTCCTTGCTGTAGTACAGGATGACTGAGCTTCAGAATCTGATTTGCTCTGTTGGACAGAACTGATTTAGGGTTGGATAATTCCCCAAAGGCCCAAGTTGACTTGTTTGTATAAAGTAGGACTATTGAAGAGGTTGTCTTCAACTAGGTCTTATGTTCTTTAGTGCTCATCTAGCAAACATCTCTTATTGGTGGAGGATGGTATCTTGCTGTGTCCTAACTCCTAGAACAGTGGTCTCTGATTTCTTTGTACCATGGTGGCATCTAGAAGACACAGTTTGTAGTTCCTGAATCTTAGAAAGGGAGTTGCATAAGTTTCTTCCCATGTCCACCCTGTCCTTGGCTGGTTGCAGTCATTATCACTGAGGTACCAGAAACAGATCCTCATCCCACTGCAAACAGAATTGGCCAGATATCTTGGCTTTCTATATAGTTTGCTAAGTCATTTTAGCCTGCATCCATAGCACTGTGGTATCTCATCCTGTCGGATCTTGGAAACTAGGCAGGATTGGGCCTGGTTAGTACTTGAAGGGAGACCACCTGGGACCACCAGGTGCTGTAGGCTTGGGAGAAGGACCCAGCAACCCACTCCCCCCAAAAATCAATCTGCCATTGAAAACCCTATGAATAGCAGAGAAGCACTGACAATAGTGTTTTGCCTGTTGTACGTAGGGTCGTTATGAGTTGGATACCAATTCGATGGCACCTAACAACAACAACAAGCCATTTTAAGCCCAAGTATTATTCTTTTAACTTTCTCAGACTTGTTGGATATACTTCCATTTCTTCTATTAGCTTCTCACCTCCTGCCATTTACTCTAGTTGAATGAAAAGTCCTCCAGGCCAACCGTTGACTTATGTTGGCCACTGAACCAGTGAGCTGGAGACTTGTGCGTTCCCAAATGGAATAAGTTTTAGAAAGCAAATATTGCACATTTTAGGCACATTTCTTCTGGTATGGTCTTTTGTCTTTCCCCTTTGTATCTGTACTAAATGGGCTTTGTCTTTTTTACCTTCCTCATGCCTAGTTTCTGTGCCATCTTGGCTATATTTCCAGATCTCCTCACCCCAGGAACCAAAAGATCCAACTCATTTCCCATCTGTACTACTTCTCTGATCGTCCATAGCTCTGAAATACAATGCAGGACTTCTTCTCACTCAACTCTTTCCGGGTTTGTTCTGCAGCTGTGGAGTTTGAATGTTAGTGTTTAAACAAGCTGGTATTACACAGGAAATGGCCACCTCCACAGGCCCCTGCAGGCTTATAACATGGGGTCATTGTACTTGATATTAATCACCAGTCAGCCTGTTCCCCCAGTTAAAAATATAAAGAAGTGTGTGAGTACTGGTCAGACCATTCCAAACCGTCAACCTCCCTCAGTCCCAGCCCAGTTGAAGGTTTCAGAAGAGTCCCACCTAACCCCTTCCCTATAAAGCTGGCAGATCTGCCTTTCATTCTGAGTTCCAGGCAACAAGGTAGATTGTTGTGGTATAACACACCTCACATATTTCACCCCTCAATCTTTCAGGGTGTGTTGTAGTTGGGTAGCATCTCTTATGAAAAAAGTCCAGAATTTTAGAAACACAGAAACCCACTGGCCCACTTGAGAGCAGAGCTCCTCAGGTCCCTTGACTGATGTGCTTTTCTAATGCTATTTGCAGAACTAACCCCAGCCCAAAGGGTTAATCTGATTCCCCAAGTCAATATCCCCTAAACAACCAGCCAAGAGTGTGTGTTGGTTCATTTCTGTGAAATGTGTTTCCCCAGTCACCTGGGTTGGCCTGGGCTGCATTGTATCGGCCAGCAGCTGTACTGCACTCAAACTGACAGCTACATTAAACCTTGGAATTCTGAGGCAATAAAAAGTAAATTAACTCTTATTTTTTTCCTTTCCTGGTGGGGTAAGTGAATGCATGTCTGTAGAGAAGTGAGCGAGCCTTGGTTCTAAGTACATACCTCTAGTCGCTGCTGGTCTGTCCCAGCATTAGGATCTGGCATTCAGACTCCAGCCAGGGGTCTGCATTCCTGGTGTGTGGTGGGTTCTGTGGGGTTGAGCCTCTGGGTCACCCTGCAACTGGTGATCTCTGCACACTAATCACATCCCAGGAGGCATAACAGTTTATTGAATATAATTTCATATTCCCTGGTTGCTTTGTGTCTTCTTGGTGAAGAGTGTACTCTAACTTCAGTGGGATTTTGTGGGCTCTTGGAGCTTCCCTAAAATGTAAGTTGAGCCAGAACAAGCCAGAAGGACTTATTTGAGCCCACAGCACTATAGAGTGTCCATTTAGAATCAAAGGAGACTTGAGGTTATCAGAAAAATATGGGAAGTCATTTCCCAAGCATTTTTAGAATGGGGCTGTTTAAAGGTCCTCATGGCCACGAGAATTTGATTTTGGGTTCCTCAGTCAACCTTGAATCCAAAGGCTGCTGTAGAGTGAAGGTTAGAAGGCACTTCTGGTTGGGATAAGGAACCAAAGCAGGAAAAAGCTAAGCTTTTCCCCTTCTACTTACACAGGAAACTCTGCATTTACCCACGGAACTGACCTCCCAGCTCAGAGGCTTAATTAGGGTAAGCTGAGGTGATGTTGCCAGGGTTCCCGGAATTACCTCATCCTCTTGCACATATCAGCTTTTGAATTCAGGCATCTCACCTAGATTTTCAGAGCACCTTTCCCTTTCAGTGTTGTTGTGGTTAGGTGTTGTTGAGTCGGGACTGACTCACAGCACCCCTATGTCCAGCAGATGAAATACTACCTGACACCGTGCCATGCCCGGCACTATTGTCAGTGCTTCTCTACCATTCATAAGGTTTTCAATGGCTAATTGTGTTTTGGGAGTGGGCTGCCACATCCTTCTCCTAAGCCTATAGTACCAGGTTTTCCCAGGGAGTCTCCCATCCAAGGACCTAACCAACCAGGCCTGACCCTGCTTAGCTTTGATATCTGACGGGATCACACACCACAGTGGTACAGCTGCGATGTTAGTTTCCTGATGTTCTCCACTCCTACACTCTTGTACAGAGTCACTGGATGACCTGTGAGTACCTATGTAGTGTGTTTATGACTGTAGTGTTCAATAAAAGGAGATAACTGATGATCTGAAACATGAACTAAGATTGAGAAGCCCCACTGAGATACCAGAAGCAGCAGCTACCCAGAATCAGAGTTCTCATTCAAGACTGAGTTCAATTGACCAGGGAAGAATTAACCTTTCATTGAAGCATGTTGTGTATTCGCTTGGTTCTGATCAGTCTAGCTTGACCCTTGGATCACTTTTATTTCTGTTTCTGAGTTGGGAACTCAGGGTACTTCCTATGTCTTTTGGCACCAGTTGCTGCCTTACAAAATCAACATTAGGATAGGACTTCTTATCCACCTCATTTTGAAGTGAGTCTTAAGGTTTTGGCACAAGGTGGGTGGTAATGGGCAAAAGGCAGATGTGGGCAGGGGTCCCTAGGGGTGGCCAGCAGTCTCTGGGAGGAGTCAATTTTGGTTTATCTGAGCCTTAGGGGACAGGAGAGCATGGTAATGAGAACCACATGGTACCACATATTTCTTCGTCTTGGATCCAAGATGGTAGGGGTGGGAGGATGAGAGAGGGATGTGGGGCCTCCCACTGTGGCAGTGTGGGTGATTTTCTGCTGCCTCTCTCTAGCTGGGGATGCTGCAGCTCCCATCCCCATTCCACCGCCTGACTATGTCCTGTAGCAACCTTGACCTGCATAGCACCAACCAGGGCCCCCAAGCCAAGAATTCAGCTGGGAGACTTTTCACCTTCTTCCTTCTCACTGTTGTCTTTCCTGTTTATTTTCCAAATTGCTGCTCTGCAGCCGAGTAATGTCTATTGGCCAAAGCTTACTAGAGCTGTGGGATTGGACTCGGGCAGTGGGCTCAAGTGGCCAACAGGGCACTGGGGGAGGAAGCAGGGAACTGGAAGAGCCTCCCTGTGTGTCTCCCATGGGCAGCGCTAACCTCAGAGGCGGCCCTGAGCAGCCCTATCACATCCGGTGCTTGTCTCTGCAGCCGGACCGGAGGATAAACTATCAGAGCTGTGGGGCAGTGCATCATTCCTCTTATTATTTTCTTCTCTGCAGATGGGGTCGTGGAAAGTTCAGTTCCTTTTAACCCTCAAAGTTCTGTTTATTCTACAGCTGGTAGCCTGAATGCCGCGTTTCCCATTACATCACAAAGGGGTTCAGGCAGATCTCTGCACAGAAACGTGTTGCAACTGTTTATTTTTTTCCATATTTAAACATTTCTGACAGCCAAACCTGGCTGAGCCAAAAGATGGAGCTTTGTGAATGAGTCCGGTTGTACAGAGAAAGGCTTTAGAAAATTCATCCCTCCGGTGATTCTTCCCAAACATGTTCTTTTTCCTGGGCAAGGCCTGTGAAGCGAGTTACTTCTGGAGTACACGTGTGTTGATTATGTGCTGTTGTGTGATTAATGGGGCTGTGTTCCGCCTGGTTCCCAGGACACTCTTGAAAACAAGATGTTTCATTTCATTGCCTTTTCCTAGTGCAGTGATTACAGTAAATAAACCAGTGCAGCCTCCTTCCACCTGGAGCCTGTGAGGGAGTTCCCATACCTCTCTCCACATTTTCCCTTAGCATCACCTTCAGTGGTATATTCCTTAAATGCCTTCTTTTCTGCCATCTCCCGAAGAAGATTCCTAGTCTCCAGGAGAAACAGATTGCTTAGGTCTGAGCTCCACTCCCAACCTGGTAGGCTATGGGCAGCAACTCCCCTGGGGAGATTCCAGGATGATTCTTACAGCTTGCTTTGTTTATTGTCCCTTGCTACTCCATCTCTTGAGCCTAATTGTGAAGGTTTTCTTGTAAGTCTCCTATGCTTCTCACTCCTTTTGGAGTAAAACTTAGCATCCATAGGGTATTGCCCAGTGTTGTAGACTCCTAGGTTAGAGGCTTCCAGGGACAAGAAAGCTTGTCCAGAGAGCTTGACAAGCACTGCATTTGACCACATTTTAAAGTATCCCTGGATGTACAAAAAGCAGTTAAATCCTTAGCTCCCATCAAGCAGGAATCTAAACCGCAGTGGATGATAACATCTACTGATAAGTGGTAGAGAGAAATAAACCTCCTTTTTATAATTCTACCATGGAGTTTTAAATGGACATAGCCAGACTTTGTATTTTCCGGGTTTCTTCTCAAGTTTACTAGGATCAGCTAACACGCAAGCAGGATGACCAGCCATCCTGGTTTCACAAGACTGGGGAACTAAGGGGGGTGTGATATTTTCAGTGCTAAAACTGAAACAGTCCCAGAATGGCTGGTCACCCTATATCTAACCGTCTATAAGTGAGAGAAAGGTGAGGGCATGGGACAGCCGCGGTAGCACTGAGAGTGGTTAATCTACTGCAATACATGAAAGGCTTTCCTTCTGAGCAGATCTTGGCAGGCCAAGAATGAGTTTTTGTTGGATATATATTTGTTTTCCTGCTTATATATATAAGGAAGAAATTTCTGAAGCATTTTCTAGGGGAAACCCACATGACTCTTTGCAGTGTGACTGGTCCCTGTGTAGCTGTGGCTAGAGGAGAGAGGTTGGGGCCCACTTGCTGTCTGTGTGGCATATACTTGGCTAATCAGGAGGGGGGAATTCTGGGAGCTGCCTCAGGCACTAGGTGTCTCGGGTGTTTGAGTATCTCAGCACACTGTCTGGAAAGGTGACAGGATCTGCATTAAGCAACCGATTCTCCAGATTCCTTTTCTCTCTGGTTAGGATTAAAACTACCCTTCATCAGTTTCAGCTGTTCATAGAGGGACATACACCCTGCTAGATTGCTGCCATGGGCACAATTTCATATTCTAGCATTTTTTCTGTGGTTTCTTGACAGATGACAGCCTGGACAACTTTTGCTGCAAGTACCTTTCTGCCCACAAGAGTTGAGAACACTGTGAATACTGGTCCCTCTTTAGAGCTTCTCTTCTCTTCTGATCTTTTTTCTCACAGGGTTGCTGTGGATGTGTGGTCGACACTGGCTGATTTCTGTAACATACTGACTGCAGTGAATCAGTCTGAGGTGCCACTGTACAAGGACCCGGACGATGACCTCACTCTTCTTATCCTTGAAGAGGATCGGCTTCTCTCAGGCTTTGTCCCCTTGCTGGCTGCCCCGCAGGACCCTTGCTACGTGGAGAAAACCTCGGATAAGGTCAGCCCCAGGCCAAACATCCCTCCCCATTCACCCCTCCTCTTAATTCTCCAGACTTTTTTATTCTTGGGAAGTTTTCTGTGCAAACGGAACATGATTAAGTCATTGAGAAGGGTGTTAAGGGAAAATATCGACCTTTTAGCCGCTGACATCCAGCTCTGTGTCCTGAAAAAAAGCCCTCTCAACTTTCGTGTGTGTGTGTGTGTGTGTGTGTGTGTGTGTGTGTGTGTGTACGCGCGCGCTTGCATGCGCGCACGCGTGCGCGCGCTTGCTGGCATGTTGTATATACGATCATTTCCTCACTTGTTTAAATAGTGCAGCTTGTGTTGGCAGTGCTCTCACTCAGCTCCAAATGGTTTGCATCATGCTTAAAGCACCCTCCTTCCTCCCCCCTTCCTTCTTCCCCCAGCCACAAAACTCTGCACTAGGAAAACAGCCAGGGCTTTTTCCCTTCTCTAAGGAGGAGAGTGATAAATAGGTGACTAGAGAGAAGCAGACACCATGTGTTAACTTAAAAAAAAGCTTTTAGGAATATGAAGCATTCCCCGCTGCCTGGTTTCTATTTTCCTTCCTCTGAGGACTGGGTTTTAACCTGACTTTTTTCTTGTCTGTCTGTTTATAGAAAACAAAGCCCATTCCCTGTTGCACCAGTGGGTACTGTGGAGCTTCTGGTCTCTGCTTAACAGTTGGGTCTTCAGCCAGGTGGAGAGTAGCAGTCTGGGATGCTCCACTCTTCCCATGTGGTACTCCCTGAGCTAGGGAAGTATCAGTCACAGACCTTGCGGGCAGTCTCCTGTGCTGAGGAAGGAGCACCTTGTGCCTTACTTCTCTGCAGAGTCCTTGGCATCACATCCCCCTTGGGGAAGAAACCTTTGGGAAGAAGTGCACAAATGGCTTCTCAATAGAGAAATCTTTTGACCCAGATGAAGAATATGCTAGGGACAGAGGTAGATTTTTTTTAACTCAGTAAAAATGAAATTCAGGGCTAGGAACATAGGTCAGTGGTAGAGCACTTGCCTAGCATTTGCAAGACTCTGGGTTTGATCCCCAGCACTAGAAATGGGGGTGGGGGGTCACTAAATTCCAAATATAAACTGCAACTGTGAGTGATTTTGTATTGACAATAAAACTTTAAACACTTAAGCTGGGAGTGAAGCTCAGTGGTAGAGCATTTGCCTAGCATACTCGAAGCCTGGGTTCAATTCTTCAATTCTGCAAAAAGCAAACAAACAAAAACAAACCTTTTAAATTAAAACAATTTTAAAAATTAAAGACTTATAAATTTATTTTTAGGATAAAACAATATTCATTGCCAGAAATAACATCATTCTTGCTAATCATATAAAAATTAAATATAAGTATAATTTATACACACCCATACTTAAAAAAAAATAGGGAGGAGGCTGGGAATGTGGCTTAGTGGTAGAGTATTTACCTAAGGTGCCCAAGACCCTCAGTTTGGTCCTCACCATTGCATAAACAAAAACAACTCAAAAAGCTGGAGGTTATATTGTACCTACTACTTGTAATATGGGGCTGGGGTTTAACTCAGTTGGTAGAGTGCTGCTCTGCATTCTCTGAGGTCCTAGGTTTGATTCCCAGCACCACAAAAGTGAGAGGACATGGCAATCCGTTCCTGAAGCAATTGCAAAACAATCAGCCATTGAAAACCCTATGAATAGCAGAGAAGCACTGACAATAGTGCCAGGCATGGCACGGTGTCAGGGAGTGTTTTTGTTCTGTTGTACATAGGGTATCTATGAGTTGGACTCAACAGCACCTAACAACAACTTGTAATAGGCTTTTTTCACTTAATATTTTTGGTGTATTCTTTGATGTATATGGAATTTTTTGTGTGGTGCTGGAGATCAAATATGGAATCATTTTTGATGATCACTTAGTATTTTTGCCAAGATTGATTGATTGATTGATTGATTTTTGCAGTACTCAGGTTGAACCCAGGGCCTTGGTCATACTTTGCAAGTGCTCCTCTCCTGGGCTGCACCCCTAAACCAATTTTGTACTTTTTTCTTTTGAGACAGGATCTCACTAAGTTACACAGGCTGCCCTGGCCTCAAACTTTTAGATCCTCCTGCCTGTTGCCTGTCATTGGACTATTAGAGGTGTGTGCCACCACACCCAGCTCAAGATGCTTTAACAAGTCTTTGTTTTATCAATCCAAGAGAATGTTCCCAATATTTTCACTGTTATAAATGTGAATTAATACCTTGTAGCAGAATTTGAACATAATTGTTTGATTAAATTTCTGTAAAGAGATAAAAGATTCTAGAGATTGACATATCAAAAATCCATACTTTTTGGATGCATTTAATGACAAATGGTTTTTGGGATTGAGAGAATTTCTGTTTCCTAAGAGGAATACTCATGCCTTTCCAGAAAAAAAAAATTGAGTGAAATTCTGCTCTTTTGGTCTTAGAGGGACATAGTAATGTGGATGCGTAGTATGCAAGGCTGATGGCAGCTAACATGTTCTTTACACTCTGGAAGATGTTGAGTTAGAGACAAACTGGATAACCATTGTTTGGGCCAGAGCATCCTAGTAATCTTTTTGTGATCATAAGGTGCTCTTGATTCTGGAGGGTCTTTTGGGGGGTTGGCCATTGAGTTAGCTGTCTTTTGGTGCAGGACAAGGGAGGAATCCTAATCAACTTCAGGTTTCCTAAGCCTCATCTTCATTGGCTCAGCAGTGCTTCCAGCTGTAGTGTTAGATACCAAGTCTGTGACCTGGTTAGAGAAGAACGCAGAGTGAGCAGTCTGTCCTCAGCCTATGGAAGTGATTCACAGGCTGCTCAGGCAGCAGTTGCAGCTCGTTGAGACAAAGTCAGGTCTTTACTTCAAGGTCTGTGAAATGAGTATGTCAAACATAGCATATCTGCAGCCCACCTTCCCACTCCTCCCAAATCTGTTCTTTATTCTTTCCCATCTTGGTAAATTGTGGCATTGACTTTTGGGTTGCTTATGTCAAAATCTTGAGGTTATTCTTGGCTTTTTCTCATTCCTCCATATCTAATCCACCAGCGATTCCAATTCATGTCTTCTTTTTATCTTTAAGATACGTACAGACACAACTCTTTTCTTAACCACTACATCCTAGTTCCATTCATTGAAATACTTTCTAATTGGTTTCTTTGGTTCCTCCCTCATCTACTCTTCAGCCTACTAAAGCACAGCAACTAGAGTGATCTTTTTTAAATATCAGAAAATTGTCAGTTCTCTCTTCAAAACCTTCCAATGGCTGTTCTTTCTTGATATAAAAGCCAAAGTTCTTAAAAGTGCCTTCTGATGCCTTGTGTGATCTGACAATACCTTCACCCTACTAATTCTCTGACTTTAGCTCCAACTGCTTTGGACACATTGACATCTTTGCTGTTCCTAAAGCAAACCAAGCACTCTTGTCTATGAGTCTTTGCAGTTGCTCCTCTCTTAACCTAGAATGCTCTGTCCCCAGATAGGTGTACAGCTCTCTCACTTCTGTGTAAATGACATCTTGTTAGAGAGGTGGCTATACCATATAAAGTGTTACCCACCTTCTTTTTCCTTTTACTCTGCTTTATTGTTCTCCATAGCAAGGAAAAGTAATCACCTATCAGGTATCAGTTCCTAGACTAGGTACTTCCCAACAGTATTTCTTCTTAATAAACCTGTCATATAAGTATTTAGTACTTTCATTTATAAAAGAGGGGCCTGAGGCTCAAGAGAAGAATGGAGAATAATGATAAAGTACATTGGTCATCTCCATGGCTGACCCAGAAGATTAATGTGATATGTCAGAGGGAATCTTTCAGAACTCTTTGCCTGTTAGAAATCTGATAGACATTTTCTCAAGCTTCTAGGGGACATTACTGAGAAATGTAAAATATCTCAAAGATTCAGTTGTAGCAACATGAATGATTGCATTAATGGGTGAGATTAGTCACATGTATGGTCCATCCTGGATACCTATTGAAAAATGTTTTATTGAACACATATTTCCCACACAGCATAGGAGATCTAGACATACAAGGCAAATATTCTAGATTGGGAGACTGTTTGTGGTATATATAAAGATGTTAGTAGCAACATAAGTTGATTTGAACCTGTAAGCAGAGGAGCTTTCAAAATTTTGTTGAGTTGGTAGTATTCCAATGGAGGCATTGCTTTATGAACACTGATTCGACATTAACATATCTCTAGCATGTTGTATGGGGCTGGGGTTTAGCTCTGTTTGTAGAGTGCTGCTCTGCACTTTCTATGGCCCTGGGTTTGATCCCCAGCACTGCAAAAATGGAAGAAGGACCTGGCAATCCAGTCCTGAAGCAATCCTGAAACAAACTGCCACTGAAAACCCTGTGGAATAGCAGAGAAGCACTGACATAGTGCCAGAAGTACTCAGTGTTGGGGAATGTTTCGTTCTGTTGTAGATAGGGTTGTTATGAGTCTGATCCAACTTGATAGCACCTAACAAGAAGAAGAAGCTGCTTGTATGGAATTCTAGTTTTGTGGGTTCTGAATTGTTAGGTGAAAAAAAATTTTTTTTGTGGTCAAATAAGTATAGCAATGTTAAGTAGAATCCATTACTGCAAGACTTCTTGTATCTTTTAACATGGTGTGCATTTCAAAAAGGATAGCTTTTGTAAACTTTCCTAAATTTGCTTCACCCTTGGTCTTTTTGATTTGCTGAACATCTTACAAGATTAGTATTCTGCCTAAAGTAAACCACAATAGAAACCCCAGGTATAAGATGAGCAAGACGTAAGAAAGCAATTTTTGGAATTGTCCAGAAGTAAGACAAAAAAAGCACAAATTGAGGTAGAAGCAGTAGGGTGAAGAAGATTATGTTTTGATAGAAACATCACAGGTATTGAAGCCAACGAGAGGAAAGAAAATGATCTTACATTCATTTAGTGGATGGTAAGCACCTAAATTCAGAAATTTAGCAGCTTCCCCAAGGCAGTATAACTAGTAAGGAAGTATAGGACTAGAACACTTGTATCTGTGACTTCAAAACCTATGTTCTGCCAAATGTGGTGGTGCACATTTGTAATCCCAGCACTTGGAAGGTTGAGGCAAGAAGATCTTTAGTTTGAGGCTAGCCTTGTCTAAATAGTGAGACCCTATCTCAACACCACCACCACCAACAACAACAACAAATATTCTAATGAGTTATTTGATATATGAGAATTCACCTCAAAATAATCTGGGGAAGCCAAATATTGATCATTGTTGAATGTGGATAATGGTACCATGAATCTGTTATAGTATTGTACTTTTATATATATGTGAAATTTTCCATAATAAGCTCTAAGTTTTTCTGAAAAAATTGTGTGTGTGTGTGTGTGTGTGTGTGTGTGTGTGTGTGTGTGTGTGTATTGCTGAGGATTAAACCCAGGTCCTTAAAACATGCTAGGCCAATACTCTACCACTGAGCTAAAACCATAGCCCTGGCATAATCATCTTAAAAGCAACATAAACAAACTATGTTATTTTGCCATGTTACATTGCTTAAATTGTAGAGAAAGTAATCAAACCATAGTAAGAATAAAGTTAAACTTTTTCAGTCATTGATTATGTTACAAGCACTGTGCTAATAAGCTATTTACATGCTTTTTCTCCTTGAAATCCTGACATCTTTATGGGCAGATATTGGGAAGCGATGAGAAGGACACTATTTTAGAAGAAGGATATTGAGCTCATGTTGTTGTTATCTCCTCCCCCTCCTCCTCCTTCTGTCCCCCTCCCCACCAGCTTGAGATCCTCCTGCGTATACCTCCAGAGTTGCTGGGATTACAGGTGTGTACCACTGTACATGGCTGGTTTTTGAACTTTCTTTAATTATTTTTTTTTAAGACAAAGTCTGGCTATGTAGCCTAAGCTGGCCTCAAATTTACGATCCTTCTGTCTCAGCCTCCCAAGTGCTGAGCCTATAGGCATGTGCTACCATGCCAAGCATCTTTAGATACTCACGTACAGATGTTTTGTTTTTATAATTAATGAGATGAGAATTTTTGGGAAATGTTGAAGGATGAGGTGTCACACTATATTACATAGGCAATAAAAAATATTCCTTTGTCTACCATGCTAGATAAGATCTTTTGTGTGTCTACCCTTTGACATAGTTCTGTTTCTTTTACATCCCTATCAGTCCATAGATATCTATAGAAAAATAACTTCTATCTAAAATTTAGAAACTAACTATGAACTGTATTTGTTTCCTTCCCTGTTTTATCTGTTTGACCCAAGGAGCCCTTGCTGGGTATAAACTTAGCAAAAATTATGTAGTATTATGAAAAAGTCTTCTGGTTTATAGCAAGAAAGCATAAATTCAGGCTTATATTTTGCCTTTTCTCACTTTAAGTACATAAACTTTTGTCAGTGACCTTCTGGCTCCAACCATTTATTTTTGTTGTATATTTCTCTCCACCTACCTCTTTGTTAGCCTGAAGCCCTACCACTGTGGCTTCCGATCCTTCCAAAGCTTAGCTTCAGATCTCAGAAGCTAAGCAGGGTCAGACCTGGTTAGTACTTGGATGGGAGACTGCCTGGGAATACCAGATGCTGTATGCTTAGGAGAAGGACCTGGCAACCCACTCCCAAATCCTAGTCAACCATTGAAAACCCTATGAATAACAGAGAAGCACTGACAATAGTGTTTCGCCTATTGTACATAGTGTCACTATGAGTAGGATACCGGCTCAATGGCAACAACAAACAATAATAACCTCTTTGCTGCGCTCATCTTTTTTGTGCTCTTTCACCTCTGTATAATAGCTTATAAATTTGTAGAATTATTAGTTATCACTTTTGTTTAGTCCATTCAGATCGGATCAGTTACTGCTTATTATAGAATTCTAATTCCTCAGATGAGGTGCTCAATTACTATTATGCTCATTCTATTGATAGATCTATAACTAGGGTTTTTTTTTTGTTGTAGTGGTGGTGGTGGTGGTTCTAGGATAGTAATTCTTACACTTTAGCATTCATCAAAAATCATTAAAGACTTGTTAAAACACTAATATGGGGGCCTCACGTGAGAATTTCTCATTGTGGAGAGAAAGAAGACTGATAATTGTGTTTCTAACAAGTTCATAGATTGTGCTAATAGTCTGGGAACCACATATTAAGAACCACTGCTTTGAGGAACTTGGTGGCTCTTAAAGTTGTAGCCATTAGACAACGATTTTGGCCCAGGTAAAAATAAAGATTCCAAATATATTTGGAAGACTAATAGGAAGACTATGTATTGTAGTCTTCCTAATTCTATCTTTGGAATGCAGAGCATATCACCTGGGAGTTTACACAATTTGCTTCCATTTTGTCTCCATTTCTGAGCTTTTTAGAAAAAGAAGTTGTATTCAGAATGCTGTGAATATATCTTTCTTGACTATATATGAAGTGAGACAGGTCTGGCTGGTCTCTTTTCCTAAAATGACCCTGAGCTATGCAGCTGACAGTACTTCACATGTTTAGCACCTTTGTAATGGTTTACATTATTTCCTTGAAATTTCACATACACCTGATGAGAATTTGAGCTATAGCAAAGAATTTACCCAGATGACCCAGCTAAGAATGATAGAATCAAATCCAGGCAATCTAAGTCTACAGTACACATTTTAAATATAAATACAGTAGTAGAGTGGTTGAACAAACATATTAACTCAGTTACTTCTAGTTCTCCTCTTGACTTTGACAGTTTTATTTTCACTGGAAGCTTGATTTCTAACCAGGAACTTGGGAATCATTAACCTGGTTTGAGAGAGCTCATCTGACCTCCCAGAATGGTTCCTGAGAATGAATAAAGAAGTAAAAGTTCACTGGAATGGAATAGGACACTTTAGTTGAATTTACCTGCATCTTTCTCTTTGGGTGGGATGTTCTTCAGACTCCAGGATGTCCAGAATTCAGAGATGTGAGTACCTAGAATATGAGTCACTGGAGGAAACCTTGGTTTTTGTTTTTGTTTTTAAGGCAGACCCTTGAGAGTGCTCCAAGAGGTGCCCTCAAGATGAGTTACATAATTTTGGAAGTGTGTCCAAAGGACAAAAATCTTAGGACTAGTGATAATGCAACATTTAAAGACCATAAAGTCAAGACAGTGTCCTGGGCTCCAGATTTGCAAGTAGGAGTCTATATTGTTGTTGTTGTTGTTAGGTGCTATTGAGTCGGTATCGGACTCATAGCAACCCTCATAGGGTTTTCAATGGCTGACTGTTTCAGGATTGCCTTGGGAGTGGATTGCCAGGTCCTTCTCCCATTTTTGGGGTGCTGGGAATGGAACTCGGGACCTCAGAGACTGCAGCGCAGCTCTCTACCAACTGAGCTAAATCCCAGCCCGGATTCCATATAGATGACCAGTAACACTTGGAGTTGACTGATGGGAATGACTGGTAGATAAAAATCTAAAAGTCAAGTATGTAAGCATGCCTGCCTACCTGCCTACACACATATAAACAAACGGTCTTTAGCTCAAGACTTGAATAAATATGAGCCACAATTAAAAATCAAATTGGAAGCTGGATGTGGTGACACATTCCTGTAATACTAGCACTTGGAAGGCTGAGGCAGGAGGATCACAGCAAGTTCAAAGCCAGCCTGGTTTACATAGGGAATGCCAGGCTAGCCAGGATATAGCAAGACCCTGTCTCAAACCCCACCCCCTAAAAAATGAAATTTTTTGGTAAGAGGAGAATTGGAGTAAAAAACTACTAACATAAACTTCTGTCTCGATACTTCCTTCCCTGCTGTTTTAAAAATTTTTACTAATCTCTCATATATGTAAAAGAATGTTTTACTTAATAATTTAGATACATAAAATTGTATTTAATAACTTTACTCCTATTAATCAATTTATTGATATGTAATTTACAACATTTGATTGTACTGATGTGTTACACCTGCCTAAGGATCACTCTAGGCAAAACAGAAAGTATTTCCATCTCCCCAATACGTTCCTGAGTTCTATCATCCTCCTGTCCCACTCTCTGCCCCAGCCAACCACTGATCACATTATTCTCACTGTAGATTAGATTTGCTTGTTCTAGAATTTCATATAAATGGAATCTTGTAACACGTACTTTTGACTATGTCCTTTTGCTGAGGATAATGTCTCTGAGATTCATTTATGGTGTTGTGCATTGTGTTTTTTCAGTAGTTCATTCTCTTATATTAATGAATAATATACCATTTTATGCTTGTATCACACATTATCTCCTCACTTGATAATGGACACCTGGACTGTTTTTATGTTTTGGTTATGAATAAAGATGTGAAGATTAATTTGTAAGTGTTTTGTGGACAAATGTTTTCATTTCTCGTGGGTAAATATCTAATAGGATTGCTTAGTCATATGATATGATAAGTATATATCTCAACTTTAAAAGAAGCTGACAAACTATTTTCTAACGTGATTGCACAATTTTACATTCCCACTAGCAATGTCTGAAAGTTCCACTGGCTTCATTTCCTTGCAGACACTTGGTATTTCTTACCTTTGTCATTTCAACCATGCTAATAAATGGTTTTAGTTAGCATTTCCCTGATTAAGAATGAGCATCTTTTCATTGGGTTTATTGATAATTCACATACAGATATTCCTCAATTTACAATGGAATTATATCACAGTAAACTCAGTATGAGTTGAAAATACTCTTAAGTCAAAATGTACTTACTACTTCTAACCTCCTATAGCTTAACAACACAGTACACTGGAGAATGTCAATTGTTTTATCATTGGCTTCCAAGAAAAGATTAGAATTAAAAATTGTAGTTTTTGCTGAATGTGCATTGCTCTCAGACCATTATAATGTCAAAAAGTTACAAGTTGAATCATTGTAAGTCAGAAAAGGTCTGTGTCCTTGTTTAGGAAGTGTTCAAATCTGCTGGCCTTTTAAAAACACTATGGTGTGTTTTGTTTTGTTTTGTTTTGTTTTCACAGTACTAGGGTGTTGGACCCAGGACCTCACTCACAGTTACCAAATGTTCCACCACAAGCCTAACCCTTTTATATTTTTTATCTTGAGACGAGGTCTTACTAAGTTGTACAGAGTGCATCTGGCCTCAAATTCACCATGCTTCTGCCTCAGTCTCCCGACTTGCTGGGATTACAGCCATGCACCACAGTACCCGGCTATCACTGTGGGTTTTTTTTGAGTTGTAAAAGTTCTTTATATATTCTTAACAAAAATACCTTTCAGATATGTTCTGTGAGTATATCTTGCATTTTGTAACTAGTTTGTCTTTTTGTTTGTTTACATAGTCTTGAGCAAAATTTTTTACTTTGATGGAAGTTCATATTTTCAAATTTTTCTTTTATGATTGGTGACTTTTTGTATTAGAAATCTTTGTCTTACCCCCAAGGTCATGGAGATTTTCTCTAGCACTTTTAGTATCATATTTCATTTATGTGTTTGTCTTAAGTAAATTCTTTTTATTTTTATTTTATGTATTTTATTTTAGTAGTTATTCTAGAGCTAGCAATTAGTATCTTTAACTTTTCAGAATATGTTTAGAGTCAGTACAATATCTGTGTATATGTTATATCTTGTGTGCCTTGCTTCACTCTTATATCATTCCATTTCCCCATTCCTTCCTTATTTTGTGTGGCTGTCTTCTCTTTTAGTTTTTATGTAATTAACTTGACTATACCACCTTATGATTTCTTCTGAAGCAGTTGTCTCTTAGTAAAATATGAGCAAAAAGGAAACATAGACTTTTATACTTATCCACTTACTTACTGGTGCTCTTCCTACTTTTCTGTAGATCCCTGTGGTATCATCTTCAGCCTATAGGATATTAGCTGGTTGGCTAGTAACATTCCCATAGCCTTTGTATATCTAAAAATGTCTCTTCTCTCTATCTTTTTTCATTTTCATCTTTGGTTTTGAAGTTTTTTTTTTTTTCTTAAGTTAGATTTAGAATTATGAAGGTTTTTTTTTTTTTTTTCCTTTCAGCATACTTTCAGGATATGACTGTTATCATCTGCGTTTCTACTGTTTTCTCACAAGAAGTCAGCAGTTTTGTTTATTTGGGCTGCTTTGAATTTTTTCTTTTAACTGGTTTTCAAAAGTCTGATTGAGATGTGAAGTTGCTTTTACATTTATCCTGCCTGATGTTCACTGAGTGTCTTGGATCTGTAAGTTGATGTTTTTTAAATCAAATGTGGGACATCTTTCAATCATTATCTTTTCTGCCCCATTTACCCCCTCTTCTCTTTTTGGAGTTCTGAATATAGGTATGTTAGACATTTTGATGTAGTTGCTTACATTTGTGAGGCTTTGTTTTTCCTCCCTGTTCTTCAGATTTCTTGATCTCTCTTCAAGTTCACTGACTCTTCCTTTTTTTTTTTTTTTTTTCCTTCTTTTTCCTTTTTTTCCCCCAGTCCTGGGGACCTAACCCAGGGCTCCTGGACATGTTAGGCAAGCATTCTATCACTGAGCTGCATCCTCAGCCCCTCTTCTACCACTTCAGTATGTTGTTAAACTCATCTCGTGAACTTTTTTATTTTTTTAAGACAGTGTCTCACTATGTAACCTAGGCTGTCCTGGAACTGGCCTTGAACTCTCATTAATCCTCCTGCCTCAGCCTCCTGATTGCTGGGATTACAGGTGTGTACCACCACACGCAGCTTCATCTGGTGAAGTTTTTGTTTCACTGTTTCTTTTCAGTTCATAAACTTCTGTATTCTCAAAATTTCTATTTCTCTTGGTATTTACTATTCATCCACTGAGACTGTATTCTTGTGCCAGGCATAGTGGCACACACCTGTAACCCAGTGCTCAGGAGGCTGAGACAGGAGGATTTCGAGTTTCACGTGAGCCTGGGCTGTGTAGCAAGATCCTGTCTTTAATTCTTTGAACATCTTTCCCATTAATATTTTGGACATATTTATAATAGCTACTTCAAAGTCTTTGCTAGCTAATTCCTACATCCGGGCCATCTCACATGTGCTTTCTATCAAATATTTCTTTGTTTTTAGTGCTTTTTGTTTAAAATCAGTGCACATTGTGTCCTTCAGGCTCATACAGACTGTAGATCTTATTTTCTTCTGGAGAGTATTTTTTTTTTCTTTTTCTTTTTTTTTTTAGCCTATATTTAACGTATACCTGATCACTCTAAATTTGTTGACTTTTACACAGTAACTTGTCAGTGGTCACCGTTCAAGCCCTGTCTCTGCAGTTTTTGCTTTAGGCTTAGTTTTGGTGGTGGTGGTGGTGGTGGTGGTAGGTGCCGTTGAGTCAGTGTCCAGCTTATGGCAACTCTATATGCAACAGATGAGACACTATTGTCTATGCTTTTCTGCTAGTCATAGGGTTTTCAATGGCTAATTGCTTTTTGGGAGTGGGTTGGCAGGTCCTTCTCCCAAGCGCACAGCACATGGTGTTCCCAGGCGGTCTGCCATCCAAGTACTAACCAGGCCTGACCTTGCGTAGCTTCCGAGATCTGACGGGATTGGATGCCACAACGCTATAGCTGCAGGCTAGGCTCAATTTTAGGCTCTATTAATATAATTTTAGATTAGGTCTAACTGTAGGGTGTGGCCTTTAGTCCCGAAGTGTGGAGGCTCTGGAGTCTCAGCTGGATACTAAGTGTTACAGTGTTAAAATCTCCTCACTCAGGCAATGTCAGAATTCCAGCTTCCTCATCTCCAGGCAGGGTTCTTTCTCCAGCACTGTTTGACCTCTAACATCTCTGTGTTCTACTCTCAACCTCAGCTGTACTCTGGAAAGCGGTGATCGTGTTGGCCAGCGTGTGTACAAGTCCAGCCATCACCAGCATATTTACTGAAGACCTTCACATGCACTACATGCCCTTTCTTTGCAAAATTTCTCCCAGTCCATTTCCTTACAGATTTCTGACCACTCTCACCACTTTGACTCCCTCAGATTCTGCCCTTTGTCTCCTCAGCTCAGCAAGGCCACCATAATTAGTTTGAGATGAAACTTTCTGTGTCGTGGTTGGGAAATTGCACCCAAAGCAGATGATCATAGGCTCATTTGATGAGTTGCATAATACTCCATTATATGGATATGTAATTTATCTATTCATCTATTAATTGATACTTAGTTTTGTCCAGTTTTTGTTATTACAGATAGTACTGGAATGAACTTCCTTATACTTAAATCTTTGAATCAATATGGAACTGTTTCTGTAGGGTAGTTCCTACAAGTGAAATTACTTTTTCAAGGAGACTATTTATTTTATTATTTATTTTTGTAGTACTGGGGACTGAACCCAGAGCCTCACATATACTTTGCAAGTATTCTGCCACTGAGCTGCACCCCAAGCCCATTTTTTATTTCATAAATTGAGACAGGGTCTCACTAAGTTATGCAGGCTGCCTCTGGCCTCAAGCCTGCGATCCTCCTGCCTCTACCTCCTGTGTCACTGGGATTACAGGCTTATGCCACTGTGCCTAGCTCAAGGATCCTATTTTATTTCCTATTTTAGCAAACAGTGCCAAATTGTCCTCCAAAGTGATCATACCAATTTATACTCCCAGTAATAGCGAATGAGTGTCTCTTTGTACTCTAGCCAGTACTGTGCATTATTATCAGTATTTTAAATTTATGCTACCCAGTGTTAAAAACTATATTTAATGTAATTTCAACTACCATTTGTTTACTAGTAGAATAAAGGACCTTTTTGTATATTTATTATCTGTTTATATATCTTCTTGGCACATTTATGGCCTTGTCCATTTTTATACTATTATTTCTTCATTCTCTTTCTCTTTCTCCTTTTCCTCTATTTCCTCTTCCTCCTTCTTCTCCTCCTCTTCCTCCTCCTCCTCCTCCTCTCCTCCTCCTCCTCCTCTTCCTCTTCTTCTCCTTTCCCTTCCCCTTCCTCTTCCTCTTCCCCTTCCCCTTCCCCAGCCCCTTCCTCTTCCCCTTCTCCTTCTCCTTCTGCTTCTCTTTTTTGTTGTTTTCAAGACAGGGTCTTGCTGGCCTGGAACTTGCTATGTAGATCAGGCTGGCCTCAAATTTGCAACAGTCTTCCTGCCTCAGCCTTCTGAGTGGTGGGATTATAGGCATCTACCACCAGGTCCAGCTAAAATTAAGGGTGTTTTGTTGTTTTGTTTTGTTTTGTTTTGTTTTGTTGATACGTGGTGCTAGGGTCCAAACCCAGCCTTGAATGTGCTAAGCACAAATTCTACTATTGAGCTGTATCCCTAGCCTGTTATTTCTTATTCTTATTGATATGTAGTTCTTTATTCATTGTACATAGTTATATTCTGTTTTACACATTACAAATATTTTCTCCTGGTTAGTGGCTTGTTTTTATAATCTTGTTTATATTTATTACAATGTGCAACTTAAGATTTTTATAGATGCATTTGTGTGTTTTCCTGTGTGACATCTTGTGGGGGTTGTTTGTTTGATTTTTCATGGTTCCTTCATACTAGTACACACTTTTTATTGTTCTTGGTGTATGTTTAATTTGGTTTCTCTAAAAAGAAAGTTTGTGATTTAAAGGTACACAGTGATTTACCCAGGCTTCCATTGGAATTTTGACAGTAAAGTGGGAGCTGCCATTTTTAACGGCTCCACATACTCCAGAATAGCTGTCATTTTGAACAGTCTTTGAGGGTTTTGAGGGCAGACATTTGTTTGTAATATCATTATTGTCAGTGAAAGGAAAAATGGATTTTTAGCTGTCTAGAAGTTAATTTCAATGTTTCTTAATTACCAAAAACTCAGAAACAACCAGATGAAATCATGTAAAACCTCATTTGCAGTGAAAGCTTATCTAGCAATACTTTTTTTTGGGGGGAAGGGGACAACTCATGCACTCCCCTCACTGTGTAAAGGAGAGAAAAATGGGAAACTTCTTAATTCTAGAATGCACAGGAAAACGTGGTTTGCATATGTGCAGCAAAAAGCTTTGGAAGGTTGGAATTGCACAATGAGTGTAGGTTGAGCAATTGCTTAACAAGGCATACATGTTAGGGGGTGTCCTTTGCTCTTGTGCAATTAGGGAACTCCAGAGCTGCCTGAATAGGGGATTTCCTTTTTATTTCTTATGTGCCATTTAAAAATTCACTTTTTCGCTTAATTTCAATGTTTATCTCTTTTGTTATTTTCTTGAATTCTTACTAGTCGTTTCTGGGTTTTTTTAATTATTATTCTTTCTTTTAAGGAATACATCCATGTGTCCCCATCTTTGTGACTTTGATTAGAAATGACCAGAGCAGGGTTCAGCTAGTGGTGGGAGGAGTGGTTGCTCATGGTTTAGGAGTTTCTAGTTTAGCTTCTTCTCACGAGTGCAAAAATCAGCTAGTTCTGAGTATTTGAAATATGGGCTACTAATCAGCCTGCTTTCGCTGATTTCTTAGTACTAGAATTTTGCAGACTTGGCCTGTTTTGCATTTAATAGTGACCAACACCTCCTGATGAAGATCAGCTGCGCACTAGAAAGTAAAGCCAAACTTGAAGCTGAATTCATAGGAGCCAACCAGTAAGATCCAGAGCTAGACAGGACTTGTTTTGACAAAAGGAAAGTCCTCATTTTCTCCCTTCTTCCCTTTAGCCTGCTCAGTCACACTCATGTACTCCATAAATGTACTTCTAATTCTGATTCTCTTCTACTTACCTTTGTGCTGGCAGTGCTGAAATCTGTTTACCCTCATCTTTGCTCTGTTCCAGAGAAACAGGAGAGGTAGTTGGGCCAGAGTGTCAGAAAAGCAGAAGTATGCGGATTTCATAGCCACATGTATGAATGTTTGTGGGGCAGGGAACTTCTAATGGAAAACATTTGTGTTGTATCAAAAACAGAGAGAGGCCTGGTAAGAGTCTGTCTGCTCTGTCTGTCAGTCTGTTCCCTACCAGCACTACTCATTGTTCTCCTGGGAGTCTCAGGCGTATTGTGGTTTCTTCTGCTCTTGCTATTCCCTAATCTTGCCAGAGTTTTTGTGTCATGGGTGGCCCCATGTGCATTTTGGAGTGAAGCTACAAGGGTGGTGACTAATGGCTTTGAAGGTACTCGAGCACACATATGGGCTTTGGGACTCTTTTGGGGAGAGCTTGAGGAGTGGGAAATGTCCCCAGCACAGACAGTGGAAGAAGCATGCTTGGACTTATACAGACGCTTTTTTACTCATTGCTTTCACTGCTAGCAAAGCACAAACCAGAAGAATGGAGATAAGAGAGAAAGCTTGTTGTTCAGGCTTGCCATTTCATTTGTAAGTGCTTGTAAGGGATGCACCTGGGTGCCCAAGCTTGCATCTGACAGGCTGGTGTCAGTGTTTGTATGGCTGGATCCCCTTTGGGAAGTACAGAAGAGAAATTGCTAATTTCCCTGAGGATAGTGTCACTCCAAGATATGAAAGGACCTGTAACTTGAGCCGTTTCTTTTTTTTTAAAAATTCCATTCCCTCTGAAATTCACATTTGTTCATCATTTAGGGGGGAAACAAGGAAAGAAACAATAAAAAAGCAGCAACTTAAACTGAGTTTTCTGGGTCCCCAGGAAGGTACTTCACCAGTGTGGTTTTCACATTTTCAAGTTTTTGGCTGGTGAATAAGATTGAGCAGAAATGCTCCTTCCCCTGATAACAATACATTCAGATGCAGGATCAGGAGTGAGTGGATTAAAACCAGACGGTGGATGATTAATACTTTCACTTATAGAGGTAGACAAGGCAGCTTCCTCCATTTAAATGAAAAAGCTCTCTCTTTTCATTTGTATTTGTGCATATACTTATATGCTTGTGCTCTTGAAGGTGTGAGCTAAGAGTTTCTTAGTTATAGTCTTTCCTTCTCTCTTGAAGGACTCAAGAAGTATTATATGGACTATGTTATATGGCAGAAGTGTGAGGATCAGCCACTACAGTGGGAGTGGGAATATGTCCTGTCCTTCCCTCCCCTCCTCCTCTTCCTCTTCCTCTTCCTCCTCCTCCTCTCTCTCTCTTTGTCTCTCTTTCTCTC